>OY755187.1:8644720-9244720 GCA_963576735.1 Bedellia somnulentella | reverse complement strand
CAATTTATTATATTAAATTTTACTATTGTAAAAGATTCTCTTGACTAAACAGTAAAACATCAAATATCTCAATTCATCATTGACCGCTTAATCGATAACCATCAAACTGAAATGGGACCACACCATATCCCCTTTATTACAAAAACCGACGAACGTAATAAAGAACTAACGTTAAACATAAACCGAGTATCAGTTAACTCAGCTCAGTTTGAAGTTTATTTATTACAAGTCAGTAAAAGTAAAAAATACGTGAACATAAACAAACGCTCACTGGATGAAATTAAATTACAAAGGTTTCCTCAACGGTGTTCCTCTCTCCAATAAATAATGCTTCACGCTGAGACGATATCCACCAACCCTCGGAGACCTTCTATACTTGTACCTACTAACATACCTATGAATTTTGTACCCATTGTTTCTCGTTTTAATAAAAATTATCTAAGGTGAATTAAGGATATGTTTACGACTGACATATTAAGTAGGTCATAAAATTTAGACATGGACAAACTTTTCGTCGTTTCCAATCTATAGGGGTTATTTTAATTGTTTTAACTATTATTATTTTCTTGTACCGCACAGTTTTTTTAAGATCTGGCTTATCGTAATAATTAGGGTAAAATAAAAACTACTGTTTAAGTTACTTGTGTAAATACACCCTAAGGAAAATGAAGGTTGTGTAGGTAGTTACAAATTCTGTAACATCTCTACTCTCCATACATATTATTAATAATGGAGGCAAAATTTACATAGTATAGCCTTATTGACTAAGTTCTTGGAACTGTTGGCGGATATTAAAGAACACTTGCTTTCTGGAAGAATATTTTAAAATTAGAAAAGGACCCGTACCCTTGAATATAACCAGGGTTGAAATTTACATGTTTTGATTGATCGTTTCTCCTTTTATCCTTTGTTAAATAATGAACCACTTCAATATTTTGTGGGCTTCTAAATAGCTTGTTTAATCAGTATTCCTTGATTATAACGTATGATTTTAAATGGTTTCTGATAAAGCTATCATCTTTGATTCGCAGATTTTCTCGTTAAATTCATTTTTCATTGTGACAAAGAACCCTATCTTAAAAAGAACATAAAATAAGTAATCTTGTTTTCTTTAAACATTAAGTTGTTACGTGACGTCATAAATGTAACGATGTTGCCACAAGTGAAAAATGTCGGTTCCACTGTCCGTCGTTTTGTCTCATGAATGTTATAATGTTGGTAACACCATGAGTGATCTATTTATGAAAGGGTGACGCGAAAAAAGTTATAACTTTGTATTAGTCAAATGTGTTTATGTCGCAAAATATTTAGCACCGCGACTACGTGAACTTGCAGTTAGTAAAATATCATTTTTCTTTTCTTGACCGTCTTTGTCTTTGAAATGCCACATTTTTGAAATACATTATTTATCATCACGGTGTCTTAAAAACTTAGACTTTCGATTTACATCCATCATTTCACGTTTTCTGCGTGGTTCGTTTCGATAATTTGTTTAACAAATCCTAATTCAATTATTTATGATCGTATGAATTTCATAACTTAATTATCATAAGCGGTAAAATAGGAGCCTCAAATTAACCAGATATTGGATAAAGGAGACGATGTTATTTATTTAAGCCTTGGATTATGAAACGCATAATATAATTAAAACTTATAAAACCCCCTTTGAAATTTTCTCATTAATTTACTTAACAGAGTCGTTATTATTTTTAAGAAAAGTCAGTCAGTCAATTCGGCTTAATAGGGGTAAATGAGAAACGTGTTATAAGTACAAGCCTTGGTACAAAAATTCAATCTGACGAGCATAATAAAAGTGATTCTCAGTATTGATAAAAAGGAACATATTCTCAAAGGAAACTTCGTTTACGAATCTAAGCTGTGAGCACACATTCGATTCCCCCGTGAGTTTCAGACTACCCTCTTCGTTCGCGCTTTGTGCTGAAAATTCAATCGGAAATACCAAGTTTTACTATATAAAATGTCGACTAGATATGGCATCGTATGAATGAAATGCATTTGGCTGGATATCCCAAAAACTTTTAATACACCTCCTTTTTAAAAAAAAGTTAGTTATTTAACTGGAGCATACAAAAAAAAAACATTCGAGCCTAATAAATGGTTCTCATATATTTCTTTTTTTAGTTGCTCATATTATTCATATCAATTTTGTATTTTAGTATGTACCTATACTATATGTGACTTTATAAAAGTGTCATGCAGCAAAAAATCTTTCCGTTTTAGTAATTTTTATATGACATTTATTTTACGAGTCTGCATGACGCTGCGATGAAAGGATAGTATAGAGTTGCCCAGCTGCCATTATGTATGGGATTATTTCTCGTGAAATGGAACCCATGTGAACAATAAAATGTATTTTATGGCGTTTTATTGATCAAACCATTATTACTACTACGAATCAACTGTTTGACCTTTTTATGGACTTTTTAATACAATTGAGTTGTTTACTCGGTAATTGGCGGGCTTTTTATTTAGATAATTATACCATGGCCCTTGTTGTCGTGCAATTGGTGGATTCAGAAACGAAATAATTATTAAACCGATCGTTTGTTTTGTATAGAATTAGAAAGTAAATTTACTAGACTTTCAAAAGAATCAGTACTTCTATCATTCCTCCAAAAATATACACTTTATTTTATATAGTGAGCTATATATTGTCTAAATGAAGTAACATAACCGAGGAGAATTCTCCACGGTCGTATCCCCGCGCGTCTGTCGCGATGACAAAATGAAGTTTAAAATTGTTTTTCAAGAACTCCGCAGATAGTGTTACCAGGTGATATGTTTTCATTCGATTTGAGACGAGTTCGTTTTATCGGAACAACCTTATTTGTGCCTGGTCTTTTGTTACTTGTACTTTTCATGAATAGAGGAAAATATTGGATGTTGATTTAAAGCTAGAAAATAAATATTCTTTCTTCGCTTCGTTCGTCACGGGGAGATAGGATAGTGCTTATCTGAGCCGATTCAGCATATGTCATCCATTTAGAAATATTTCTTATGCAAACTTTAATGCTTATAAAAATATTCCTAACAATTGCTTATATTTCAAACAATTCATTTTAAATTAATCCCAGTAAAAATGTGTTAAAGGTTGTTTATCATACTCAGCGCCTTCTTTGTTCCGGAAGTATTTCACTAAGTACGGCGTACATCGCCCATGTTGTTTGAAAAAGGGAAATATTAGAAGAAGCGAAAAAAGGGATCAGACTCAGCAAAAGCCTGATGAATTGAAAGGCTGCGTTTCTTTTTACACAGGGAGCTTTATGGGGGAAATAATGTTTTTTTTTCGCAATCGTATATGAGATGATTAAATTTGATAGCTTAAGGTGGTTCTTTTAACAAAATAAATTTCAATCAGTTTAAAAGTACAAAGATATTTTTATGATAAAGCATTTTAGAAAAGTAAATTAAAACCCAATTCACCTGAATATCCCATAAAAAGGTGTCCAGAGCTTCATCAAAAATTGTCAGTAATATAAAAAGATTATTCTACCCCTAAATACCAAATCCTAACTATAATCACATCCACTAGTACTAACGGTGTAGTGCTATTCCTATACCGACAGTCTACAACTAATCCATACGCAAGCAAGCTCACAACGCCAAGAAAATAATGTAAGTTATTAATACATCCGCAGTCCAACCGCAACAAATCCCGCAGGAAACTTCCTATTCCGTGTACAATATTCTCTCGAGCGGACGTTTTTCAGTACAAATGCGTTAGCGGAATTAAACTCTTGGGCCTAATATGTTACCGTGCCTTTTGTACTCAGCCTCTAGGCTTGCCACTGCTGAATATATTGCAGTGAGGATTCTTTGTTTATTAGCTCCTCGCTCCCTGGGCTAGCTCGTGGTGAATTCTCAAGTTATGATATCGTAAACATATAAAAGTTTCAGCTCCCATAGGAATTAGTATACGAAATAGAAATGGCTGGAAAGTAAGAACAATGTCGGTGTCAATTGGCTTACTATGTTTTATAGTGGCACGGTTTATATTAGTGCCTTCTGTTCACTAATTTTATTGTTGAACATACATATAC
This sequence comes from Bedellia somnulentella, assembly GCA_963576735.1. Classification (NCBI taxonomy): domain Eukaryota; kingdom Metazoa; phylum Arthropoda; class Insecta; order Lepidoptera; family Bedelliidae; genus Bedellia; species Bedellia somnulentella. The sequence goes on along the minus strand of OY755187.1, from coordinate 9,240,659 downwards.
TTACGCCATAATTCTCCATTGCGGTAGGCAGAGACTATTGATCGCCACTTTTTACGTTCCTGGCAAACCTCTCTAACTTCGTTTATATCCATCAATCTTTTCATACATGCTCTTTTATTCTTGATACTACGGACGAATTTTATTTATTGTTAAAATAGTTGAATATTCTTTTTTTATACTGATACCAAACTGTGCGATCTAATCATATTATAGCTGGAACTTGGTTAAAAGAGGAAAAGGTATAATTTAATATGCCTAGCTTTAGCTGATCATTTGTCGGTATGCAGCTGTGATTCAAGGTATTTATCAAATAGAAGTGATAAAAGAAAATAAAGTTTGCAAGCGCCGAATGGTATCTTTCAAAAACATAGCTACAAAACGATACAGTAAATGAAATACATTCGCTCGCACACCACGCCGGTCCACAATCCCATGCAGAGTAAAACGAACAACTAACGATTGCAGAGTTCACCTAACCGCCCCTTCATTTCAATTGCCCACAACACTATGCACTACATTCTATATTTTATATATCAAGAAACAAGGTTTAGTTTCCTATGAATTAGATAACATTTTGGGCGCCGTAATTCCCTTCGAACCCAATCGCAATTAATGAGGGCTCGGTGAACTCAATGTTCGTAACTAAAAGCAGCCAGGGGACAATTCTCGCAACTTTATCGTTAATTCCGAGAGAAAAACTCGAAATAAAACGGATTATTCACAACTTTTCTTTACTGCTGACTATTGTTTTGTTTCATAATGATTTCGGAATAGCGATCAATGGATATTTTAAGCGGTTCCGGGATGTCTCTTTGTGTCCATTGTTCTTTGGATTTTCTCTGGCTTTGAATTAATAAAACATTTGCCTCGCAGAATGTCGTGTTGCATTTTTAATTTATGTCCTTGTCCTTTCTTTATTGTGTATCCGAACATTTGGGTGTAGGATACAACAAAATGGCGAATAAAAAGAGATATTTTCTGTTTCCATTAATAATATGTCCAGAGCCGTATTTCCAATACATAGAAGGGCGAATAGGGAGGACTTTCGAAATCCCCGACCTTGCTCCAAGGGTTTCTTGCCAGATATTGTCAATAAGACCTTATTGTGAACGCAAAATGTTTTTGCATAAATAACAATATTAAGATGCAACTATCTTTCTTTTGAATAAATCATTTATTTTTTTACCTTATTTATTTTAGTGAAACAGGAGAAAACAATATTTAGAATTTGGTACTCCTACGGTTAAAATATTAGCTTCATAAATTTGTTTTAATACTAAATAACGTTTTCAGAGTAATTCTTGTTTTATTAATTTAAAACCAAATTATACCCCATAATTATCATGAACGTTATATCGAATTGATTAATTGTGGGGAGATCAGAGTTGATCCGGGCTTTAGGGATGTTTTGTTTAGCCTTGTGAGATTTAAATATTGATAACCCATTCAAAACCCTCAACACTTCCTATATATACACACTGTCGGTCCTAACAATACCATTACTACATTAAGCAGGGCTTACATTTTCATTAATATTAGTCATATTTAGTTTATTAGAGTAATGTCGATTTTATTTCGTGAAAACTGAATTTGGAACGTGAAACGAAAATAAATCCATTCGAATTCATCAATCATAAGCAAAGTCTTTACTAGATATTATACTTCAGTAAAAACACGATTAAACCCAACACGAAGTAAAATATATTACTGTGTCCATTCCACCAGAATTGAAACAGGTTCTCCAATTCTCAACATTATACAGTACAATTGTCATCCGATTCTGTACTATATCATGTTTGCGTCATTAGCCCGTTTGTCCACGTAAAGTGAATAGTCATTCCCCTGGGACGTATTGTATCGTGTATGTACAGTTGAACACATTAGTTGCTACACAATATAAGGTCACAAAATATATTTTAGGAGAACAATTCATAAGTTACTTAGTTATACATACATACATACATATACTCAGGGCTATATATCCCTAAAAGGGGTAGCCAGAGCTGAGAAATTAGAAATTTCTCAGCCACTTTTGGAAGTTGAGTGGGGAAAAGATGGCAGAATAAAGGTTCTTGGTGATGGGTCTCCAACCGCATCGCCCAAAAATCCCTTAAAAAGCCGCAATACCGTTAGTCGCCTCTTACGTACACCCACCGGAAGAAATGGGGTAGTGCTATTCTAAGCCGACACTACACAGCTTACTTAGTTATGTATGATTTAAATATAGCTTCACGTCATAAAATGCCAAAAGTCATCTATTAAGTTAGTTTTCAGCTACTTTTGGAATTATATATTACCGTTAATTTTGAATCATAACTTGATTAGTTATTTATGAACTGTTCTCGTGTATAGATAATATTGTATTTACTAATGTTTTCGACTGTACCAGGCTTTAGATACTTCATAACGTGTTGTGCTGGAGGAGATCATCGAGGTGACTTATTTTATGACATGGACTATGGGACTAAACTTTATTGTTTATTAGAACCCCGACTGGCTTTGTACGCGTGTATAAATTGTAGTTGTTTATCATACTAAAACAATATGGAACTTGTATTAAGATGCTTTGATCGCTTATATGAGGTTCATATATGTAAAACCATGGTTTGGTGTGTGGCCATTAAAATACTTGTCTCAGAACACAATGACTTTAAATTATTGACACATGGTATATTATGTGATATTTTTGTAACGATTTCGATTTACATCGTGATCAGTTATTTTTTACATTCACAGTTTGATTTTATTTGATGCATTGAAGTATGGTATTTTACTGACTAAATAATTCGTATTAACAACTTAAGTATTACACGCAGCATTTACAAGACCAGAAGCGAGTATAACATTATTTTTAATTTAATCTTAAATTATTCATTCGCATAATATATTCACAACTCAAACCTATTAATCAGAAACGCAAACTTGCATATCTGCTAGACAGCGTGCATACACAGCACTTGACCGTAACAGCTAAAATTCGAGCTATATATTACTAAACCAGCTGCATTATTTTGCAGAAACAAGCTATTATAAGGTTGGCGAAAACGCTAGTTACATACCATTAATCAGGCTCGTAGCTCACAGAATTCCGATGCCTTAGCCGCTCTTCCTCTTTGTTTCACACAACAATACCTTTGAACAAAATGGAGTCTTGTTGTGTCTTGTATGCTGAAAATGTTTAAAACCACAACACATATTTGGTTTATTTTCTCTATAATATTTCGTATACAAAATTAGATTTATCCAAGCGATATTTGCATATAATTCCCTAAACTGAAAACAAAGAATTATTATTTTCAAAAAACAATTTGTAGAACATCAACAAGCTATATTTATTGTCGGATAAGAATAGCATTAACCCTTTTCTTCCCCTGGGTGTCGTAAGAGGCGCCTTTATATATTTTTAGGAGATTATTGGGAGATGCGGTTTGATCATCCCAGACCCATAAATAACAACATTTATTTTTCATCTTTTTCGCTCTACTCAATTTCCGAAAGTAGCTGCGGAATTCACAAATCTAAAGCTCTGGTTGTCCCTTTTAAATTTATAACCCTGAGTATATGTATGTAACAATCTGTCTCTTTTACACGTTTGCATCATCATTACTCGGCTTGACTGAGTAGTTAATAGCAATTGTCGATTTATGCTGATTGCGTTCATGTGTGATACGTAAGTGTAGCTGTAATTACTGCAGAAATTCACGTACCAATCTCCCTCACAGCTTTTGATGTTGCCTCGTTATCCCTTATTGGTATTGCAACGATCAATAGTAGATATTGGAAAACCACTTTGTAAGGCAGTTGCATCGCTGAAGTGGTCTTTATTCTGTTACGGGTTGTGCATGCGATAAGGCTCGGAATCGAATTTAATTACCATGAAACGTGTCTTTTTATGTTTTTTAACTTATGACGAATTGTAAAGACGATTCAGCAATGGAAATCCAAATACATTGTATATTCCAAAGCTTTTATTTCAATTAAATTCACTTCTCGTTTATCCCAAGCGTTGCGTATTTCAAATCGCATTGGCATTGCAATCGACCTGATTCGTCTGTCGCAAGGGACTAACAGAAGCCCTGTAATATATTGCTGTCGATACATGCGACCCGTATTGCATCCCAGCCTGTCGGTGTGTGTCGGCTTTAGCGCATCGGGAATTGAACGACAGCGTAGGATTTTCGTGATGCTCTGTAAAGGAATTTGTTTCCGAAATATTCAATCCTACAACAACAATTCTGTCGCTCTGCACAGCTGTTTCAATTTATAATAAGACTCGGATCAAAACAGTTTCATTGCACAATACTTGTTTTATTGTTTAAATCGGCTCATTCTATGCCATTGATGATTACCGTAATACTATACAGCCGGTAAAGAGACAAGGCCATTCACCTTGCAAATATCTCCTTTAGGTGAAACGGTCGGCCTAAACACAGGGGAGTCAAAATAAATTTCCACCCTCACCCCAATTCGAATAGCACGAAATATCCCCCAACATTTGCCCCACGCGTTGCTATGGCGACCGTCGCCCTTTGTTGGGGTTGCACTGAGCTCGTCTCGACATAAACATTCCGGGTGGCAGCGGTGCTTGAATGCAGTTCCCGTCTGTATTGGCCCACCATTATTGACGTTTTCGATAGCTGACGTTGGACCGAGCCCCTTCCGCAGTAACGACCGGGATCATAAATTTTTGAAGTACATTGACTAAAGGTCTTCATTTTATCAATTTTATAGCCACATGTCTTACATTCTGAGGTCAGGGATTTATAATATATTTTCTTCGTCGGTACAATATTGAATTACCCTGTTCTAAATGTTAATCTGAGTAAAAAGGCTCTCTATTAAACCATATATCATATTTACAGGCTTATGATCAACTCTTTTTCATTATTGTTTCAGGGATGCCGGTTTCCTGAAGATGGCCTCTCGCACCCCGTCCCTTGAGTCGCTGCCCGGTGCCAACTCAATAGGTTCGCTGGAGCGAGGCTCTCTATCACCACTGACATTAAGCGGATCATCACCACCTGCTAGCGATTCCGCTGTATGTGATCTACGTGAGTTCGACGGCCTTGACACAATCTGCGCCATTTGCCGAGAAACTTTTGTCGACCCCAAAGTATTGAACTGCTTCCACACTTTCTGTAGAAGTTGTTTGGAGAGAGAACAAACACATCCAGAGAAAGTAACGTGCGTTACTTGCCGCATAGACAGTCAATTACCACCTGCCGGTGTACCTGGTCTATTAACAAACCTTGTTATTGCTGCTGCAGTTGAGCAGGACGCCGATCTTTTACCTTCAGGCCGTTCTACCAACTCGCCCTCAGCCCGTTGTACCGGCTGTAAAAGCAAAGAATCCGACGCTGTCGCCCGTTGTGTTGATTGTGCTAATTTCCTTTGCCCAAACTGCGTCATGGCACACCAATTCATGCACTGCTTCGAGGGACACCGTGTTCTAACAATGTCAGATTTGAAAGACGATAAAGGCAGCATTCTGGGATCTCTAACGCCTAGCGGTGATAAAACTGCTTTCTGTCCCAGGCACAAAAATGACATCCTCAAGTACTTCTGCCGTACATGCTCAGTACCGGTTTGCAAAGAATGCACTATAATTGAGCACCCGGCCGCTTTACACGACTGCGAACATTTATCAGATGCCGGCCCTAAACAATTAGAGCTTATGCAACAAGCCGTAAACGAAGCTAAGACTCGTGCAACTGAGATTAGGCACGTAGTCAAGACGGTCGAACACGCTGCAGGTAAATTGCAAGTTCAATATCACAAGGCTCAAAATGAAATCAACGACACCTTCCAATTCTACCGCTCTATGCTGGAAGAACGTAAACAAGAACTATTGAAGGAACTTGAAAGCGTATTTTCTACAAAACAGATTGCTTTAACAGTCGTTGGTCAAAAAGCTCAAGAAACCGTAGACAAAATTTACCAAACATGCGATTTTGTCGAGCGACTTACGAAATGCGCCAACATCGCTGAAATACTGATGTTCAGGAAACTTTTAGACACCAAACTACAATCACTAATGAATACTAATCCTGAGCAGAGTGTTCAAACCGCTTGTGAGTTAGAGTTTGTCTCTAATTATCAGGCGATACAAGTTGGCGTTAGAAACACATTCGGTTATGTACGCACAAGTTCAGAAGCCAACGTGGGACCGTCTAAACAACCTCCAATTGCACGCCCAACGAACGGCTCTTTACTTAATGGGGGCTCTTCTTCAAGCAGCAGCAGTGTTAATGGCAGTTCTGGTAGCTTGAATGGCGGAATTCATCTCCCAACCGGCCTGAATGGGGTTTTAGACCGAGCTTACACAAATGGTTTCTTAGGACCAACTAGCCAATCGACATCTCCCTTTGAATCTAATATAATATCCAAAAGATTTAACAGTGCCAACAGTCTTGGACCTTTTTCATCAGCCATCGGAGATATTAACTTAAACGGAATAAACCCATACGAAAAATGGTCAAATGGCGGCTGCGATTCTCTGTTTCCGCCTGCGTCAGCTGACCCGTATTCCCTCACGAGTTCCGCTCATAATGACCCAATGCTGGACTTAACAAGCAAACTAATCTCAACTGCCATTTTCCCTCCTAAATCGCAAATCAAGCGCCAAAAAATGATTTACCACTGTAAATTCGGTGAATTCGGAGTGATGGAAGGTCAGTTCACAGAACCCAGCGGCGTCGCAGTGAACGCTCAAAATGATATAATTGTTGCCGACACCAACAATCATCGCATTCAGATTTTTGACAAGGAGGGTCGTTTCAAGTTTCAGTTCGGCGAATGTGGTAAACGTGACGGACAGCTCTTGTATCCTAATAGAGTAGCCGTTGTACGCACCTCAGGCGATATCATCGTGACAGAGAGGTCACCTACACATCAAATACAGATATACAACCAATACGGCCAATTCGTTCGCAAATTTGGTGCCAATATACTTCAACACCCAAGAGGAGTTACGGTCGACAACAAAGGACGCATTGTCGTTGTCGAATGCAAAGTAATGAGAGTAATAATTTTCGACCAAGTTGGTAACGTACTCCAGAAATTCGGATGCTCCAAACACTTAGAATTCCCTAACGGAGTAGTCGTAAATGACAAACAGGAGATTTTCATCAGCGACAACCGAGCCCATTGTGTCAAGGTGTTTAACTACGAGGGTATCTACCTCCGTCAAATTGGGGGTGAAGGTGTGACCAACTATCCCATTGGAGTTGGCATTAATGCGGCTGGAGAAATCTTGATAGCTGACAACCACAACAATTTCAACCTGACCATTTTCACTCAGGATGGGCAACTGGTTTCCGCGCTCGAGAGCAAAGTAAAACACGCCCAGTGCTTCGATGTAGCATTGATGGATGACGGGTCAGTGGTGCTCGCCAGCAAAGATTACCGTCTGTACATCTACCGCTACGTGCAGGTGCCGCCAATAGGCATGTGAAGCTCCCGCTCTGATCACAAGAGATCCGATTGACCGACGAAACGTAGGCCACTAGACTACTTTTCCAGAAATCCGCGAGTGAAGTTTTCTGTCCAATAAGTGGTGTCAATTTCGAAAAGTGAAAGATTTTTTATAAAAATGGAAGTGTATCAGTCGCGACTGTCTCGGTGTGATCAAATCAAACTATAAAACTCTGCGTAATAAAATAATCGTAACATGTTAATTCGGCATGAGATCTCTGTATGAACATAAATCGAAACTGTATTGAGATTAGTTTATAGTATTGACATTGTTATTCGAATATTTAAGGGTAGAGATTATTCCGTTGGATCGATCGTAATATGTGAACGGTGTTCTCGAATCTTATCATTTCTTAATCTATTGAATAATATTTTTTCATATCCCGCAACGTTAAAATTAGGGATGAATATTGAGGGCATTTGTATTATTTAGCCCATTTGTTGGACCAATATTTTAACTATTATTACTTAACAAATTGTTAGGCGTTAAGCGTGTGATTTTATCTTAATAAGAGAGCATCGACCGGTGTTGTTGTTAGTTATAAGGATTCTTCGGCACGATAGCACTTCCTGTTTTAATTAGCACTTATTCTGTGTCGACGGTAATTATCATTATAAAACTAAATAAGATGTTGTTACATTATTATTAGGTAAGTGTTAAATTGATTGAGCTGACATGGACAATCTTTAGTTATTACTCTCTTGATATAGTTACAAAATTAGGTAATTCGATGATGGTGGTTTAAGGTTTAAATCAATGACAAAAATGGACTGAGGCGCTTTAGATAAATTACGCAATAGTTTTTTTAAATGGAGTAATGACGACATGATTGCATTTGCTGAGCACATGACTGACGGCCTCGCTCGTCGGTGTGGTGGTTGCAATGTTTCGCCCAAATTCGTGAACTTTGAGTATTATGAAAGCATTTTAGAATATATCTAACGGTGATTGTAGACTTACTATTCCGTGGATACGTGGACTTTTGTTAAGTTTAATTTATATTCTATACATATTTTGGCCCAACGTTTTACCGCCTAGTCACTGAGTCCAGATTTCAAAATTTTATCGTTCGCAAACTTTCCAATATTACTTTTTAGTTGTAAAAGTTCTTCTGACTCGGTGAAGTAACTATTAGAGCTAAGGTGGGTCGTATCGCTAGATGATTTTAGGAAAAAATGACAAGTTCTGTTAGTGGCTTAGTATTATTTGGCTCGTTAGGAAATAGTAATACAATCATTGTTAATTGGGTAAGATATTTTTTACTGAGACATTTTTTTATTATTTTTGTAACTAGTATTATAACGGTGCATGTAACGTTTTTACTATTTACTTAGTTTATTCATGTCATGCTACTATTTTCTTTTTTACTCCATTTATCGTGTGTTTGCGTGTGTTAGTGAAATTATTTTAGTTTGGATTTTTGTTAGATTTGGTTTCCTTAGTTATTGTGTATTTTTATAAGTAGATTTTTTTGTTAAGCTTATTATGACAATGAAGAGATCTGATGCTCTCAATTTGGAGCTTTTAATGTTCATAGTTTGATCTGCAGTAGAATATGCGCTAGTTTATATGAGTTTTTTAAAACACTGGTGATATTTCCGCACAGGAATTACCTCTCCGTTATTGAAGGCATGCCAGGGAGTTTGTTGATCAACTATGTGCTTATTGCTACACCTGCGTATTTTGTGCCATAAGCCATGTTGTGATTTGATTAGATTTGTTATAAGTGTAAATATGTATAAATAAAGAATATATTCATTAAGTTAACTGAGAAATACTATTAGTTACAGACCCCTGAAAAATAATTTATCTATTCTCGTTTTGTTATTTCTTTTTAATACACAGTGATCTGAATTATAAATATTACTAGCTAAAATTGTTTTATAGAAGTAATCATTCCAAATAATATTCTAAAACAGGAAAGCAAGTATTTTCAATTAGAATACTAAGTAGAACTAAGAGCTATGGTACTTATAATCCAACATCTACTTAAATTTGTTTTAGTAGAAAACTCTTGTTCTTTAAAATATTTTCAGTATTTTTTTGCAACGCACATATAAGTGATGTATCAAATACGCTTCGGCATGCCTTCGATACAATATTACAGTAACACTGATTTCGAACAATATTCACTGGATTAAAAGAAACTAAACTAAGGTTAAACAAGAACCCGAAAACAATCTTAGTTTGGATTTCAATTAAGTTGAGCCAAATTAAAAAATAATGTTTTGTTTCTTGTAATCCATTGATATTTGTGCAAAGAGATGTCTGTACTTTTTGTCTGTCATCTGCCAGTGTCACTGCTTGACCACAATTTGTCACAATAAATATAAGCATCGGTTATGCGAGTGAACTTCTAAACTCGAATATTTTTTTTACTTACTTTATTGTAGATGGGTTGTGGCCCAGCAGATTCGATTTAGAACTTAGGATTAGATTTTTTTGGATTATTTTATCGTAAAAATATGCAACAATTTTTAAAATAGGTGTACCGTAAGTGCATTTTTTTAACCTTGCTGTAGTTTTTACTGATAATGTAATTTTTCTCTTACGCTTCTATTTGATGTATTTAAATGTAATTTTAATTATGATATAAACATCAGAACTTTTTATCAAAACTTTCGTATTATGACAACTACATAATATAATCTTATGCAGAAAAAATGTCACTTTCTTTGATGATGAATTCATTACTTAAATGATTTGCAGAGAGATGTTTTTTAGTTCTTAATTATAATAATTTGGAAGTTTTCGTTTTACATTTGATTAGTTTTTCTACATCATTTGCATAATATAAGTAAAAATAAACTTTATAAAACGAAACACGTTTATTCTCATAAATTGCATTTTTAAAACTCAACGACTGATTTGATTGAAAAACATGTTTTGTCTTTGAAATATATTTTGTCCATGTTTGTTGTTATAACTATTATATTATTATTTTTTAGTTATTTGTATAAAACATTTGTTCTTAAATTAATGTACATCGTTTTGTTTTGAGTTATTTTTGTTGTATAATTGCTTTTTTAATAATACCAGTTCATTGCAATTTTATGTGTGTTTTATTTTTTTGCCCGTATTTTGCTTTTATTAGTTCACGCACATTTTTTTCATACATTAACTAAAACATTATGGATGAAACGAATGTAGTTTTTCGCTTTGAGTTTTTGCTAAGTATCGTAGACATTTGGAGTATCAATCACTTTTGTTTTATAACGCAACTTACACAATTTTTTCACAATACAATATCTAAAAAGTATAGTACTCCTCAATCATATAAGACATTTTTAATAAAACTTAGTGCCACATTTATTATTCCACCCTAAGGCTTTAAAGGCACTTAATTAATGAAAACAGAAAAATCCCACAGCAATTTAAATACAGTCTAGAAATTATCAATTGTTCAGTTTATAAAGTAGGAATTTTTATGGTTGAAACCAATACATTTTGCTTTTTCGTGCTGTAGATTCATTGCAAATAGATTGTTTGGTCATAGATATATGAGAATGGATGTGCATGTGAGTTTAATTCTCGAACAGTTGGTGTTGGGAACAAACAAAACAAGTTTTCGATTTAAAAAACGTAAGTATTTTTATAGATCCTTGGAAAAGGGCAAAATGAAAGCAATAGTACATCTTAGAATATTTTAAGAGCTTTGAAATTTTAGGGTTATTAGGAAATTAGTGTTCTTTTATATTATCACAGCTTTGAGTGCATAGCACGTCCAATTAACAGTTGATCAGTATTGGTCAACTGAGTTTAGTCCCCGACGACAATTGTGGTCGTATAGTATTCTATAAACAGAGTTAACTTAATAATTCTTTAGTACACAATAGAAATAAAATAAGTATTCCTTATTTTTCTACTCCATTAGGTAATACGACTCATCCGCATTTTATTTCTTTCTCATTCTAAACTTTTCTTTAGTGACAATGAGAGAGAATAGAATCATAAACCTGCACCAAATAAGTAGAAAGCAAGGCTTTTCTTAGTAGACATTTATGTGTGTATATCTAGTAGAGCATTTAAAAGGCCCACACTTAGACTAATGAGTATTTTTAACGGGAAATTCTTTGTTTTCACGAAAGCTTGGGTCTTCCATTTAGAAAAACTTTGAAATGACTGGCGGTCGATCTAGGCGGTAAAAGTAATCAGCTCCATTTGCTTTTAAGACTACGACATTACAAATTCTTATGAGATAGGCTATAAATAAAATACATTGATAATAAGTACTTACCACTATCCCAATTTAATAACTAAGCTTTACTTTTATACCACTTTCTGCTACTTAATCTTACCTTAAAAGAATTTAACACATTACAGCTGCACAGCTTTTAAACTTGATAAGAAAATGAGAAAAAAGCTATCCAAAAAAGTACACTTTCCATGTCAATTATCATAGGGAACATTTTACTAATATATCCTAAGTCGTCTTTTACTCCTATTAGTGACGTAAGCAAGGGCTAGGCTTATCAGACGTTTATAATTTTATACTCCGCAATTTTCTTAAGGTAAAATTAACATTCCACATATTCACTCCATACTAAGTTAAGTCTTACAAGCGAAAAGAAACCGTCATCGAAACATTGTACTTGAGCGCGTCTAAGTAGAAAATCATGAGAAGGTTTCTGTCATGAAAGCATTCAAAGATGTGCTGTCATCTACGGAATAGTTTTCATCGAATTTCCCTTTTTTACTTTACTCCTCTCAAATGTGCATGTGCACCCGTGCAGATTATGATAAAGCATCAAGTCTTAATACTCCATTACTACAAAAATCAATGCAGGAAGTGTGTCGATTGTAAATATAATAGTTTTAAGTACTGTTTGTAGTGTCTAGTGTAAGGATGCCGGGATCAGAACAAGTGAAATGACATGGCAACATTTAGAGAATGAAAAGTGTGTATTTTTTATAAAAGTAAGCTACTTGGGTAGACGTTGTTCTTAGGGGTTTTATAAAAGTTGGCAAGTCGCGTTGTTGCATCGAGTGATTTACATATATAGGTAGTAATGTTGTTTATATCGGTACGTCTACCATACACTTAAGACATATTTCCTCAAGCGGAGATATTGAGAACTACCTTAAGTCCTAAGAAATGATATAGATGTTGAGGAGTGTAGCCAAAGTGAGTTGAATTAGTGATGGTAGAAGTCCTGCAATGCCGAATTAGACTATACAACTCGATCCATATCGGTAATTCTACGTATGTATACCCATTGTTTACGGTGATTTTGTAACAGATACATAATTACCTGTTAATGTATCATCGTGGTAAAATATTGTATAAAATGTTAGCTTGTCAAATTGTATGTGGTTAAATGAATTGAACATTTGAAATTAAATTATGTATCGGTGGAATGTTGAATTTTATAGAGCTTAACCTATTGACTGATTGTCAACCACGGAGGTTGGGCAACAATAGAGGGATCTATTGTTATTCGTAGTCGTGAGGTTTGTTTTATAAAAAAACATTAAGAATATATTTCGCTTCTCTATTTGATTTTTAAATCAAAAAGCGGGTATGAAATGATTGCTCAGGAATTGTAACGACTTTTTTTAATAACTTTTATTGTATTTTGATAATAATATATTTTTGTCATCGCTTTCTTTATACAGACCGCCGATGTTGCATTGTTGTTCATTTATTTTGTATTTAAAAATATAATTAGTACGTGCACGGAATGTTGTCAGTTCACATACTTTTGAGGTCCCTTTTCGACTAGAAATTCATTGCTTAGGTCGTTATGAGTCGAAAGTAATATATGATATTAATATTTTGGATGCTTTGATTGCATTTTATTATTCTTGAATGTTTAAATAATCTTCAAGTGTATTTAATATCCAAGGCGCTTTTTTAAATCCCGAATTCAATTTCAATTCCCAATATTTGCATTATTGCGATTCAAGACAGCTTTGTGAAGTGTCATAACTTTAACTATTACCGATATGTTACTTATAAAATGTACATTTTCCATTCGAAATCTAACAGTTATATAAACGAATTTCGGGTAACTATTTTAATTGTAATAAATCTGGTGAATAATACATTGTTGTTTGTAGGAACCTATTGCACATGATAGCACAAAGCCCTCCAATTGCAGAGAAAACTTACTAAATGTTTGAAAACTGTCGTTTGAATTTATGATACATTTTATGGTAAAAATATTTTAATAATCGCTTAAGTTAGTTATTAATGTTTGCAAATAAATAGTATTTATTTTCTTAACGCTAATGGTTTTAGGTATTTGTCGCGGCAAATAAGATTGAAATTCAATTATCATTGATTTGCCAATTAATCAAGAGATTTTTTGGATGTGTCAAATAAGAAGAATACGTAGGATAGAAGTGAGCGGTTGAAAATTAATATTTTGTAACGTGTTAGATAAATTTATGATAAGGCGTGTGCGTTATACATAATATTTTTGTACTTGGAAAGATTCCAAATGCAAATGGTAATCAAAGATAGGTGTGATGTAGCTAATGACATATCAGGAGGACGATTAGATTGAATAAAGAGGGTTAGTGAAACATGTTCGTTAATAATAGGTTTATTTTTCGGCAATGACAATATTAAACTGAATTCACCTAAACAATGTTGATGGAGTAATAGATGTTTAATAGTTTAATGTTTCACGGAACGAAACACGACATATCGTCCACTTAGTGGTCAATTTGGCATCGTAGCAAAATTGAGAGTTACTAGAGAATGCTTTTTATTTGAGAAGGAGGTTTTGTGTGCGGCAAACATCGTGTAAGGCGTATTAAAATTTGGAATCTTTCTAAAATTGATCTAGTCGCTTACTTAATGCTTATAGATTATAATGTTGTAAAAATGTATGCACGTTAAAATATGCAGGCTCGATGTACGTTGCTTCATAATGTCCACACAAATATAAATAACACTCCTGCCAGCGATACGTTTAACACATTGCTTATGATAAATTTTATCCTACTTAGCTTACGATGTAGCCGTATTTTTAGATATCGCATTGGCTAATGTTAAATATTTTAGTATGTAAGGAGTCACATCTTGAGCTCCAGACGGCATGGTCTGCCTCCGTTTTGTACCTTTACTGAACTGTAGTATAATGAGTTGGAACCAAAATTCGTTTGTAGTGAAACGTGAATATCAATTGGCATTGGCTTCGAAAGCGTTCAGGATTACTTCACAATGGAGCGTAGGAAGTAAGGTGCGAATTATATAACCATGAATTAATCTAGCTTCAAACTTAAGTCCCTGCTCTATACTGAGCAATATTGCACTAAGCACTTGACTTGTAAGGCCAGTGTAAGTCCTTTTTAATATCTACTCATTAATAATATACTTTTAAATCTTACCGAAACACCATTATGCACAGTGGCCTTAAAATTAAGGGAATACTTTAAACCTTTATGAAACTTTTCAAAAACTAACTAAGATCCAATTGAGAACGAGTTGGATTCGATTATGAATAAATCACATTATTTAAAATAGTATAGTGTAAATCGTAGTTTTCATACATAGATTACTCTGTAACTTAATGTAATCTTAAAATTAATGTATTGTTGGTTTTATCTTTGAATTGTGCATATCCCCATTAAATCTTGATACTTGTTACCTACTCATCTGTGTAATGTACTGAGACTGTTCTATTGAGATTCGCTAAGGGAAAGTGCTAAGAGCATTTAGCTCATATTTTTGATACATAGAGGATGATCGGTGGGAAACATCAAAAACTCAACTTTCTATGAGTAAAATGATTTCCAGTAACAAATTTATCAATGTGTGTAAAGTTCTCCGCTCGCAACGACTTGCCTTATACATTATATCTTTTGTAAATTGTAACAATAGGTTTCGTATCTCTCTAAGCTATTGTTACTACAGAGAACCATTTCTAAAGGATGTAGTTATTAACCAAAAGTCAAATCTTAAGATATTGTTGAAAGGGCAACTTAGAAGAGGGTTAGGCTCAGATATCTTAAGCGCAAAAAGTATAAAATTTAATTTGATCTTTGCACAACGAAGCAAAACTGTTCATTTCTGATTATTCAATAGAGTGTGCAGTTGCTTAAAACTAAAACACTGATGCTGATGGCATTCGATATCCTGTGAAGAAGAAATGTCGTTGGTGTATTTTCTTACACTAACAATAATTCCTATTATTGCTAAAGCGAGAGTAAACTGAAAAACACTTGATAATAGTGAGGAAATCACATAATCTCTTGTTTCTATTTAATAAGTGTCGTATCATAATGTTAAAAATGTTGTTCTTATAGTTGGCGATAGAGCCAGTCTGTACTTGTTGTTTTCCATCTATTCATAAAAATTTTCTTTATTTTTTGTACTCTTTAGCATTAAGACTAATATATAACTATGTAATGTTGATCGCTAAACACGATAATAAAACAAGATGTGTTATGGTTGAATAGTAGTTTCCCCGTGAGCCTTATTAGTGGAGCCTTTTCCTTAGACGGTAAAAATTTCCCTTTCTTAAATATAGCATGACAAGCAAAATGATGCGAATCGAACTAAGAAAGTTTTAAAACAGTCTTTATTTGTCTTTAAAAATAATTTTCCATCAAGTCGCTTGCCAAATTCGATTATGCATTAAAATTTACTTAAATTCAATTATTTATTTATATTGAATTTGGCCTAGTATTTATTTAAGGTAACTTTAGGATTCAGTTAAAATTAAGATTTATTGATTAGATGGTATGACTCAATTTTAAGACTGATCACGAAAAAAAACAATCCAAAAAAGAAAAAAAAATATAAAGTTGTTTTTCATCTGTTTGTAGGTGGATATGATATCGATTCGTATTAATGATGGTAGGGGGAATTGAGAGTCGGAAAGATGTTCAAAGCGATTGAGCTTACTAACTCTTGTGATGTCACATTATTGATACTTCGTCTTCTACCGACACCTTGCTGTCTTTGCGATAAAACAATTAAAACATAATTGATTGGTCGTCATAGTTTTCAAGAAGTAATGTTGACTTATTTGGTGTTAACGTTACTGTTATGAATGAATGGTGGGATATCGTAAAATGAAAATACTTGTTGCCAAAGTGTTGTTAGGGGTTACGAGTAGTTATAAAAATCGGTTGTCGCCAGCATAAATTAAGTTGTTCTTGGGTGGTTTGAAAATTAAAAAAAGTTGATAAATATTTCCGATAATATATTTTTTCATAATGGAACTTGAATGCTAATCGATAATTAAGGTTTAAAACTGTGTAGGAATTTAACTTTAAATGTGTGGTAATTTACAGCTGTCACGATTGTCCCTCATCCGGTACGTTTGGTTTGTCGATAATCTGTTGGTCCATGGTACGGGGAGCGCAATCGCGACAGTCTATATAGATATTTAGTGTACATGTTACATTTAGATTTAACTCCTACTTTTCATGGTTGCCTATAAATCACTTGTTTCGCCTGAAAGCACAAATCGGACTAACAACCCACTCCATATTACACCTCTGTTATTTCCGCACTTCTTCCCATTTATATTGTTTGATTTCTTTGAAAATGTTAGTTGTAATTTATTTAATTTATTATTTTAATTTATTGAACCACGAAGCTAGTCAGTTGAAGTTTGGATTAGGTTAGCTTCAAAACGTTTTGCCACATTTGTTTTACGTGTGTTTGCTTATTTTCTAGTCACGTTTGACTTTTCTATTAATACATACAATAATTTAAGAAAAAGCATTTTCTGTGTTTTCAACTTTACTTAAAGTTTGCTTTTTTCACTTATAAAGGTTTTACTTACCTTTTTAGAAATAATATTTGAAATGTAACATGTAGGAATCTGTGTTAGTTAATGGTTGTCAAAATATTAATACTGATAATATAATTGTTTCATTTGTAAAATATATATTTACATAAATAATACTTGGTGCCACTGGAATCAGTTAGTGTACAGGTGGCATATTCTCAAGATGTTAAAATGAAATGGAATTAAAATATTCTTCTCTGCGTCCAAAAAAACGTACATTTTAAAAAGAAAACTTAAATTTTTGTTCTTTTTTTAAATAACGGTCGCTTTATGTTGACTTGAGGCTTAAGTTAATAATAATTTATGAAAGTTTAGTTTTTTAAAACTTAAATGTTTCAAAATATAATTGTCTTTAATTTATACATTCCACTCTATAATTATGGAGTTTTGAGTTCATTTTTATGTTTGATAATTTTGTAAGCTAATTTTTTAAGTGTGTGGGTTGAAAAGCATGCATACATACTCACAGTCACAATGCTCATGGCAGTTCTATTGGATCAGAAGTTGTAATACTAATACATATTTGTTATTCAACACTTAATTAAGTAGCATGTAAGAATTTAATATCTGATGATAAATTTACTTGTATGTTGTATTGGAATGATGAGCAGTAATGTAAATGAGACAGGTTTGAAATTGTTTGTTTTATTTTCTAAAACCTTACCCTTTATACATAATACTAAATATTACATACATACAGTCATCACTGCCATGTGTCGAAATAAGGGGTAGTGACCTTTAGAATTGGAAATTCCTCAGCCTATTTTGGAAATTGAGAGGGAAACGAAAATTGCAAAATGGTTGCAGTTGCAGAAAAGAATTGAAAAGTTACCTAAGAAGGTTTAAAATACTCAACCTTTATATATATTTAAAATGGCTATTCTTATTCATACTGAAAGAGGTTGTTGATTGAGTAATCTCATCATTTGCGCTGTATGTTCCAGGAGGCTTTAGAAAAGAAATAATACTCCTGAATATTAGTTGACATTGTAGTATCTGATGATTAAAATACGCAATTTTTGTCTGGTAAGTGCATCGGCGTGATGAAAGGCAGGCAGGCCTTTACCCTAAATACATGAATACACCTAACATGTGACTGGAAAATGCACAGTGTTGAACGCCCAACCCAGGATTAGAACCCACGCCCCTGCATTAGAGCCACTGCTCTTTCTCACTGAGCTAACAAGCATATTATGTTGTTTAAAATGAATAACCGTGAAATAAATCAATTAAATACGATTGTGAGTAAATGTATGATAAAAAAAGATAAAATCATTGATTACAAAACAAACAAAAAAAATCTCCGTTTTAAATGTTACAAATAATTTACGTATAATATAATTAGAATGCTTTTTGTTCATGAAAACCTCATGTGAAGATTATTTCTAATAAATAAAGGAAAGAAAAGCTAACACTACTTATAAAGTGTAAAAGAAACAAAGGAAAGACCAATTTCGCTCTAGAAGCCATTGACACTAAGGCTCAATTGGCAGGGTGACGGGGGCGTATACCCGGAAGTCGTGGGTTCGATCCCCGCTGGTGTCGAAACTTTTCTTTCCTTTATTAATGATTGTCACTAGATTGTCACTTTTTTAGTGTTGGAAAACATTGGGTAAATCCTTAAAAGTGAGTCTTAACCAGTTTTGTCAGCACAATGACATAAGAACATACTTACACTCACAGCCATAAAAGCCAGCATCCAAAATCCCAAAAAGCCAGAGCCAGAGTTACAGAGCTAGAAACTTCTCAGCCACATTTGGAAGTTGATAGGGGACATGACGATATATATAGGCATAAAGTATCGTTGGTGGTGGGTCTATGTACGATGGCCTAAAAACCCACTTAAAAGGCCCGATACCGTTAGTCGCTTCTTACGACACCCGTGAGTAGAAAGGGGTAGTGACATTCTAAGCTGGCTCTACACAGCAAAAAAGATCTAAATATACTCAAATAGTTCACCTTCTACTATATTATCGATAGTGGATCGGTCCAGCTTCACACGGGTAGCGTTGTTTTTAAGTATCTAAGGTTTCTTCAATAACTGCTCAAGCTTTGTGACATTTAGCGCAATGATTGCAATTAGTAGCACTCCTGAACTGTGCAACTATAGCTTTGTGACTTTGAATGCACTTTAATGAACGGTTCTGTATTTCCGTAAGTAAGCAAATTTTCAAATAAAAATCTAACAAAGAAATCACACCACGATGTAGGATGCAACTACTGGCGCCATCTAGTATGTAATATGTAAATTAATAGGGTGTTTCTCTACCGATTTCTATGATTCTTTTTTTTTAAAGGTTATAATGTAAACTTTTTTATATTAGGGATGAGTGGGAGAATTATAAACGTATGATTAAACAAATATAATCAGAATAAACCGAACTGCTAAGCTATCAGAAGTTACACGTGTTATTGTGAGTCAACCATAAAAGATAGACACATGCTATTCGAGAATATTTTTTGGACAATTTTATGTCAAATACTTCGGTAATATATGATTTCTTTGTAACTGTTACACGTGACGGAAGCTTAAAAAATGGATTATCTTCCCCCGTTTTCCCAAAATTCCCCTTACAACTTTCGTTAAAATCCGTCAAGTAGTTTTTGTTTCCATAAGGAACATACAAACCGACAGACAGACAGACAAAAAACTTACTGATTGCAGTAGTATCGATCACTAATCACCTCCTAATAGTTATTTTTGAAATATATTTCACATGTACAGAATTGACCTCTCTTCAGATTTATTTATCGGAGGTAGGGAACGCAAACACTACTTAAAAGTGTAAAAAAGAAAAAAAGGATAGAAGAATTTCGCACTGGCAGCCATTGACACGGTAGCTCAATGGCAGAGCGACGGGGGCGTCGAAATTTTTCTTTCCTTTATTTATTAGTCAAATAAAGAGTTGAAAAAAATAAAGACAATAAAGAAATATATCAAAAATAAGAAAGCAAGTATGAGAAGATTGAAGGATGTAAACGAAGCTAGAGAGATTTGCCAGAATGGTTACAAAGCGGCGATCGATAGTCTCTGCCTAGCCCAATGGGAAATAATGGCGTGAGTATAAGTATGTATGTATGTACAGAAATAAATGACACAGCAAACTACACTTACCCAAAATATGTAACCTCAATCGGCTTTACAGGTGATAAATACATGCATATATTCATCCACAAATGAATAGGCAGGGCCTCTGAAGAAACAGTCACTGGACAATCAAAGAGAATAAGATATTGAAATATAGGATGGTAAGTGATACGGTTAATCTAACATGAATCCTAAACTGATTGAGTACGAGAATAAAGCTGTGATTACATAAATCAATAACGATCTGCAATTCTATGACACGAACATCTGACGCGATCACGTGACCCCAAGTCACATGTACTTTGTTAAAAGCAGATAGACTCGTATATAAACATATAACATAAACATAAACATTCACGCCGAATATCCCCGAAGGGGTTGGCAGAGGTACTAATACTTCTGAACATCACGTGACTTTGTCACCTGGTGTTCAGAGTACCCACGTTTTGCATGGACAGTGTACTCACGTGATAGGGGGCAGGCCTATCGCCGTTTTGTACGAATACACTGTCACATGACTAAGTACAACTCAGCCATGTGGGTTTCCTCACGATGTTTTCCCTCACCGTTAACAACCATGATAAATTAACCACACATATGTCTTTAGAAAAGACAAATTGGTGTAGGCCCGACTCAGGATTTCAACACTAGTCGTTTGATTTAATGTATTTTTTGACATGAATTCCTCATGTGGGGATTATAAACATTAAATTATGTGATAGTTAGGCGTTTCCAACATTTGCATTCTATCTGAAAAGGTAGACAAGTGGCCGTCCGAATTAGTTAAAATTCGGAGGTAGGAAACGCAAAACACTACTTGAACGTGTAAAAAAAGAAACAAAGGATAGAGAAATTTCGCGCTGGATGCCAACTGACACTGTAGCTCAGTTGGCAGAGCGACGGGGGCGTATACCCAAAGGTCGCGGGTTCGAACCCCGCCAGTGTCGAAATTTTTCTTTCCTTTAATAACATCTTTTATTTACTAGTCGTTTGCACGATAACCGAGTGTTCTACCCACTGGGCTATCACGGTTGACATTAATATATACTCGTATGCATTCATATATTGTGAATTGGTCATTAAAGTGACTTAAAACCATTTGAATTGCATGAGACATTGTTCTGGTGAACTATCAGATTGTAAAATGTTTGATTGAACGCGTTGCATTGTGTCAGAAAAACACTAACCAATTTCTTCTATGATAAGTAGGAATAAAAAGCTTCGGAAGTCAGTGGAAATGATCTTATAGCCTTAGTTTGGCCATCAGTTCTTATGGGAGTAGGATAGAGTAAGGAACCTTAGGGTCGTCTACACACTTTTTAAATACATACATCACGGCCCTAAATTCCAAATAGGGGTAGCCAGAGCTTTGGAGCTAGAAACTCCTCAGTCACATTTGGAAGTTAATAGGGTATAAGATGGTAGAAATAGTATTGTTGGTGATGGATCTCGGTTGGAGCCAAACACTACTTAAAAGCCCCATACCTTTAGTCGCCTCTTACGAAACCCGTGGGTAGAAAGGGGTAGAAACATTCTAAGCCGGCACTACACGGCACTTGGAAATTTTAAATTTGCTAGATGATGATGTGAATGGGTGAGATCAAAATGAGAGGAGAAGTGTGCTAGTAGAATTTTTAAAGTATTGTTTTTTTTCCTATACTCACGGCTATAGATCCCACAAAAGGGTAGTCGGGGCATCAAAGCCTATTATTTCTTAGTTCCTTTTGAATTTTGATGCAATAGTAAGGGAAGATAGTAAAGGTTCAACATTGATGAACTTAAGACTCAAATATTGACGCTTTGTATCCCCAAAGCGAAGGCAGAGGTAGTAATACTTCTGAACACCGTGACATTGCGTGGGATAAAGCAGCCATCTCTTACGCCCTTACTTAGTATCGTATACTGCCATCTCATTCTAACCGTTATCGTGTCGATAAAATAGCGCTCGTGCTTGCCCTTCTGCTGTTCATAGTAATCACATTAAGCTTGGATATACTTCTATAGTTTCTTATAAGAAAATGCAAAGCCATTGAAATTTTATGCATTACCCAACTCTAAACTTAATGGTTTATGATCGCTCCAACAAAAACTCGATCATTGACAGGCGTGCTTAATCGAAACCTTAAGTGTCGTAAGTATAAAGTAGCGTTAGTAATGGGTTTCAGCCACATAGCCTTATCGATAATTTTAAAAGTCCCATAACCGTAGCCGCCTCTCACGTTGTCTACCTTAACTTGGCTTAAAGGTATGATTTAATGTATGTGTTTTACCGTGCTGCCTCCGTGGTCGCGCGGTTAAGCGCTTGGCTTCAAGTACGGAGGTCTCGGGTTCGATCCCCGGCGGGGCAAACTCACAAATTTAATTTGTAAGATTTAATCCAGTCTGGAAGGATATTGCAGGCTTGAATCACTTGATTATCCGAAAATTAGGATGATTAGTGCTTCGGAGGGCACGTTAAGCCGTCGGTCCCGGCTACTATTACGGTAGTGGTCGTTAGTCTGCCAACCCGTAATTGGCCAGCGTGGTGGACTATGGCCAAACCACCCTATATAGGGTAGGCTCGAGCCCCTTGGTGGGGGCGTATATGGGCTGTGAGGATATGTGTTTTACCATATTTTTAGCGTTAACCATGAACAGAACATATTTAGGCAAAATTCTATGGTACAACGAAAACTTGCCTCTACGCTACATTCTTAGCATAATGCTACGAGATTTGTAGCGAACATAAACTACTACACCGTAGTCCGTAACGACTCGTAGTCAAAATTCATTTGCGAGCTTTTCCAAGTGTGAAAACTTGAAATTTTGCTTGTTACAGTATATGTTGAATATGAATGTATTTCTGCAACGCCATGCAGTTGAATGAAGCTAATTTGAAGCTGAACCTCCTATGAAATATAATTTTGAATTTGTGTATGTGATAATTGTACTCAATCCCTAGAAAAGGTATGCAGAGCTTTGAAATAATAAATTCCTCGGCCACTTTTGGAATTCGTGTGGGGATAAGATTGTAAAAAAAAGGTTTTTGGTGATGGGTCTCCAACCGCATCACCCAAAAAACCAAAGCCGTATTTTACGAACACTAAAGAGAAGAAATGGGGTAGTACTATTTTAGGCCGACACTATGCAGCAAATTTCACTGTTCTATTGTTATAAGAATAATGTGAAAAATATAATGGTACCTCTGCTAACCCCTTCGAGGATAAACGGACTGAACGTTTATGTTATGTTATAATGTGAACATTCCTGAATAACACCGCTTGCAATTATGCACATACAAAGCTAACAGTCCTGGCATCCCGACGAACGATCCGTGCTTATTATTCCCTTATCGTGACAACTCAGTGGGAAGCACTATAGCCTCTCGAACACAGTGGTGTGGCTTTGAATCCTGAATTAGGCCTAAAATATGATTTTGCTAAAGTCATTTGTGTGGTTAATTCATCATTTTTGTTAACGGTAAGGGAAAGAATCGGAACAAAAACAGCAATGAAATTTGCGATGTTGTTTTTAAAACTAATTGCCACAGTAAAACTGCAATTCATTTTCAGTTATTGTTCAGTTCAGTTCAGTTTTCAGTTATATTGGTCTTTGCGAATTTAAACTAAAATAACATTCAAAGACAAAATGTACTGTGACTAACGTCGCCACTTCGTTAAGAGAGACCATAAATTACCTTCCAAATTTGCATAAACTAGCAAAGGGTATTGAAACAGTTGGGAATTTTCACACTGAAATAAGTAAAATACAAAATTTACGAATACAAATGCAGTTTTGTGTTAATGTTAGCATTTAAAAGCAGCAAGACAGATGGGTTGGTTATTCATGTTAACAATCAAAAACACTTTGTGTTCACAAACCTATTAGAAGAAGAATTACAATATTATTTTGTATGATTATTTAAGTTGTTCTTTTTACAGCACGAATTTTTACTCACTGTTGAAATATACAGTTTATTCTTTATTATTAGCTAATAGACCGCAGATTTTGTTAAAACATATTTATATCAACTCGATAATGCAAAATACTCATTGTATTCATTTTCCTATCTTCTTATTTTACTCCGCACTATAGCTCAGTGGGTAGAACACCGCGTATCGTGCAGACAGTGAGGTTTCAAATCCCGGGTCGCGCCTAGACCAATTTGTCTGTTCTAAAGACTTATGTGTGGTCAATTTGTCATGGTTATTAATGAGGAGGGAAAACATCGTGAAGAAACCCACATGGCTAAATTGTACTTAGTGATAGTGTAATCGTACAAAGCGGCGATAGGCCTGCTTGCTATCACATGAGTTCATCGTCTAAGCAAAACGTGGGTATCCTGAACAACAGGTAACAATGTCACGTGATGTTCAGAATTATTAGTATTCTGCCAACTCCTTCGGGGATATACAGCGTGAACGCTTGAGGTTGAGTGAAGTAAATTAGCTAATTTAAACTTCACGTATGTTGAAATTACGAACCAAAGACCGATCATGATATAAATTAAGAGCAGGTATGGAAAAAATAATGAGTTTTAATGAAATGATGATGATAGCTCGAGGGGTTTGCCAGGGTTATATATAACATAATATATACGTATATATACATATCGTACATAATATAGTTCATAAGTAAGTAACGTTTTATCACTGCGGATATCGAATCTACAACCTCTGAGCTGCCAAGCTAACATAACTTTGATCTAACAAAATATATATTTATTTTTATTTATTTATTTATTATTGAGTAAAACAAACAGCACTTAATCTATTAACAAGCATTTTTAAATATAACAATTTATCGTGCCAATTATATGTTTCACAAATTTCATTAAATAAACTGAGCATATATATATCCATTAACGTCCATAAATTCCAAAAAGAGGTAAACAGCCACATTTGGAAGTTGGTGATGGGTCTCCAACCGCATCGCCCGAAAACCACTTTAAAAGCCCCATACTCTTAGTCACCTCTATATAAATAATATATCTACGTAAATTTGCTTTTTATTTGCAGAAAAAGATCCGAAACGGATCCAACTGAATTATTCGCGAGTCGAATCCGTGATGTGGTCTCGGGAGAAATACACTACTTACATTATTTGAAAGAAAGCCTTATTTTGACAGGTTCGAGTTAACATTTCAGACGAATTGTTTCTTTTTTTAAAATAACATAGTATTAACATAGAAAGAGAGTATCACAACAGTAGCCACTTGACACTATAGCTCTATTGGCAGAGCGACGGGGGCGTATACGCGGAGGTCGTGGGTTCGATTCCCGTTGGTGTCAAAATTTTTCCTTTCTTTATTTATTAGTAATAATCCCCATATGAGGTTTTCATGAACCAAACATTTTAATTACAATATAGTACTGTTTTGAGTTAACACTGTTTTGGTATTACACTGGAAAAAACCTACATAAAGTCTGTTCAAAGTAAGGGTAGAATATATTTAGTTTATTATGTTTAATTTCGACCGCTTATTTAGCGAAATGTAATTTCTTTATTCATAAAATGGTTTCAACCTTTTATTTGTAATACAATGTGTATGGCCGGTACGTTTATTTATTTATGGAACTCTGAATAATGAGAGAAAGTTCGGGAATGGTTTGAAATGAAAAATCGCTGCGGCAAATCACAGGGGATTAAAAAGTTGCACAGTATTTCATAACGATTCATTCAATTATATAAAGTAACTGCTCCGGTGTTATGAAAGCATCGCTAACCAAGCTATATTTTCTCTTTTTACACATACATTGCTGCTGTTAATTGGGTTATATGCTGTGAAGTGGTATTTTAGATAGCTCACCTCTTCATGACTTGGTTCCATGATGCTGTTTAGGGATAGAGGCGTTTGCAGTGTTTGGTTAATGTAGAATCCCATTGCTAAATATCGTTTTTCCTTTCCCCTTCGTTATTACTCTTAGATCGCTTCTTTTACAATATTTTACTCTCTTATCTTTCAAAGGGTATGAGGCTTTTTAAGTGGTTGGATTTTTCTACTATCTTGTCCCCTATCAACTTCGAAATGTGGCTGAGGAGTTTTCAGCTCTGTAGCTCTGGTAATCCCTTTTTGGGATTCATATTAACGTGTGTATATGTAGGCGACATGATAGTCCAGTGGGTAAGAACACCCGCCCGAAAAACAGAAGGGCGTGAGTTCCAATCCTGGGACGGGCCTACACCAATTTGTCTTTTCTAAAGTCATATGTGTGGTTAATTTATCATGGTTGCTAACGGTGAGGGAAAACATCGTGAGGAAACCCACATGGCTGAGTTGTACTTAGTCATGTGACAGTGTATTCGTACAAAACGGCGATAGGCCTGCCCCCTATCACGTGAGTACACTGTCTAAGCAAAACGTGGGTACCTTCTCTGGAAACTAGATGGCGCTTGCCATGTGAGTTCAGGAGTATTGGTACCTCTGCCAACCCCTTCGGGGATAAAACGGCGTGAACGTTTATGTTTATGTATGTTATGTTTATGTGTGTATATGTATGTTATCTTCCAAAAGCTCGTATTTTGAAGCTGGATGACAAAAATTGCAATTGGTATACTTACATCATATCTTTCGCTCTGCCTGTGCGTACATCACAGCAGTTTATTTTCAAAACAACAAGACGTCAATCGCTGGCTCACAAGCCTCCTCCAAAGATCTCTGCAACGAATGGACCTGTATTGTCCTCATCCTTCGGCTTCCCGCGATCTTACATGGCAATAGAATCCTCCTATGTAATTTATTATACTCTATTTTTACTAGTATTATCTATACAAAGCAGTTTCCTTATTTTATTTACATAGATATATTTATGTAGTCACGGCTACAAATTCCTTAGAGTCCCAAAAAGAAAATATTGTAAAATAAATAATTTTGGTGGTGGGTGTCGCAACCGCATCGCCCTAATATAACTTAAAAAGCCCCGATACCCTTAGTCGCCTTTTACGATCACCCATGTGAATTAATGGGGTAGTGTTTTTCTAAGCCGACACTACACAGCAATCCAAATTATCGACTTTCAAGGCAAGTCATTTGAGCCGACTTAGAGTGCTAGGCATTTTAAGTTATTAGACTGCGGTTTTGAACACATCTAAATTAATCATTTATTTGAAAAAAAATTGAAATAATCATCCTAGTGCCCCTATTTTTATTAAAACCGTGAGTATAGGTAGTAAGTTCCTTACAGGCAAAGCAAGTATGTGTCATTCGATTTGAATGGACAAAATAGATATATTCCCAGAATACCTTTACGAGGGGCATGCCAATAGAAGTTAAATACTGTTTTCTCATTTAATTGACACTGGCAAGCTATACACCATCTTATAGGCTGTTTTTATTGACATATTTGGATATAGAACACACTTCTTTTATTTATTTTTTATGTGAATGAGCATAATTTTTCCGAGAATCTGGTGGGATTGGCTTCTACTTTTGGTGAGTCTGCTTGTTCCTGAGCAACAGTATTCAATTGGTTTGCTGAATTTAAAAGAGGACGGGGATGTCTCGAAGATGAAGCAAGACAGGACGGCCGCTAACCGCGGTCACGCAAGAAAACGTTCGTGCAGTCGAAAAACTTATTCGCAAAAACCGACGAATTACATAATATGTAATTACATATTATCATTATAATTACATATTATGTAGAGCTAGAACGAGAACTAGGAATTGGATCAGCAGCAATGCAAACCATAATTCACGACCACCTTTCTCTCAGTAAACGTTGTTCGAGATGGGTGTCGCACAAACTTACCGATGAGCAGAAAGACCGTCGGGTGGATTGGTGCCTATTCATGATTGATAAATTCAAGAAGGCGAGAAAAAAAACGTATATGATATTCTGACTGGTGACGAAACATGGCTATATAACTATGATCCTGAATCAAAGCGACAGTCGACTGTATGGTGCTTTGAAGACGAGTCAACTCCAACGAAATGTCGCCGTGCACGAAGCACACAGAAACAAATGGTCGCCTTGTTTTTCTGCAAAACGGGACATATTGCTACTTTTGTGCTAGAGAATGAAAGAACGGTGAACTCTGAATGGTATGTGACAGTTTGTGCTCCAACAGTAATATCAGCTTAGTGTGACAAGCGACCGAAGTCAGGAATCCGGCACCTTCTCTGGCACCACGACCATGCGGCGCCGCACACGTCTGCCAGAACACTAGACTTTTTCAACTCGAAAAATGTGTCAATTCTCCCTCACCCGCCAAATTCCCCTGACCTAGTGCCTTGTGATTTTTTCTTGTTTCCAAAAATTAAAGAAAAACTAAAGGGGAAGAGGTTTGAAAGCAAAGAAGATGCGCTGGTTGCCTATAATTTCGAAATTTCTGAGGTATCCAAAGAAGAGTGGTCACGGGTATTTTCCAATTAGTTCAGACGTATGGAAAAGTGTATACGTGCTAGAATTATTATAGAGAAATGGGTGAATACTTGAAAAGATAGATACTTGCAATAAAGAATAAATTTTATAATTTTTGAGTATCTAGTTTCTTTTGGAATGCCCCTCGTATTAGTCGTCTCTGTTAATCAAAGCTGCTCAATTTCTGAGAAAATTATAATATCGTATATCCTTACTTAAGTAAACAAGTATCTCACACACCGATTTAATTAAAGTCGATAGGTACGCACAATTTAAGATGTATGGAATGTAAATAAATCATTAAAAAAAATATATGATCCAGAAAATAAATCGGTAATTAATAAATCGATAAATAATATGCTGACATATAATAATACTTATTGGAATCATCTCCCTAAAAAACTGTCTGGATTTACACGGGATCATTGAAATGACAAACAGTTTGCTTACACTATGTTACTCCTGTATACTATGTGCCCTCTATTTAGCCGGTGAATTTAAACCTTCTTACTAACGAAGTAAAAAACAAAATACAACCTTTTAAATATTGATTTGAAACCAGTATAGCTAGTACGAGCGACCTTTTAACTAGATATCGATATAGATATAAACCAGCCATCTTTTACGCAGTTACTTAGTTTCGCATACTGTCATCTCATTCTTACCGATATCGTGACGATAAAAGAGCGCTTGTACTAGGCCTCGAGCTGTAGATAAAGTTTCTTATATGAAATCGATACAATTCTGGATAGTTCATCAAGCAATGAGGTAAGTTATAACTCACAACACAGCTTATACGCGGATAGGCCATTGTATTGTTATCGAACTCCTCTGAAAGGGCTCGGCCGATTTCAACCAAATTTGAAATCGGTCGCCGAAAAACCACTTTAAAAAGCCCCATACGGTTAGTCGCCTCTTACGACACCCGTAGGTAGTAAGGGGTAGTGACATTCTAAGCTGGCACTACACGGCAAATGAAAATATTATATCACTCCAAACTTTACAGAGGGTAAGCAGTGACTGAAGAAAGCTTAGATGTTTGAAATTTAAGACTATCCACTTGAAGCTGGTGTGTTAACCTAATCTCCACTAATTAACTAACAGTGTGTATATAACGTAAGTGTATCTATTAAACTTTACTTCCAAATGTGGCTGTGGAGTTTCCAGCTCTGAAGCTCTGGCTACTCCTTTTTGGGATATATAGCCGTGAGTATATGTATGTATATCTATTAAATAAAGATAATTTTATTGTTAGTTCGCGAGCTAGATACCTACGTAGGTTGATATTGATTTACCGCGCATCATACTAGACTTGGTATCTGCCAATAAAAAAGTTCTGCATGCCAATCATAGAAAAACCAAAAATAGACATAGTTCTTATTACTGACGAAATAATGATTTATGTAGAAGGTTGATCGATAAAACCTTCGTCTCGTGCCGTTTATCGTCGCGTTTGTTTGCATGTATATAGTTACATATATACATACACAATTATTTCCCATTTTTAACCGACTTCAAAAAAAGAGGTGTTCTCTATTCGACCGTATATTTTTTTTTATGATTGTTCGCGTGTATGAAGTGCGAAATACACACTTATTACTGTCAATCATCACGCAGGCTGGCACCGGCTCACAAATTAATTTAAGAGAATTTTAATATTTAGGTAGGTTGAACTGACGCGAGTGGAATAAACAAATTGCTAAGGTATTAATCACAGTACTCATATTCGATTAAAAAAAATATTTCGTACTTTTTAGTACTAGATTGTTTATTTTTGGTTGTTTTCCCACTATGAAGTCGGTTTTCTTTTTGTTATTTCACACAGGTTGCACTATAACAAAAAAAACCACAGATGTACTAAAAACGTTTTTTTTAGTACATCTATGAAAAACACACATTAATCTCTTCAGTTATTCTCTTTTATTTCTTAGACTTTAGACGCTGGCCTAGCACCCTTTCCGATTCAACCAAGGTCTTCGTGTAATAACATTACAATTTAATTTCTTATCCTTTTCGAATGTATCTGTTATCCATACCATACATACATATACTCACGGCTATAAATACCTGAAGGGGGTGGTCAGAACTTCAGAGTAAGAATTTTTTAGCCACTTTTGGAAGTTGGGTGGGGACAAGATAGTAAATTAAAGATTTTTGGTGATAGGTCCCAACCGCATTGCCTAAAAATGTATATGTTTTATGTATTTTTGTTGCCGTTATAACAACAACTAAAATATTAAGAGGGGTCCCAATACAATAAACGTGATTTTTCGTAGTTTTTGCTCGATGTTAAAAACAGTAATAATTAGACGCTTTAAATTTTCATAGAATATACACTTATGTATTACCTTTAAAAACTAATAATTAAATGTCAATAAAGTAAAAATTACAGGGGGGCTCCCATTTAATAACCATCGAGCACGAGTTCCGAGCTTTTTAGATTATATTATTTTGATGGAGTGAGTTACTTTAATGTGTAGATATAAACATTACGAAATAATACACGGATATAGGTATGTGCATACCCTTGTGATGGAAGGTTTCCCTTTACAAAGGAGGCCACATGAAGTTTTAAGATATACATACATATATATAGCTTCAAAGTTAGAAATTACTCAGTCACTTTTTAAAAGTTGAAACCAAAAAATGATAAAATAAACGATGAAAGAAATCACTTCAAAATCCCTAAAAACCCAAAGTCGCCTCTTCCGACCGAGGTAATGTTATTTTTGATGGAAGTATATTATTGAAAAAGAAAAAAAATTTTTACTAGCTGAACCGGCAATTGCTGTTTTTCCATATAAATTATTTCTCAGGGAATTTCTAGTCGAAAAAATAAAAATAAAATGTTGGGGGTGTACAGAACAACTTATCTGTTAGGAGTATAAAAAATAGTTATAAATCTATTCTCAGACCTAACAAATGTGTATGGAAAATTTCATTTTTTTAGCCGTTTCGGAGAAGTTTGGTGACAAACACTGTGATACGTGAATTTTATACATTAGATATACACAAAGCATATAACAAATTAGGGTAGTGTTGTTTAAAATTCTACACAGTCTAGTCAACACGTAGCTTGGTAATATAATATTCGTTTCAAAATGTAATTATTAACATCATCCCTGTGCCGTCAGAGGGTGGATAGCAAAATCAATACTGTCTGAGAGGGCCCGACCCTCCGGACTTTCTCCCTATGTACCAACCATCTGTGCGCTCCCAAACTTGTATAGAATTAAAACTCATCTATTCCCACAGGATGACCTATGGTCGATGGAATAGGGGATACGAATACTTTTCAAAAGTAGGAAAATCAGTCTCATATTTTGCTATTGTTAATAATAAAATACCTATGAATGTTTTTGATGGTGACGAACTAAGTATGACGGGCGTGTATGAAAAGATTGATGGATCTAGACGAAGCAAGAGAGGTTTGCCAGGATCGTACGAAGTGGCGATCGATAGTCTCTTCCTACCCCAATGGGAATTAACGGCATGAAAATATGTATGTATGTATGTACGAACTAAGTTTGATACTCTTATGTTTAAAAGCTACAAATATTTTGCATTATCATTGGTTGAGTCGGAATTTAGGAGGTAGTTGTTTTTTATTTTTGTATATTTTATGGCTAATGTAGTTAAAGAGTACTAGTTAGGCTAGGCTATAAGGGTTAGTTCAGCTTTGGTGCTTTTTAACTACTGATGGTCGATTTGGCTGAACATCTATCACCATACTTTATTTTACATCATTTCTGCATATAACCTTAAATTGGTAGAAAGTTGTATATGGGTGTATTTGAAGCGTTGTAAGTTATTGTTGAGAGTCAAAACGAAAACGAGTGAAGATGAAAAAGATGACGACGTGATAGCTCAGTGGGTAGAACACCGCTTATCGTGCAGACGACTAGCGTTTTAATCCTGGGTCGGGCCTACACCAATTTGTCTTTTTTAAAGACAAATGTGTGGTCAATTTATCATGGTGTTAACGGTGAGGGAAACATCGTGAGAAAACCCACATGGCTGAGTTGTACTTAGTTATGTGACAGTGTACTCGTACAAAACGGCGATAGGCCTGCCCTCTATCACGTGAGTACACTGTCCAAGCAAAATGTCACGTGATGTTCAGAAGTATTAGTACCCATAGCACTCCCTTCGGGGACATTTGGCGTAAACGTTTAAGTCTTTTTTTGAAAAACATTACAAAATTATAAAAAAAAACTACCTAAAAACGTAGGGGCTTAGTTGTTTATATAAAAAATACAGTTTCAAGCCTGCTTCTTGGCAGCTAGTTAATTTTGCAACGCCCGCCGCTTTATGTAGATGCTAGCATGTAAATGTCGTCATAACATACCAAGCTAACGGGGTTCCAGTGTTTTTCACGTCTTCCATTGTTATTATACTCCTTCAAAAACGTTAACATTATAAGAAATAAGTTTACTGAGAAAGCCATATTAGGTAGATAACTTGTATAATCCACACTTAGATTTTAAAGAGATTTACTGTTAGAATTATGTGAATTAAATTCAGGAATACTGTGCTATAAGGTAATATATCATCACGCTAATTCTCATAATGGGTATAGCAGTGTTAGCAAAAACTTTAGATATTTGAAAGATAATACTACCCTTGCGAAGCTAGGGCAGACCACTTCTATTCAGATAAATAAATAGTGGTGATGAATTCACGAAATTACGCACCAATCATTCTTCCAAGTGCCAGATTATTAATAATTTTGTTTAATCCATGATTTTAATTTTGTTCATGTGTCTACTAACAGTCTAGTAAATAAGTTATATGAACAAAATGAGTCATTGTAACTTGAATTGAATTAATTATGGGTATTATTAAGTATAATACACATAAGCAACCGTGATAGCCCAGTGGGTAGAACACTCGGTTATCGTGCAATCGACTAGTGTTCAAATCCTGGGTCGGGCCTACACCAATTTGTCTTTTCTAAAGACATATGTGTGGTTAATTTATCATGGTTGTTAACGGTGAGGGAAAACATCGTGAGGAAACCCACATGGCTGAGTTGTACTTAGTCATGTGACAGTGTATTCGTACAAAAACGGCGATAGGCCTGCCCCCTATCACGTGAGTACACTGTCCATGCAAAACGTGGGTACTCTGAACACCAGGTGACAAAGTCACGTGATGTTCAGAAGTATTAGTACCTCTGCCAACCCCTTCGGGGATATTCGGCGTGAACGTTTATGTTTATGTTATATGTTTATGTATTAAATATAATCTAATTGTAGTGTTCAAATTAAATGTGTTCATTATTTTTGTTAATTTTAAGCAAGCTGCTATGACTTAAAAACTCCTTTTTTCTTATTTGGGGTTTGATCTCTGTCTGTATGACTCTACAGAGCTTTGGAATAAGAAATTCCCCAGCAATTTTTGGAAGTTGTGTGGAGACAAGATAGTACACCTGTAATACTCCATGATAATAAATAAGTGATAAATTGGAAAATCTCCGTTAAAATGATACTATTATAAAATATGATATTTAAATATAAATACGTACTTACGTACTATGCGTCGTCATAGCTTCATAATCAAATTGTTGCTCTTTCTGATCCAATTTTTGTACTTGTCAGGGGAAAACGTAGTGAAATAAATATATACGATCCTGTCGAGCCTCTTACGACACCCATGGGACTCGATGGGGACTACCTATTCTAACCTGCAACAAACAGCCTCCCATTCACAGATGAATATTCAAACTCACATTGTATGCAATCTTATAAGTTTATTTTATATTCATTGGTATTTTTGTATCTTCGTATGTATGGTAAACTACGTTTTTGCGATAATTTTAAGTGATACAGAATATCACAAAAATTTGTCAATATTTAAAGGTACATACATACATATACTCACGGCTATAAATCCCTAGAAGGGGTAGCCAGAGCTAACGAATTAGAAATTCCTCAGCCACTTTTGGAAGTTGCGTGGGGAAAAGATGGTAAAATAAAGGTTGTTGGTAATGGGTCTCCAACCGCATCGCCCAAAAATCCCTTAAAAAGCCCCAATACCGTTGGTCGCCTCTTACGTACACCCACCGGAAGAAAAGGGGTAGTGCTATTCTAAGCCGACACTACACAGCAAGGTATTTAAAGGTGATCTGCGTAAATCAGATTAAAGAGATAATGTTTGGATGACAGGGCTTTATTCGGTAAAGATAATGTTAATATAATTACTTAACCGTTATATTACCTTTATTCACCAAAATTGGACTGTACGTGAGTACAAATCTTACCATAGCTTCCAGCTTTATCGTCAGATCAGCATCACCAGTTTTACGTGATTTATTTATTTCGACTCATACGAGAAGTATTATCAACGAAGTAATTATTAATTAATTAATATATCTGGTCATGTATTACATATTGTATTACATATTACACAGATCCAGTTCCCCCAAACTAAATACAACTTAATGACCCATATTATTTTAAAACAATATAAGATACTAGCAAATAAACAATAGTTAAGAAATAAAAAAGCAAAAACGTGTGCAGCAAACAGCATGGTTAAAAAGTTTTACACAAGTGAACCAACAAACAATGCACAACCAAACATGTGAAACAAACACAAGTTTATGCCACCACCCAGAGGCGACTAAGGGCATGAGGCTTTTTTTGGTGGTTTTCGGGCGATGCGGTCGAAAACCCATCACCAACGAATCTCTACTATCTTGGCCCCTATCAACTTCCAAATGAGGCTCAGGAGTTTCCAGCGCTGGTTGCCTCTTTTTAGGATTTTGGGCGTGATTATATTTATATATGTAAGTTTATTTAAGATCTAATGAACACATGAGAGCAATTAAATATTTAGGTTTGAGTTTATGTAACGTGACTGAGAACAGGTAAAACTAAATAAAAGTTTGTCAAAAGTTAGGTTTTGATTAAATACCACTACGGCATTAAAATACTAAATGGAATCGAAACCACTAGAGTCGTAGTAATTTGCACTCAACTTCGATATCAACAGATGTCGATAGATTAATCGAGTCATACGAGTTCTCGATACGTGGATCGATTCTAATTTGCTCGACAAATTTCTAAGAAGATTTTATAGTACGATTCCTGAGCTAAATTGAAAATTTTCATCTTATACGTCGGTTTTACGACTGGTTTTATTCGATTTATTTTGAGTGCTTGTGAAAATATGCATTATTACTTTTTATCGTTTGAACAGGTTCGGTTGTAAGCGTACAATTAAATAAGTTTTTTTTTGTAAGAATAACCACGTGTTGTGGTATAGTGTAAACACGTGCTAGGGGGCAGGCCTATTGAATACACTGTTCACAATGTTTTCTCTCACCGTAAACAACCATGACAGTTAAACCACAAATATGTCTTTAAGAAAGGAAAAGTGGTGTAGGCCTAACGCAGGAGTCGAACCCACACTTCTCTGCATGATAAGCGTTTGTTCTCCCCACTACTGTTATATCTTTTTTATTTTTATTTTATTTAAGGAGAAACAATGGAACCAATTTTATACAAACACTGCAGTAGAAGACACAATAATTATCAATGCGTTACTTTTACCTTCATCACGAGAACATAAAATTATACTCGTATTATTATTTAAAAATGTAAAACAAATGCTAAAGTTAAAATATATATTTTTTAAAAAGATTTGAAATGCCCAATAATGAGCAACAGCTGTGATGGATTTTAGCAGTGGTACCTAACGTAGCTGAAGTCCTTTTCCCCTTCATATCATGCAACTTGTAATAATTCAGTAGTAAAAATAATTTCACAAAAACTTGTTTTTTTTTTAAATTTTTCTTATGACTCTTTCACGTAAAATTATTGTGCGAATACCGACTTTGCACCAATTCATTGGAATCAGTATGTTTTAACAACAAAATAGAATAGTGATACAAGCTCACTCCATACAAAATGTCTTTGTTAAACCAACATTCTTGTAGCAAATATCTTACTAATTACATTTTAAATATTAATCCTTATCAGAAAACAAAGTCGTCTGCTCTGCATACTTGATAGATGAGTCTATAAATTAGTCTGCGGAGATCCATTTGTTTGAAATCCAGCTGTAATTACTCATACCTTTGTTCTGGAAGTCTGGTCTAGACTAACTCTATCAAGTTAAATCAGGTGAATGGGGATTGTGGTCAACTTCGCCTGCTTGCAACAAATGCTTCTTGCAGTCAAATTTTGTGGGATTAAAATGTTAGTAAAATATTTTTGAGGTTAATTGATAACAGCCGTGACAGTCCAATGGGTAGAACGACCGCCCGTCAAAACAGACAGGCGTGAGTTCAAATCCCGGGTCGGGGCCTATAACAAATTGTCTTTTCTAAGGTCATATGTGTGGTTAATTTATCATGGTTGTAAACGGTGAGGGAAAACATCGGGTGGAAACCCATATGGCTAAGTTGTACCTAGTCATGTGACAGTGTATTCATATAAAAAGGCGATAAGCCAGCCTCCTATCACGTGAATAAACTATCCAAGCAAAACGTGGGGATTCTGAACACCAGGTGACAATGTCACGTGATGTTCAGAAGTATTAGTATCTCTGCCAACCCCTTCGGAGACGTGAATGCTTGAGACTTGAGTTAATTGATAAATAAGATATATGTGCATACAAATACTCCTCACTCTATTCGTTCCCAAAGGGGTAGGTAGAGACTATCGATCGCCACTTTGTACGATCCTGGCAAACCTCTCAAGCTTCACTTACAATAATTCTTCAATGCTTTTTTATTCTTCACCTTTCAACATCTGCCTTTTAAGCACGTTCTATATGTTTTCTAATGATCCTAACCAAAACTTTATGAAAGGTGAGTAAGGCTCACTTTTTTCAATTATGAGAATTCAACAATTTAGATAACACGTTGAATAAAAATAAATGTTTAAACTGAATTACGTGTACGTATTTGTACATACATATTTTATATGCTTGTAAAGCAAAGTTAATTTTCTGTTCGTTTTTTTTGTTAACTTCATCAGTAAATTTATGTTCAGTTAAAAAAAGTTTTAGCAAATGCTATATAACGTTATATATAAAATAGAAAAAAAAACTTTATAAAACTTTTGTACTCAACCCAACCATATTCGTCCCTGCTGGCAAATTATGGTCAGTGATTGAAGACAAGAAACTTTTACGACAGCAAAACCATGTAAGGGATCAATAATCCCACGGGATCTAAAAAGGGATTTTTTCCTATGACCCAAACGGTTATTCGACTCGCTCGTCTGTTCTTTTCCGGAATCATAACGAGAATAATAAATAATACGCGATTACTTAAATTCTCCAAGAATTAGACAGAAGAAAAAAATATGCAAATAAAAATGTATTAAAGTATGAAAAATTATGCTTAAACAAAACTACGCTTAGTTGATATATTTGATAACAACTTGAGAACACCAGTTCAGTTAAATACATACAGCGCCATCTACCGAAAACTAAGTGAACTAATGTAAATAATAGCATCAGTTACACTAGAACATTTCAGCTATCTCTTCGTACCTCGTCGGTATTTACGCTTTAAAACAGGCTTGCATGACACAAAATCCCTCGACCGACCGCCCTGAATTTTTAAATCTCACTCCTAGCTCACATTTCGGATTCCGTTTCGGGTGTAATAAAAAACGGTAAGTAGATGGAAAAGTTGCATCGTTCGTTCTCAGCAACATTTTATGTTAATAAAACAACAAATGAGTATAAGGTATCCCATGGGGTTGTTTAAAAGGGGAAAAAACAAGAACGCGTTTTTTACGCTCCAAATTTCTTATGAAATCAAACAATTGAATTACAACATCTAAAACTCTCTACGATTTGTCAGCCAGGACCTTCGATATAATATTAGCAATGGGTTTGGTGTTTGCAGATAGCTGATTTGCAGGATTGCTATTTTACCAACAATTCAAGACGTACTTTCTACTAATGAATCGGTATCAACAAATTTACTAAGGTAGTGTGACATGCTAAAAAACCACTTCAAAGAGGAATACAATATTTCATGCGTAAGTCAACCTCAAAACTCAAACGTTCACCCCGTATATCCCCAAAGAGGTTGGCAGAGGTACTAATACTTCTGAACATCACGCGATATTTTATGAGCAACTTTGCGTTAAATGTGGAAGATAAAGCGAATGATTTGGCTTATTACTTAAGAGCAGATGTACAATCCTCTTGTAAAGTCAATGCGTCACTAAAATTATTATATCTTTTATATAAAAATAGTAGCAAAATTATAAATGATCAATGATTGGCCAGCATCTTCCATGAAGAACTACTCTCATATTGTTGCTTAACTTTTTAAACTTCAAGATTACAGTCCACGTGATTTTAGAATTATATTGTCGGTCTATTTGAATCAATAAACGTTTTACACAAATAAGTACCTTTTTTTATTTTGTCAACTGTTAAATCTGACCTTTCTTTATGATTATGATATTGTGGTTTTATAAATGGTACGAATTGTATACTATCCTGCTTGTACCGACTATCAGACTTACAATAGCGAATGCACAATGTTTTGCAGGCATGATAATGTTTTTGGATTTTTATATAGTCACATTCATACTCACACATATTTATCTATTCTCATTATCTATAATTATAAATGTAAGACGTAAGTTGAACGTTGTGTAATATGCACCTCCGCACTGGTGCTGTCAAAGCGAATTTATAAAATAGCTAACTAACGGATTGACAAGTTATAATATTAAGTTCATATCGTACCGTAAGAGTTGAGTAAATGCAGTGGAGATAAGCTCCCTTGGAATAATTTGTAATGTTAGAGGTTATGTGATCGAGTGAGAAATAGCGTGATTCGTGAAAAGTACGGTGTGGAAGATGATATTGTAAAATAGATAGAAAAAGGAATGTTGAGATGGTTTGGGCATATAGAGAGAATGGATAATGTAAATTGGTGAAAGAGATCTATAAAGCCAATGCGGAAGGTATTATAAGTAGAGGACGACCTCGGAGGACACATTTGGACCAAATAGATGTTATATAGAATGTTGTCAGAAAAGCAGGTTTCCGAAGTATGAAGAATAAAAGAGCGTGTATGAAAAGATTGATGGATGTGAACGAAGCTAGAAAGGGTTTGCCAGGATCGTACAAAGTGGTGATCGATAGTTTTTGCCTACCCCAATGGAAACTAAGGGCGTGAGTATATGTATGTATGTAAAAATGAGAAATATTTTGTAGATCCTACCTTTCCATCAATCTACAAGAGATCGCTATCATTGATAAGACCGCCAATTGTACATACTGCTATATAATTTCCCGCCTTTCTATTAAGACATGTATTATTTGTCAAATAAAGACGGTGCTCCAAAGAAGGCAAAAGATTTTGTGCCGCCAATAAAACGGATATGAAGGAAACGAGGAAACCAATAAAATTGGAGTAATATCTGATGATATGGCCGGCCTTGTATTCAAGATGGACGCCAGTTTTATTAAAATCTAGTGCTTTATTTTGCACTGTGATTGGATGAACTTATACCTACAATATATACAGACAAAATTGAAACTGGGTGAAAACTGTATATTGTTTTTTTTATTTGATGACGATGATATGATAAATATGTAATGTTATTTACTTGATTTTACTTATTTTTAACTAGCTGACCCCACAGACTTCGTACTGTCAAAAGTGTAGACTTTCACGTCATCAAACTGAAATATTTAACTGACCTGTTGAGGGTCTCTGTCATGCGATGAGAAAAAAGGTGTTTTTCATAGTGTCCTCACAATTTTTTCACTTTATCAATTTTAAGTTTATAAGTATAGTAGTTTCGGCTGAGCATAGATTCTTAGTCTGTTTAACCATTTTTTTTAGAAAATTTATTGATCTCTTAATTTTTCTGGGATAAAAAGTGTCCTATTGTGTTAATTGGGATCATTATCTGGCTTCCTGTAATTTTTATTTTAAATGCGTTCTGTGAAATAGTCTCCATTTAGCTACAAACACACAAACATCTAAACTTTCAAATTTATAATATTAATAGGATAAGGCTTAAACATAAGCTTCTCTCACAGGTGACCTCGCTCGCCGGCCAGCGCAGCGTCTTGTCTTGCGCTTCATGCACGCGTGTAAATTTTGTTACGGAGTAATTTAAAAATTGTATTATCTTCTAAGATGTTTATTTAAATTAAGTGATGTCAAGGACAATTTTGTTCTCAATTAAATACTCTCAATCAACAACATATTTATTTGGATAAAGATTAATATTATGTTGATAAAACATTATGGCAATTATGCATTAAATTCGACCAAATTTATTTACCACTAGCTGTGCCCGCGACTTCGTTCGCGTGATTGTCGGGAACAAAAAAACGTCGTTTAGTTAAGAGTATATCACCTTTTTGAAATAAAATAAAGAACCACTGAAATCTAATGCGGACATTTATTGTGATGTAGGAACTATTGAGTATTTCATAATGATATTTAATTAATTACAGTAGCCATTATCCAGTTGAAATAATAAAAGGTCGTGACTGTGTGTATCTCATTTGAATTAGTGTTTATTTAGATACAGTTACAGGGTTAGCCAAAGATTATGGATCGCTACCTTGTACGATCTTAGCAGAGCTGCATAATGCATCAATATATTTATAAAGCCCTTTTGTTTATAACATTTCGGAATTTTGCATATAGATCATATATCAATCCCGCCCGATTTCGGCCACAGCAACTTCGTGTATCCGCCTATTAAGAGTGTGTTCATGTGCTCTCATGTGACTGACATAGCCAATCTTTCCGACAAATGTTCTATGACGTATGTTGAAAAATCAGTAACCCTCCAATATATAGGTAGTTATTTTTGATGGCCGCAGGTGGTCGGGCCTTGAGCTCATCACGTCTTTTCCTTCCGAAAAGAAATGTTAACCGGTTGACAGGAAGGGGGTGAAATTTAAATTACTAAATTTCACTCAAGAAAGAATAAAACTAACGGGGTAAGCTAAATAAAACCGCTCAAAAAAGGTACTTTACTATTATTAGGGTTTACGGTTGTTGGTTGTACTATGATAATACATTGAATTAAATCGATTTATCAGTGGCATAATATGCACTGTAATAGCTGTGTAGTGTCGGCTTAGAATAGCACTACCCCATTTCTTCCGGTGGATGTACGTAAGAGGCGACTAACGGTATTGGGGGTTTTTAAGGGATTTTTGGGCGATGCGGTTGGAGACCCATCACCAACAACCTTTATTTTACCATCTTTTCCCCACTCAATTTGCCAAAAGTGGCTGAGGAATTTCTAATTCCTTAGCTCTGGCTACCCCTTCTAGGGATTTATAGTCGTGAGTATATGTATGTATAATATGCAAATATAACTAAATTAAGGTTAGTCACTAAGGTCACTACATCATTTGAGTTTTTAAAAAAGTAGAACTTAAAAGATGTCTTATGTTTCTGGTGTTTACATACATACATACATACATACATATTCTCACGCCGTTAGTTCCCATTGGGGTAGGCAGAGACTATCGATCGCCACTTTGTACTTTACACTTTTTTATCGCCAATGTGGAAGGTAATGTTAGTAGAGGACGACCTCGGAGGACACATTTGGATCAAATAGAAAACGTGCTCAAAAAGGCAGGTGTCCGCAGTATGAAGAATAAAAGAGCATGTATGAAAAGATTGATGGATGTAAACGAAGCCAGAGAGGTTTGGTGTTTAATGTAGACCAAAATTCAGTTTTTTATTATAAACGTTCACGAAAACTGGTTGTGAAGTGACGTGCATTTGAAGAATGGCTAAGAATTTCAAAATTCTGCTCACCAAATTGGATTTATTAATAGGCAGACTATTTACATAATATATTAATATTAATAAGCCTAATTTAAGAAACTAAGTAAAGATAATATTTAAAAGCATTTTAAGTTATTTTCATAGTCGGCGAATTCACTTGACATTGGCAGCTTGTATTAATTTCGTCTTGCTTGTTTCCTGTAGCTTCTATTACTTTAACCGACTTTAAAATAAGGGGTCAAAGGGGCTAAAAAAATGCAAATTTTATTTTTGCTTTATTTTATTTTGGTTCTTTATTTTATTTTTGCACAACGCCATCTATCGGACTTTGGATTCCAACTATCAACATCAGTTCTATATTTGGACTTAGGATGTCGTTGCAAGTACTATACTGAATTGCGTAACGTAATATTTTTCTTCTTGAACTCACAAAATTAATCATATCTTTTGATAGAGTGAACCGATTTCGATGAAACAAAAACTAAGTTATACCTCAAGTTACGTATAATTTTTGTATATAAACATTTTCAGCATTGAATTCGTAGATTTTACGTTCTGTGCGCACAAACAAACATATAAACAGACAAACAGACAAACAGACAAAAATTTAAAAAATTATGGAAATGGGTTCTGTTACTTATCTGTTCACACGCTGGCTATTTTTTTTTTCAATTTCTTCAATGTACAAAAATGACTTTTCTACAGATTTATTATATGTATAGATATGCTGTTTAATGTATTTGATGTCAACTGTGTGTATCCTTTAGATGACAGTCTAGAGTCGTACCATAAATTGCCTGTTATTCTATGGTTGTTATCTGTATAATGCCTAATAAATAAATTAAATAAAGATACAAAATCCAAATCAATATTTTTGTGAAATAGCATCACGTAAAACCTACTGGACGGATCTTGATCAAATTTGGCAGTGGCGCGCTTTTAGCTTCCATACAGTATTAATATTTTTAATTTCCAGATTCGTCATTATTAAAGAACTGCACACATCGCAATAATTCATTTTTTTATGAGAAGATCTCATTCATACTCTTTATTTATAGGAACTTATAATGTTTATTTGCTACCGAATAATCCAATCATCAGAACATTTTAATAATCGCTCTTTCCAAAAATAAGTTTGGCTATGTAGTATCGACTTAAAATTGCATTAGCCCATTTCTTCCTGCGGTTGTCGTAAGAGGCGATTTAGGATTATTGGGTTTTAAGTTATTGTTGTCCACCCGATGTGATCCAGCCCTCACCACCCATTCTTGCTTTTCCGTTTTGTGATTTATAATAATAATAAAATAATAATAAAAAATCTTTATTACAAGAAAATCTTAAAAACTATTGTACATGTAGAAAAATATAAATGTGTGTATAGATCTGGGGTAGAATGATTAGTCCACCCCTGAACTAGGCAAGGCCGGTCTCTCAGGGGAGGGCGCTCTTCCTGACAGTGAATACAATACACAGTTTTAACAGTATACTTATAATCTAAAAACTACATGCTTAATTAGGATAATTTTCATGGTACGTAAGTACTTAAATGCGAATAAGTATACAGCTTTATAAGTGAATGTGATGAGTGAAGTGAAGTTGAAAGTGATGCTGTTTAAAAATGAATGAAAAAGTGAGTGTGCGGTATTATATTATATTTTGTCTAATTTTATGAGACTGTTTCTAATAGATTTTCAGTCTGTTCATAGTCAAGTTCTTGCAACCATTCAGTAATTGTTTTTATACAACCTATTTTTGTATGCTTAATGAGATTAACACTGTTATTTATTTTATTGTATAAATATGGCCCAATAATATAAATAAATCTTTTAGCAAAATTGGTACGATGCTGACAGGTTTTAAAGACTATATCCTTCCTTCTTTTGTCTTGGTTTGCATGTGTGATATCGCTTTTAAGGTGCTGGAATGTAATTACTGCTTTTATGTAAAGTTGTCTTACTGTTAGGA
The DNA here is from genome assembly GCA_963576735.1 of Bedellia somnulentella. Taxonomy (NCBI): domain Eukaryota; kingdom Metazoa; phylum Arthropoda; class Insecta; order Lepidoptera; family Bedelliidae; genus Bedellia; species Bedellia somnulentella. The sequence continues at coordinate 9,196,285 of OY755187.1, read as the reverse complement.
CCTGACAATATGAATACAGTTCCTTCGTTGGAAAGAGCAAAGGCTTAAAAGTACAAACTTTGAGAATAGCTCTTTGAGCGACCTCAAGTTCCTTAAGGGTGGTTTTGCAAGCACCTCCCCAAGATAGAATACAATAAGAAAGTATCGACTGGCATAGTGCTATATAAATATTTCTGAGGAGAGTGCCGCCGCAAGCTTGTCGAAGATTCCTAAATAAGTAAATCAATTTTCTAAGTCTAGTGCAAAGAGCCTTAATGTGACTTTTAAAATTAAGATTAGTATCTAATATAACTCCAAGATATTTAAAAGATGTTACTGACTTAATAAATGGACAAACACATAAATCTTCTTGGAAGTTACAGGAATGTGCCTTGATTGGATTTATTGTGTGCATCTGTCGGACTGATTCTGAATTGGTATTTATACTGTAAGTCATGTATTTAGTTTTTTCAGCATTAAGGGTTAGCACATTTGATAGCAGCCAATTTGTAACACTATCAAAACCTCTTTGGGCTCTGCCAAAAAGCTCATCCCATTGTTTTGCAGCAAAAAGTAACACCGTGTCATCCGCATAAGCAACCATTTTATCAATATTAGGTCTACATTCCAGCAGATCATTAATATAGATATTAAATAGGGTAGGGCCTAATATACTGCCTTGCGGCACTCCAAAAATGACTGGCAACGGGTCACTTATGTAATGACCTACTTTTTTACACACTGGGTCCTATCTTCCAGGTAACTTTTGAAAATTTGTAAGCAAATATCTCGAATTCCGATTGCTTCCAGTTTAGTCAGGAGTAAAGGAATAGAAACTGTGTCAAATGCTTTAACCAAATCTATAAAGATAGCCAAGCACTTATTACGCATGTCTAGATTTTTACTGATATAATTAGTGACTTCAAGAACCGCATCGTTGGTCGATTTTCCGCGTCTGAAACCAAACTGATTGTTGCTTATTGTATTATTCTTATCTAAAAAGTTAGTTAGTCTTGAGTTTAATATTTTTTCAAGTATTTTTGATAAAGATGGTAAGATAGATATCGGTCTGTAGTTTTTGACACAGTTTTTGTCACCGGTTTTGTGAATTGGAGTTATAACTGACATTTTAAGGCAATCTGGGAAAGTGCCATATTTAAGACACGTATTAAAAATGTTTAATAAGATTGGACTTAGTATTTCCATTGAATTTTTTAATACTTTATTCGGAATTTTATCGATGCCAACTGAGCAATCATTTTTCAATCCTAAAATCAATGAAGATATTTCACTGTCATCCGTGTCGAGCATAACTAACGAATTACAGTTTCTTTTCAAGGTGTGCGAGCGGTTGGTAGAGTTGTTCTTTGAGAAAATATTATCAGCAAGTTCTTTACCTACTGTGGCAAAGTAATTATTAACGCTGTTTAAGCTTTCAGTGGGATAGCCATTAATTTGTAACAGTTCTTTGTTTTGGCTTTTGTTAGAAGTAGTATGGGATATGGTTTTTATCGCTTGCCAAAGCTGTCTGCTATTATTACCTGCCTGTTGCAGTTTGTTTTGATCATATGCTAATTTCAAGTTTCTAAGTAAAGTGTTACAGTGATTGCGATATGTTTTGTAAGTTAATTTTAGTGTTTCATTATTGGGATCCGTTTTTATTCTCTGATGCATCTTGTCATGATGGGATATACATCTTTGCAATCCAGCCGTAATCCAAGGTTTGATAATTTTACTACGTCTAGATAGGGATTTTATTTCTGTATTGTTATTAATAATATTTGTCAAAGTAGATGTTAAAGCTGACATGGCCACGTTAGGGTCGTCTTCCTTTAGTATTATATTAAAATCAGTATTAGCAATTTCATTCTTTATGTTAACATAATCTAGTTTAGTGATATTTGTTATACAGTGGACCGGTTTATTATGAATAGATAGACAGAAAACGATGGTATCGTGATCGGTGACCGTCGAATCAACAAGATAGGTTGTGGAGGGATTTTTTGATTTCAATATAAGATGATCTAGGCAAATGCCACTGTCTTGTCGAGTCACAAAAGTGTGAGTTGGTAACAGTCCATGGTATGCCAATACTGTTAAATAGTTTTCACCATCTTTCTGAATTTTGTCGTGATTAATATTAATATTGATGTCTCCAGTAATTATTACATTTTTATATGTGCTTAGACTATTTAGAACATTATTAAGTGAGCTTATAAAAGTATCAATGTCTTTATTTGAGGGTGATCGATAAATAGCTAAAATTATAGTATCTGTATTGATTTTTATTAGGAGAGAATTTGCGTCGTATAGGTCAGGCTCCTCAAACGAAAAAGAAATGTTGTTTTTTATGTAGACAGCAACCCCATCATTTTGGCGAATATTATTCGAAGAAGTTATTAGGGAATATCCATTAAGATCTTCAATGAAAGGGTTAGATTGGAGCCAACATTCTGTGAGAACTATAATATCGTTTTCTATCTTAAGCCTAGACAGTAAGACAAGGAAATCGGGGAAATTCTTTTTTATGCTTCTAATATTTTGAGTAATCATATTGAGGCTATTTTTATACTCCATTGGTCTGCAACATTGAGTTATGTCACATTTAATAGCCTTGGCAATCTCAAAGGAATCTATTTCTTCCAGTAATGTATTGGTTGTACTAACCATTTTTTAGCATAGTAACAAAAGTCACATAGTATTTGATCAAATTAGTTTTACAAACATTGACTCTATTTGTATATATTAAATCAAATTCGTAACATACTATGTATATATATTGTATAAAATGATATCGAGGTTTTAACAAAAATCTCATATATATAAGCCGCAAAAAGATTGCAAGGTGTGTACTGCGATCATCTTTATATATTATATGTGTTTTGTTTTTACTACCTATTTGACATTTTATTTCAAATAAGGAATTGATAATACAACAATTTTGGTATAACAGCACAATCATTTTTGTATAGTAGTAGCAAGCAAATGACTTTACAATCCAATTGAGTTTTTTGGTAGTGTTTAATATGGACATTAATATTAAGTAGGTAAAATAAATTATTTTCCCATATTTTCTACTTGTAAAACCTAGTATTATATTTATCCAAAAAGAAGATATAACGTACATTTTATGATTCTGGTTGAAAGGAAGAGAAAATGTGTCTTCAATTTTCCCATCTATGAGCTTAATAGTATTTCTTTTAACTTGATTACAAAGTAAAAATAACCTATATGTATTTATAACAAAGGAAAGCCTATCTAATTTAATGAAACAGAAATAGTCTAATACAGCATGCAAATAATTTAAAAAAAGTAATGTAACTTCACGCCAATTTATAAGAAGAAATAGTCATTTGGTACAACAATCTTTTTTCCTTTGTTGACAAAGGTCTTCCTCAGTTTTAATAGGGATATAAGATTGGCCTTCAGATTTTCTTAGAAGTATACGTCCGTTTGAGGGCCATACGAACTTATAGTTAGCAGCTCTGGCATATTCCTTAGACAGAAATAGGAGCCTCTTTAGTTTGGGTGTGAGTAATTCTGATATATATATTGGCTGTCTGTTTTGCAGAATCCCTAGGTGGATAGAGTTTAAATTTTCGGAGTGGTTTTGATTATATTTTTTTATGGATTCCAGTATTTTTGATTTAATGATAGTGTTATTAAATTCTATGGCGTAAGAAGAGCATGTTTTATCTTTCCTAGATGGAAGCCTGTAGACATCACGTACCATTGTAGGGATATCTAGTTCTAGTTGGAGATTTGTACTTAGTTTGACAGTAAAATCAAAGAGAGCCGCTTTCGTCTCGCCAGGTATTTTCGAGACGTTTCGTAATTCTATGCATGTTTTGATAGAGAGATATTCTAGTGTGTCAAACTTTCCTTCCAGGTTAGACAAGCATGCCTTTAAGTCCCTTTTTTCCTGTTCTAATACATACATTTTTTCTTCCATTAATTTTAAATCAGAACATATTGTGTTCATGGCTTTTTCGATTTCCGTATTTGTTGTTCGAATTTCAGTGTTTTGCTGCTGTATAATGTGTATCTTTTCTTCCAGACGCTCAAAAGCCGTGAAGAATTTATAGCCGTGAGCATATGAATGCTCATCTTGTCGCTGATTCTTTTTTTATCTTCTACATACATACATTTACTCACAGCCATAAACCTATAACGAGGTGGCCACATAACGCCCAAATCTCTTATTTACTTTTAGAAATTTTGGTAAGAATTCCGAGTAGACAAAACCATGGTAGTCAAAGAAAACCTTCGATCATATATACCAAAGATACACCAACAAAGCACGAAAAACGGCCCGGTCAAACTGTGCTTTTTTATATGATAAGCACAGTTTCACTGACAGTCGCGTGCTAGATCTTGCAATAAATAGTAGTTCTTAAGACGATGCGGTAAAGTCGATAATTGTAGAAAAGTAAATATTGAATTGTCAAACAGTCTTGTCATTCTCACGGTCCACTTTTGTGCGTTGAATTTGTATGGAGTGTGGTATTTTTGGTATATGTGATCGAAGAAGAAAACCCTTAACTTTTGATTGACTTTTGCGTGTTTTTTTTTTTATTTATGTAAAATATTAAATGGAGATTGTTATTTTTTAGTTCCCAAAACTTTCTGATTTCCTATTGTACTCAAAAATCTGATAAAGGAACTAAACTTTATAGATATCACCTGTCATTTCATAGAACTCGAACCAGGATAAACAACTAATTAAGCGGCTCATTGGATGTTTAGTTTTGTTTATTCTTTTAATCAGTAGCCTAGTCGCTTAGATAGCAGGCTAATTTTAACAGACGGCTTCGCCATACAAATTTTATCACCTGTCAAATATTTATATTATAAATCGGAAACTGATGTTTTTTCGTTTGTTTGTTCCGCTTTGACGCCGTAATTGCTGAATCGATTGCTTTGAAATTTTGCAGACGTATAGCTAAAAGTCCTAATTAAATAATAGGGTACTTTTTATCCCGGAAAAAAATTATGTTCCCGAGGAAATGAGAATTTTGGTATAGTTTTACTTTATACCGCAACATAACCGAATTCTACTTCTACTTAATTCGAAGCCGTGTGCGGAAAGCTAGTAATTAAATGAACAGAACAATAAAACGCACCGCACAGAGTGCATAACGTCTGGCAATTTTTGTGGTTTATACTTTATGTGAATATGATGAAAAAAGAAACTTCAGGGTATCTACTCATAATCTGTATTTATTGTTAAAATCAGCTGAACAAGACACTGGCTACTAATAGCCAAAATCTGAGTACTGCACTTCTCACATTATAAACTTGAAAATATTTTAGCTTAGTCCACTAAGCTTGACATAAGTAGTTTGATACAAAATGTTTGGCAATAATTGGAATAACTGTTTCTAAGAGTTCGTAGTTACCTTCAATGATTGATGTAGCGGTATTTGCCATGAAGTTTTGGATGTCTGTATCTGAAAATAAAAAAATATGTAAAACATCAACCTTGGCATCACACGGGAAGTGCTAGTTTTCAAATATCTAAGATTTCTGCTGAATTCGCTAATATATGGAATTGCTGGATTCTTTTACTGAACACATCTATATATATTTGATCATTTCATATAAATCATTGGACATATTCGATGCGCATTGTAAAGTTGTTAAAAGGACGAACAGTCACCGTTAACAACAATGATTTGGGATTTGAACCGACACTTCTCTCCATGAGAGAAGAGAGGTAGTGGTGCTGTCCACTAAGCTACCATGGTTGTTATAAAAGTACATACATACATATATACTAACGGCTATAAATCCTTAGAAAGAGTAGCCAGAGCTTCAGAAGTATAAATTCCTAAGCCACTTTAGGAAGTTGAGTGGGGATAAGATTGTAGACAATGGTTTTTGGTGAAGGGTCTCCAACCGCATCGCCAAAAATATACTTAAGAAGCCTCAATATAATAAGCTTCTTATAAACAATCACGGGAAAAAATGGGTTAGTATTGTTCTAAGCCAACACTACCCAGCCAAATATTATTAATAATATAAAATATAAAAGTAATATCATAAAAGTAAATTTCAGAAAACTTACTACTGCTATCACTGAGACAGGATTGTAGATTATTGACAGGGGGCGTTGTCATGTTCGCAAAAGCGTAGTAATTGCCAACATCAATGTAGTTAGAACCAGGGAAGATAATCGTCATTTCAAGGCCCTCTGAAAGAAAAAAAAATCTTCATAGTGGAAGCACTGTGTGAACACTTAGATATTTTACCGTTTATTTTAAAATCAAAAGAATATTGTAAGCAGCTAAGGTACCCTAAAGATAGATTAGAAAGCGAAACCCTCTCATCTTAAGATTAAACTCTGCAATGAGCTAGACCCAATTAAATTTCTCTTTCGATAAGGTTTTCGTTGTAAGAAGGAAATCTATCTTAAAGGGTAATAGCTGCAAATTCACCATAGGTGTATAGTGAATTTCCACAAAATAAATAAGGCGAGAATCAAAACTCATTACAATTTAGTTGGCTTAATATTAATTACCATAAACTTCATTGGAATTAGAAATAAGAGTGGTCGGAATCTTGTTTGTTTGATAAATAGAAAGTTTGGATCTAGAGAGAAGACTGACGTTTTTGTACTGCACTGACAAAACACTCAAGTCGCGGTCAGCGTAGGATCTGAAATTTAAGAATACTTGTATTAGTGTAAATAGCTATTTCTCATATTAATTGTTATTGCTAAAGCCGCCATACAAGGACTTCTTGAGCTATCAGAAAGGCGCTGAACTTAGGTGGCGTGCATAGCAGTGTTGCTCCTAACCATATGTTAATTTCTTGCAATATTTTATGTTGTCTTGATTTTTTTAATGTAATAATAGTATGCAATTGACTATCTTTCATTTTTAATCGTTGTACTGAACTTGATATTAGTTTTCAAATACATAGAAGAGGTTGAATTGAGGTGAATTAAAGTCAATATAATATAAAAAGATCTTGTTAAATTAATGTATACTTACGAGAACTCAATCAAAGCGGCAGAGCTTAGTCCAGAAAAGGTCACATTATACTTTTCAAAAGCGCCAGACACGCTGGGTAAACTTGTTAGTATATAGTCACTGAAGAAAGTATCACTAGCTGTAGGGCCAGCTAATTGTAGGCAGCTGGATTTAGTGCTTACAATATTTTGAACACACGCAATGCCATCGGCTGCTGAACATACAACCGTTTTTGGCGGTTCATCAGGTACTGAAACAGACGATATATTTCAAATTGTAAACTTTAAACTGTCTTTGTACCGTGTCGTGTAACATTAGCTTAAGTTTATGGACGTTCTAACAGTATTATCAATAATTATACTTAGAATAATATTTTCGTTAACAAAAAAGAAAGGCCTTCATAAAAAAGTAACTAAAAGTACGATTTGACAGAAACCGAATGTTTCATACAAATTTTGATAAACAATTATAGTATTCATTTTGATATTTTTGGAGTATTTGAATAACCACACAATAAGACCTCATAAAAAAATTCATGAGACCTATCTGCAAGCTTATCCAATAGTACTACTTTAAAAATTGGTTGACTGCTACATACGAAGTAATCGCGTAACAAACCTACAAATATTTGGCACTTGGCCGATATTTTCTGTTATATATTTTTATATTACATTTTGAAATGGGCGGCGCCGTTGGTGGATAAACTACTACAGACAATTTTGACAGTCGATGATTGTTTTGAAATTATTTAAGTAATTTCATACCAGTTTTTAAGGCATTCATTACATTACAAATAAAAAGAGAATCAGAAGCATGCTTGAGCTTAAGAAGGACTAAGTACAGTATATTTTTAGGTGACTTTTTAACAGCAAAAATGCTAAATAATTATATGCTAAAGTCAACCAAAGTAGTATATGAAAATGAGGATACTTACTGACGCATTCTTGATCGTCCCCAGGAAATGCCGCAAAAGCGACTGCTGCAAAGCCAATAATAGTAACGATAATAAACTTGTTCATTTTGTGATATTAGATTGATTAATCAGTAATCATCAATCTCTAAAAGCTGCTTTTCGAATGATTGATTTCTTTTTGAAACGGTTTATTTATATATGGTTGAAATGAATAACTGAACATTGTAATAAACAATAGTAAATCCATTTTTGGTTATAACAGTTGTTGGTGACGTATTTTGATTTGGGTTCCACATCAAAGTTTCTTTTATATAGCTTAACTGAAAGCTAAACATACATATTTTTTGGTTGCGCAAAGAAATTATTAATAGATTAAAGTTTTAACGCGACTAGAGGCATCACAACACCGAACTAATCAGGGTGTCAAGTATTTGCAAGAGTGGCTTATGGGTAAAGATACAACGCAAAAAACAGTGAGGTTATTATGATCATTAAGTCTGGTAACAAAAGTTGATGACTTCAGAGGGTGCACAGAGGTGTACTATCTGTAGTAATATGCTGGCGCGCAGGTTTGCGCGTTGTCCTTAACAAGTCAAGGTATAAAAGAAATACCGCGCATTTTTTACGTGCAGCTACAACAGCTTCACAAATTGGGCGAACAAAGATCTGAACATTCAATACGTTGTTTAAAGCAGAGTCTCAACAATAATTGAAGAAGAAGAAGAAGAAGAAAGACGTTTATTCGCCATAAAAAACACACAAACAAAAAGTAATAATATAAATAATAACTACTAAATTATGATTGCACAAGAGCACGTCGATGATTTTCATACGATCATGAGAAACTTGTGCGCTTCAGTGTTGCGGCGAATAATTTCCTGAGCGAATTGTCGGAGCGTTGGGATTCGCCGATGTTCGAGAGATGGACACGATGTGATTGCATACTAGCGGTTCCTTTATTTTTTTAAGTTCACTTTTTTTTTCCGCAGGTATATGCACATGCAGGGTTTTTATTTTTCATTCATAAGTTAATTCTATTCTGATTTACATTTTTTTATATAATATTAGGATAAAACAGGCTGTACAATATTTAAAATAAAACAAATCGTTGCTCTTGGTGGTGGGGATCCAATTCCAAGTAATATAGCGGCACTGCCCCTTTAATGGCCAAACTGATTCTTCGGGGCAAATACGTACCAACCCTTGAATCAAACACGTCTCACCAAGTTCTCAGAAATTCCTTTCAAAATTCAACTCGCAGTTGGATCCCATGGACTAAGGTTCTCAACAACGAAAGAAGTAAAAGTATGGTCTTCGTCAAGTTTACTGTACGTTACACTCAGTGCTACCAGTCTTTACTAGAGACTTGTGACGATAAACCTAATACCTCCCTGGGAATGCTGGTTGTCGTCCCGGAAATAGAACAAGTTGCCAAACTTTAGCGTTAGGGTACTCTCTGCCTCTCTTTAGAATTCTTAATATTTCAGTAATTTCCCATTGAGAAAACACTTCATATCTTGTTAGCGGAGGTTTAATAACCCACTAGTCAACTGACCAGTGTAGTCATATGACAGGACGCAGGAAAACCAACCCACCAAGTGATAAATAACTCAAAGATATGGGATTCCACATGATTTTACCTCATCGTTAATAATCTTGATTGCTTACCATAACAACACATATACCGGTATCCGGGTTGGCAGTGCGAAGGGGCGTATACCCGGATGTCGTGGGTTCGAGTCCCGCTGGTATCGAAATTTTTCATTTGCTGAATTGATTAGTTAGAACCCGTCACTTATTAGTAAGGGGTTCTAAGTAACATACACTTATCTTTACTAATGCTAGACAATTGTATGGCATTACTAAAGACATATGTATGTTTCTTTGTTATAATGTCTACTTATTATATAAAGCTTACTTCAAATAAAAGATTAATGCGAAATCTGAAACAAAACCCGTCCCTAACAGCTGTAATAACTGAAAATATTGTCTCAATTGTTAATGATAATTTTCGATTGTTAATTTCAGCCATATATAAATTAACTGTTTCCCAAAAAGATCTATCATTCGAAAAACTGCTTTGAGATATTGATCAATCGTTTAATATCACAAAATGAACAAGTTGGTCATCGTTGCTATTATCAGCTTTGCAGCAGTTACTTCTGCAGCCTTTCCTGGGGACGATCAAGAATGCGTCAGTAAGTATCCTCATTTTAATAAACTACTGTGGCTGTCTTGAGCTTATAATATTATCATCATCATCAATTCAAACCACATCATCTCAATTTCAGCTGATAGACCACTTTTATTTTCGTCGATCAATATATATTCAAAATGAACCAAGCCCTTATTTTCACATTAAGCTTTTGATTCGGTCTATATTTTAATGGACGCCTCATAAATTAAATGGTATTAAAGTATTTTTTATATACAGCGAGTAATGTTTCTCGTATTGAGTAAAGATATATGAAATATTAGTAAAACTGTCAATTTTGTTTATTTTTTCGCACTTGTGTGATAATATACTTTCCTTTTTGGTTGTAAACAGAAACAAAATACAAAGGGTATGATATATGTAACTGCCGTGTGTTGTCAGCATATAATATCTAGCACCTCTTTACATGGGAGTCGAAAATTACAACAGAAGGATTACGCAAGGATTTTACTGCCATCGCCAACCCAATCGCCAATCGTGGCGATTATGGCAAAACCCCTCCAACATGATTTAAACAAGATATAAACAAAAAACCTTTTTTTATATCGATTAGCAGGCAGATCAATATTTTTGCTACCAAGATCGCCACACATTTTGAAACCCATTTATTTTAGATCATTAAACTTTAAATACGCAAAATAATGTAATTGTTGACAATTTGTATAGGACAGCTATAAATAGCAAGTTTATATTGTAATTATATTTGTATGGCAATAGGCGTATTATATCTATTAATATATATTACTATACAATTTGTTTCCTTTGCTGCTGTTGCTTTACAATTTGTTACTGTGTAGTGTTATCATCAAACAAAATGTATTTGTTAAAATATGGCTAAAATAATCAGAAATCCTTCTTTGGACATTTGTCTTCTTATATTGGAAGATACTGTTCATATTATGGATTTTATGAGGAAATTATCAATAAGGAAACTATCAAGGTCCATTCCTTTTTATCAAAGTTGCATTGTAGAGTAAGAAGTATAATTACGAAATTGCAAAAGAATAATAATAATACTTTGGCGCCGTCTTCATCTGAAAAGTCCGCAATTTATATAGCGACATCTAGTAACTCAAAGTAAAACTAATACAACGAGATTGATAAATTTGATGACAATATCAGACCATATTGATACTAGATGATTGTAGTAGAGGGCGGACTATTTAAAAAAATATATAGTTTTACTCTTTGTTTTAACCATGTTTTATCCTTACCGAACATTAACTTCTCGTAAATACGCCAGCTGCCAAAAAACAATCCCTAGAAACCACTATCTAAAATGTTACGATTGTAAAGTATGTTATGAATTCGTTTTGTTTATTGAAAACCTTATATATAGATTCCGATAGTACATTAATGAAGACTTATGGTATTTACTCACAGATTTACTTGTTTTGTCTCAAGGACTGCCTATTGCAACTTTGTATGGTGCTAAATCTTTCTAGTTCCAAAACATTTGAAATAGTTTCTCATGATTACCAACTTAATTAATATTTTAATTTCAGGTTCGACCAGCCTTGACATCCCATTAAAGCCATGCCTTCTGACGCCAAATTTTTCGTGTGTAAGAAACTACTTTAGACTTTTCTCGGACTGTCAACAACTAGCTGAAGGTAGTGGTAGTGACAGTTTGTTCAAAGATCTGGTAGTTATTCCGGTTCCCGCCATTAGTTCTATCGTTCGGAAATGGAATGCCACCTTTGCCGGTTTAAGTTCAGCAAAATTTGTCGACTTCTCGTAAGTATTATGTGATGGTTTTATAAGATAATATTTAAGTAGCAACCAAGGTTTTTAATTTTAATAGATTTAGATAGATAAAGATGGTTGTATTCATGATTGTATTGTATTCATGATGATGGTTGTATTTACTTGCAGGACGTATCCCATCCACGATCAAAGCGTATTGACAATTGAATACACCAATTTGACTTTAGCCGCAAGAACAACTGTTGATTTCTACCGAACTGGCAAAATTCCTTCTACGTCTCTTTCAAACAGACTTGATGTTTACCGTAAGTTTTATTTTTCTTTTTCGATTACAAAAATGGATAATTAAAAAAAAACGCTACATATTATTGTGCAATTTTCACAACTGGTTTAACAAGACAAAATATCTCAGTCAGAAAGATAACAACTTATTCATCATTGTGAAAATATAGGAACTATTATAAGATATAATGATTATATAATGCATGTATAGTATTGAAGATATAATTGTATTGACATGTTTTGTTTCAGCTAAACTCCAAGTCACGTTCGTCTTTACCGGAACAGCCAAAATTGCCACCCGAGGATATTTTGCCTTCGCCAATATGACTGAAGCTCCACAAAACAACTTCCAAACTTGCATCACCGACAGCGATAGTAAGTACATAAATGTACCATAGTAAGGTTGTAGCATGTAAACGGAAATAAAACAAAACAACGATAGGACTGGCCCCTATCACGTAACAATCGAAATTTCAGTTATAAGTTCACAATTATCGAGTTTCACACATAATATTGAAAACATAATATACTTGTCTGCCTTTTACTTCTTGGCATTTATTTTAATGTGGCGTAAAGTAACCGATTTGACAATCTCAAACTCTGCACACAGAGTTAATATAACAAAATAATTAATGTTATTATTTTTTTTAGTATTTGTTATGGGTTGTGTGATGGATTGAGAAAGTGGTAGTGTTTCAAAGGGAATGGCAAATTGGTTAGATACATACATACATAATCACGCGGTTAGTTCTCATTGGGAAAGGCAGAGACGATCGATCGCCACTTTGTACAATCCTGACAAACCTCTCTAGCTTCACATCCATGAATCTTTTCATACATGCTTTTTTATTCTTCATACTTCGGATGCCTGCCTTTTTGAGCACATTTTCTATTTGGTCCTCTGAAGTCCTCCTCTACAAACATTACCTTCTACATTGGCTCTATAAATCTATTTTATACACTTTTCTGTTATACAAAAGTTATTATATATTATATATTTAAATAAAATCACAACTATTAATTTTGAAAAGGCCAAAGCCTCAGAATTTTATAATCCTCAGCCACGTTTTGACATAGAGTTCAGAAAAGATTGCTAAATAAGGACGGCTGAAGATGGATCGCCTAAATATCATTCATACATTCCCGAATCTCCTACGATACCAACTGGAAGAAATGGGTAAGAGGTATTCGAAGCCGACACCGGATAACTTTTATAAAAAATCCTGTACTTTTTATTCCAGATGCGGGTGTTCAAGAACTCTACAACAACTACGGGTCATCAGTCACACAATCAAATTATGAACTCTTAAAAACTGTGGTTCCAATCATAGCAAATAATTTTGTAAGCACTCGGTTGTGTAATATATAAAATCAATTAAAGATTGAAGAAGAAAACTTATTGATATCACTGTAATGTGATTTGAAAATTTTATGCGTGATTCAAAATAAAAATGAAGATGTACCTATATATTGATATTATTTGTTCTAACCTTTACTAAGAAATCAAATTTGGATAAGAACTAGTTAAGTTAAGTAACTTAGTTGAGTAGGTAAAATATTGTAAAGTAAATGTTTTTGGTGATGGTTCTCCAAACATATCGCCCAAAAGTTACTTAAATATCCTAATGACCTCCTTTAAATTGCGCAGAATGGCAGACGATGAGCCAGTAATACTCTCACTTTTTTTGTGTACTGAATGAATAACATTCCATTGAATGGAATCCCAAAACAGTGGCCATGATTTCTCCGGCGGTGGACTTGAACTTCTTCGGTGCGGCTGTTTTTAGGGTTCCGTAGCCAAATGGCAAAAACGGGACCCTTATAGATTCGTCATGTCTGTCTGTCTGTCCGTCCGTATGTCACAGCCAGTTTATTCCGAAACTATAAGAACTACATTATTGAAAATTCTACATCTACGCACCGCATTAAGATTTTAAAATAAAATCTGAAAAAAAACCAAAATTTTTAGGGTTCCCCATACATAGAACTGAAACTCATTTTTTTTTTTCATCAAACCTATACGTGTGTGGTATCTATCAAAAGGTATTTGAAAATGATGTTGAGGTTTCTTATATCATTTTTTTCAAAACTGAATAGTTTGCGCGAGAGACTTTTCCAAATGTGTCCCCATACATACATAGAACTGAAACTCAAATTTTTTTTTCATCAAACCTATACATGTTTGGTATCTATCAAAAGGTATTTGAAAATGATGTTGAGGTTTCTTATATCATTTTTTTCAAAACTGATTAGTTTGCGCGAGAGACTTTTCCAAATGTGTCCCCCCCCCGTAACTTCTAAAACATGTGCATGATAAAACTGAAAAAAATATATGATGTGTATTACTATACAAACTACTAACGAAAATTGGTTTGAATGAGATCTAGCCAGTAGATCTATTTTTAAACGTCATAAATCAAATTACTTACCTAATTTATTAATTTCACTGAAATATATAACAATAATTTTACTATCACAGGCCTTACGCATAAAACGTGAACCATTGTTTTCTTATAGTAAATCAGTGATAAGTAAATAACATTTTAAACTAAACATTTTAAACTTGTATATTACTATGTTACCTACCTGCTGCTAGTGCTGCTACGGAACCCTTCATTAGCGAGTCCATCTCGCTCTTGGCCGCTTTTCTTTTATGCCACTGCATAGTCTCCGGTTTGCTCTCAGGATCATAGTAATAAAACCACGTTTAATCACCAGTAACAATCCGATTATAAATACTTTGCGGATTTTCACCCCAGAACTCCAAAAACTCCTTGCAAACCTGGGTGTAACCTTAAAATGACTGTTTTATAACCAAATTATAAATTCTAATAAATAAAGGAAAGAAAAATTTCGTGAAATTACGGGGGCGTATACCCGGAGGTCCTGGGATCAATCCCCGCTGGTGTTGACATCTTTCTTTTCTTTATTTATCCTTTAATTATTAGAAATAATCCCCACATGAGGTTTTCATGAACAAAACACATTCTTTTTATTTAATAATTTCTGTTATTGGTCATGAAATATTCACATTCACAATTTGCCGCAGCATTATACATTCAGAATTCGGTTATTGTAAAGCCGCAGCAAAAACTTAAAAGCTAGTTTTAAAATCATGTTTTAAGGAAAATGGTTACAAATAAGTTAATTAGTATTAGAAATAGTAATTATTATTTTAATCATGAAACGAATTTTAAACCAGGAGATGCAGATGAAGTAATAAACATCTATATTACATTGTATGTATAATTAATGAATATTATCTTTTTTAATTTATTTCTTGGTTGAGTCCGAAGTGCATTGTTTATAAGTAATCTTCAAGGCTAGCACTAGCGACCTTTTAACTAGATATCACGTGTATATAAAACAGCCATCTCTTGCGCACTTATATAGTTTCGTATACTTTCATCTCGTTCTAACCAATATCGAGACGATAAAATAACGCTCTTATAAAGGCCGAAGTGAGAAGAATAAAAGAGCATGTATGAGAAGAATAATGAAGGTAAGGGAAGCAAGAGAGGTTTGTCAAGATCGTACTAAGTGGCGATCAATAGTCTCTGCCTACCCCAATGGGAATAATGGACGTGAGTATAAGTAAGTAAGTAAGTAAAATAACGCTCATGCTAGGCCTCCAGTATGTAAGACATTAATTAATATCACTGAAGTGCATATATAAAAACATTTTATTACTTGATATTTGTATATTGTCTAAAGAGTTCGTTAACGCTTCTTCTTCTCTTTAATGATAAAAAATAGCGAGCAAGTAATTGAAAAAAAAAACGTAGCGTTTGCGACATACTTACAATTTTCATTGGTTAGCGCTCACCTCAAAGTGGGTACGAACGCTTCAACAAAGTTATATATTTTACTTATTTATGTTCTGCCAACTGCATCCCTTCACAACCCTAGTGGGCACATTTCATAGAATTGTATTATTTGTGTGATAAACGCTTCAACAAAGTTATATATTTTACTTATTTATGTTCTGCCAACTGCATCCCTTCACAACCCTAGTGGGCACATTTCATAGAATTGTATTATTTGTGTGATAAACAATCAGATTGGTAGGATATTACAGGTTAAATAACTTGAAAATCCGAAAAATTAGATGATTCAGTGCTTCGGAGGACATGTAAAGTCATCGTCGCCGTCGCACGTTTTCGTCGTGCCAGTTACTTTTACAAAAGCAGTCGCTAGTTCACCAAACCTTTCATGTGATTTATATTACTTTTCTATAACATTTTTGCTCATATAATTACATAGAATAGAATAGAATAGAATAGAAAACTCTTTATTGTACATCAGATTAACAATTACAAATACACAGAATGAATTAACAAAAGTACAATTGGCGGTCTTATCACTAAAAGCGATCTCTTCCAGACAACCTTTGAATGGAGAGGTCAATAAATTAGAGTCAAGTGAGATAGATGTACAACAACATGGTGAAACTGATGACTATGCGTTAATCTGCATAAACAATACAACAATCCAGTCATACTTAAATCTAGTTATAAAATAATAAACTATTAACAAACATATAAATACTATGATACAATAAATTAAAACTACATACAAATATTATGATACATATTTTTATTTATATACTTAATATATATAATTTAATTTGCAACAGTATTATAGCGTTTGAGTGAGGTAGTGCTTTTTTACCATATCCTTAAAAATAGATTGGGATTTAGCCTGACGAATCTCTACCGGAAGTGCGTTCCACAATTGAACAGCCTGCACAGTGAAGGAGGAGCCATAGTAATTGGTTGAATGGGAGGGAATGCTTAATAGAAGATTATGTTCAGAACGTAGATTAAGATCGTGGGAAGAGGAGAGAAATTGAAAACGTTCTTTTAGATAGAAAGGGGTGGCAGGATTGAATAAAATAGAGTGAAGGAGAGAAAGTGTATGTGCATTCCGGCGGAGACGAATAGGAAGCCATTTCAGTTGAGTGCGATCATGAAGCTACTAACTAAACAGGAGAGAGTACTCACAAAAATATGGTAAACAAAAATGCAATTTATTACCATGCAATAAAGTTAATTATCTTTTAAAGACTGTCAAGCAGAGAAACGTCCTAGAACGAGAGCCGTGTGAGAGAGAAGTGTGTCCCGCTCGCACGGTTGCCAGTCGAGATTAGGTTCAAAGAAAAACAAATTAAACTTATTTATAGGGAGTATTTTATAAAAAGCAGGTTATAAACTGTTCTTTTTTTGTATTTTATTTTAATTATTATTGTCGCCTATCGATTTGGAGATAAATGATTGGTTAAGTTTGGCAAAAGGGATATTAATATTTGTCACGAGTATCCCCATCGAAACAAGATAAATGTGGAGTCCACAATTTATCATCTGTTTGAGTGTTTTGGAGCTTTTATCATTTAATAGTGATAAATATGGGTTCATGTTATGGAACAATAAATAAAATAACCTGTATCATCTCGAACTTTACCACATGAATGCATTAAACGATTTGAATTTGGTTTTGCTCAAAAAGTGGCTGAGGAAATTTTAATTCTCAAGCACGGGCTACCCATTCTTTTTAATCTATTAATTAAGAATAAATATTTATGAAAAACACGTTGATTTACCAAAAACAATGTATATATGTAAATATAAGTGTTTTTATAATATATTTTTTTATAATGTATGTATGTAAATATAACTAATAAATAAAGGAAAGAGAAATTTCGACACAGGTGGGGATCGAACCCGCGACCTCGGGTATACGCCCCCGTCGCTCTGCCAATTGAGCTACCGTGTCAAAGGCTGCGAGTGCATCAGGTCCCCACATGAGGTTTTCATGAACAAAAACATTCAAAATATGTAAATATAAGTGTTTTTGTATTCTTTAGAGGAACCCTTATTAAAACACCAACAGATGGTCACCCTACTTAAAACGAGACACAGTTAGCTAGTTAGCCATCCTTTTTCAGGACACTTTAGGTCGCCAGCGCGCGTTCCTGTTTAAATAATACTTCCATGAGTGCGATATACAGATACATGATCATATTTCCTCAATCCAAAAATAAACCTGATGCAAAAGTTTTGGAGGCGCTCAAGTTTATTAAGTTGCTCTTCAGTTATATCAAGGTAGCAGGTATCAGTATAGTCAAGAAGGGGCAAGAGAAGTGATTGAGCTAACGCAGTTTTAGTAGCAGTAGGAAGAAAATTACGCAACCTTCTGAGGGATCCCGCTGAAGCGAACATCTTTCGGCTAACCATTTCTAATTGTGGCACCCAAGATAAGGTGCTGTCTATCATTATCCCTAGGTTTTTAACTGTAGGGCTAAAAGGAATTGATGTTCCGTCAAATAATATAGGCGGTAGTGACTTATATACATAACAAAACATAAACGTTCACGCCGTTTATCCCCGAAGGGGTTGGCAGAGGTACCAATACTCCTGAACCCACATGGCAAGCGCCATCGAGTTTCCAGAGAAGGTACCCACGTTTTGCTAAGACAGAGTACTCACGTGATAGGGGGCAGGCCTATCGCCGTTTTGTACGAATACACTGTCA
This sequence comes from Bedellia somnulentella, assembly GCA_963576735.1. Taxonomy (NCBI): domain Eukaryota; kingdom Metazoa; phylum Arthropoda; class Insecta; order Lepidoptera; family Bedelliidae; genus Bedellia; species Bedellia somnulentella. The sequence continues at coordinate 9,177,684 of OY755187.1, read as the reverse complement.
CATGACTAAGTACAACTCAGCCATTTGGGTTTCCTCACGATGTTTTCCCTCACCGTTAGCAACCATGATAAATTAGAATTCATTTCATTCATTAGCTCATATAATTAGAATTATTGAAAAGTTTATATAGCATGTGTTAAGTTTTAGTTAAGTTCGCAGGTGTTTAAGTTAAGCATGGGCTCCTCTGGGAATGTTCTAGTCAATCGAGTTTTTAAAGTACTTGATTAAAGGTGATCTATTTTCAAATCAATTATTGATTATTGATTTTTTCCTCTTTGAAATGTTTAGAAATACATGTCCCATTACTATTTAGACTAAGTGATAATTTTCACTGTAGAAAGCTTGATTTATGGCCACGTGTCGTTTGTTTCATGAATTTTAGTCTAACAAAAAAAGCAGATCCCGAAAATATTCTAATGCCCTTAACCCTAGATACCCGCAGAAATAATAATTTATCGAAAGAATTAATTTCATTGTTAGCAAACTACAATTTATCAAATCGCATTACCCGCCCAACTAGAAAGAAAACATAACATAAACGTTCACGCCGTTTATCCCCGAAGGGGTTGGCAGAGGTACCAATACTCCTGAACTCACATGGCAAGCGCCATCTAGATTCCAGAGAAGGTACCCACGTTTTGCTTAGACAGTGTACTCACGTGATAGGGGGCAGGCCTATCGCCGTTTTGTACGAATACACTGTCACATGACTAAGTACAACTCAGTCATGTGGGTTTCCTCACGATGTTTTCCCTCACCGTTAGCAACCATGATAAATTAACCACACATATGACTTTAGAAAAGACAAATTGGTGTAGGCCCGTCCCAGGATTGGAACTCACGCCCTTCTGTTTTTAGGGCGGAAAACCTGTATCGACTTAATTGCTAGCAATATAGAATCAGCCGTTTCATGTTTACACTTTTTATCTCTTTCTGATCACGAAACTGGACAAAGCGCTACTTTCGATATTGCATTAAAAGAAACATATATACGAAAACATTCCGTTATATTTAAAAAGATAAGTGATTTCTCAGAGGAAAATATAGAAAAGTTCGTTCAGTGCATGGCATCTCTAAGTTTTAATACCGTCCTAGAAAAGGAAACTTTAAATCAATCTTTTAACGAATTTCATGATCTTGTGACTATGTTTTTTGGTCTATGTTTTCCATTTAATACAATAAAACTTACTAAAAAACCGATTAAAAATAAATGGCTCTCCAAATGGATAAAGCAAAGTTGTACTCGTAAAAGACAATTGCATAAAAATACATCTTTGAACCCTTGAACAATAAGCAAAATAAATGCTAATATAAAAAATATGCAATTACGTTGAAAAAAATTATCGGAATATCCTACCGTATAAGCAATGCAAAACACCTGTGTAAGTCTAAGAACATAGGTAAAACGTCATGGGACATAGTCAAATCAAATTTTGAACATAATTCAGATAAACGTGACATGGATAAAATACAACTTGACAATATATTAATTTCTAATCCAAAAGACATGGCAAACGACTTTAATGACTATTATACTAACCTAGCTTAAAAGACAAATGAAAATCATAATAATTGTAAATTTCACATTTCCTTAAATTCTAATTCAATTTTTCTGACTCCAACAGACGAAAATGATATTTTTAAAATAATAAAAAGACTTAAAAATACATCTGCTACAGGTTACGATGAAATCCTGACTAATATTATGAAAAGTAAGTTATATTTTTAATATATGCCTCGAAGAAGGTACTTTTCCAAACAGATTCAAATGTACAGTAGTCAGACCTATTTTAAAAAGTCGAGAAAGTTATAAATAAATTTACGAGTTTTTTTTATCAAAACACTCCATTTTATCTCCGTGTCAGTTCGGCTTCCGAAAAGGTGTTTCTACAACAATTGCTTGCTTTCACCTCATAAAAATTAGAAAAATATGGTTTTTGCGGAAATGCGTACGATTTAATTGAGAGTTACCTGAAAGATAGAGAACAATGCGTGGAAATATCAACCATTAATAGAAATCATAGGAATTGTGTACAATCTGATTTCAAAATTGTTAAAACTGGTGTACCCCAGGGAAGTATTTTGGGGCCCCTTTTCTTCCTTCTTTATATAAATGACCTACCAAAAACAGAAGCATTCTATACGCAGATGATGCTACAATACTTATAAATAAGAAAAATATTAACGAATTCGAGACCGAAATAAATAGGACATTAGCAAATAAATGGTTAAATAATAATAAATTACAAATAAACTTGACCAAGACACAATTAATCCCATTTAGGACGTACAAAAGGAATCGTTTAAAACTCAAAATTCAACACGATGAGGTAGAGATAAAAGAAACGGAATCAATAAAAATTTTAGGCTTTACGTCATATAGATTCTGTAGTTGGAAAAAACACGTCGATGGAATTTGTACAAAAATCGATAGGTACATTTACGTTCTATACCGCATCAGATATGTGGTATCACAAAATGCGGCACTAGCCTGCTACCACGGCTATGTTGCCTCTGTTTTACGATATGGGATCATATTTTGGGGGAATTCAGTAGACTCTATAAGAGCTTTTAAAGTGCAAAAAAATGCGTTAGAATCTTGTGTGGAGCCGACTTTCTTGAAACTTGTCGACTTTTATTTAAAAAACTTAATATATTGCCACTGCCATCTCTCTACATATACGATATATTATTATTTGTGTATAAAAAAAGATTACTTTTTCAACTAACTGAGCAAAAATCGAGACCACAAAGAGGAAACCATAAAATACAATTAACTAAACCAAATATTAAAAGTCTATCAATTTGTCAGAGAAACGGTTATGAAATGGCGATCAAGCTGTATAATCTAGTAAAGGATGAGACAAAATTACTGATATACAATAAATATAAAATTAATATTTTTAATTATCTTTTGGACAATTGTTTCTATACAATTGATGATTTTATTAAAATTTGCAATAATTTGCACGCCTTACTGGCAGTACATGCATAGGCCTTTATTTTATACACACCACCATTTATACTCATGTATTGGCAAATAAATGATTTTTATTTTATTTTAATTTATTTTATTTTTAATAACTACGTTCAAACCCTGCGATATATTATAAAGGACACCGAGGAGTACATGTACAGGGTTGAAGGGTGAATTTGGGCATTTCTTAAATGTGAAAATATAAAAAAGAAAGAACAAAACTTTATTAAGTGCACAGGGATACACACAAAAGTAAAAATCAATTCGGTATGCAAAGTTTTTTTTTGGTATTTATTAATAATTTTTATTCGATAGCAAACACGAAAATAAAAAAAATAACATAAACATAACATAACATAAACGTTCACGCCGTTTTTATCCCCGAAGGGGTTGGCAGAGGTACCAATACTCCTGAACTCACGTGGCAAGCGCCATCTAGTTTCCAGAGAAGGTACCCACGTTTTGCTTAGACAGTGTACTCACGTGATAGGGGGCAGGCCTATCGCCGTTTTGTACGAATACACTGTCACATGACTAAGCACAACTCAGCCATGTGGGTTTCCTCACGATGTTTTCCCTCACCGTTAGCAACCATGATAAATTAACCACACATATGACTTTAGAAAAGACAAATTGGTGTAGGCCCGTCCCAGGATTGGAACTCACGCCCTTCTGTTTTTCGGGCGGGTGTTCTTACCCACTGGACTATCATGTCGCTTAAAAAAATAATTAAATAATTTTCATTTAAAATGAGTAATTGTAAATTTTTGATTTTTAAAAGAATGTCATCGATCCACAAAATCAACGTGAAACGTTTCACGAATTAGTGATATCAAATGATATTATTACGATATTATTGATTATGGACTAAGAATGAGTGGATTCATCATTAAATGCCTCTTATATGCTGACGATCAAGTGCTACTTGCATCGTCGGCAGAAGAGTTGCAAGAGATATGAATATTGCATATGAGTCTTTTGTAAGAAAGGGAATGAGGGTGAATGTGGAAAAGACCAAAACGATGGTTTTTGAGAGACAGGAAGATGTGACAGAATGCGTGATTGCGATTGATGGTAAGGATGTGGAACAGGTGAAGGAGTTTGTATATCTGGGAAGTTTGTTTACAAGGGATGGAAAATGAGATGAAGATATTGAAAGAAGAGTGAAAAAGGGTAATGCGGTAAATGCAGCAATGAATAGCCTAATGACCTGTCAATAGGTGTCTGAAAAGGCCCGAATGGCTGTGCATGATGCTGTTCTTGTTACTACGCTTATGTATGGAAGCGAATGTTGGGTGTGGCAGAAGAAGCATGAGAGCAGAGTGAATGCAGTAGAAATGAGGTCCCTCAGAAAAATTTGTAATGTTAGATTATGTGACCGAGTGAGAATAGTGTTATTCGTGAAAAGTGTGGTGTTAAAGATGATATTGTAAGAAAGATAGAAAAAGGAATGTTGAGATGGTGGTAGTGGCAATCAATAGTCTCTGCCTACCCCAATGGGAACTAATGGCGTGAGTATATGTATGTATGTATGTATTATTAAGATATTATATTAAATAAACCTATGATTTTTTATATTTTTCTTATAAACTGCAATAACGAATGTCTTTGAAATAACATTGAAGGTCAAACATTGTTACAGTTTTTTCATAAAATAAAGGTCATTAAAGCTTTATTTGATTTAATTTCAAGAAAATATTCTTTATAAATCTAATATCTCGAAATGGTTTTGTAATCAGTATCACTTTTATAAAAAAATGCATATCAAATTAACATAATGCTAAACAGTTATTACCAAAGAGTATTATTAAAAATAAAAACATATAATGAAGCCCTATGCAGTGAATTGGTCAGTATGCACTGATTAACTTTTAAGTAAGTTCTGATTCATCGGCACTAGAACACAAATCCTATCCGATTTAATTGAATGGTTTTATACGTACTATCTTTTCTGCGAGACTATTCACTTGCAGTTTCTATGAGTATTTTCAGACTTATTATTAGCTCTACCAATAATATTTCTGATCTATTTTAGTTTTCTTATTAACAAACCTTTAGTGTACATACATACATACATATACTCACGGCTATAAATCCCTAGAAGGGGTAGCCAGAGCTGAGGATTTAGAAATAAGTAAAATGAAGGTTATTGGTGATGGGTCTCCAACTGCATCGTCCAAAAATCCCTTAAAAGTCCCAATGCCGTTAGTTGCCTCTTACGTACACCCACCAAAAGAAATAGGGTAGTGGTTTTCTAACCGACACTACACAACAAATTCCACTTTTAGTTTCATCCAACAACATTTAGTTTTATAGTAGATTTTGTACTAAGTATAATATTTACATATTTTATGGTTCCTAAATAATTAATGTTCCTCATGTTTTCCCGTTTCAAAGTTATAATGAATGATGATATCATCATTGCTTGCAATTATTTATAATCCAGCTAGGATAGGTTCACATATTTGTTCAATTTTTTTCATTTCATTTCATTTTTTTCATTCAAGCATTTTCCTACACTATTATTTATTTTTTTAGCCCTAAAGTCCCACCAAACACTAAATTGTTATCAGACAGTTAATCCAAATGTCAGTGCATCGTCTATAACATAGCTTTTATCAAAGTCATGTTTGAGGCACAACCATGAGCTACAGGTTTATTACCTGGGGTACTTGATGACTAAATAATGACTCAATCATAACTATTTCAGCACTGGAAAGTCTAACGACTTATAGCTCTTAAAAACTACCGATGTTAAAGTTATAATAACCTTGTGAAAATGAGTTTTAGGTTAAATTATTAACGATGAAGTTTTAAGGCCAGAAAGCATTATATTTCGCCGTGTAGTGTCGGCTTAGAATAGCCCTACCCCGTTTCTACCGATAGGTTTACGAGAAAAGACAACTAACGGTATTGGGGCTTATAAAGGATTATTGGGCGATGCGGTTGGAAAACCCATCACCAACAACCTTTACTTTACCATCTTTTCCCCACTCAATTTTCCAAAAGTGGCTGAGGAATTTCTAATTCTTCTACGGATTTATAGCCGTGAGTATATGTTATGTTATGTTTATGTTATAATATAGACTCTTGCCTATAAAAAGTACCAGTTGTAACCTTCTTATGATAAAATGGGATTTTATATAACTATCGTCAGGGAAAATCGTTACTTTATACTCTCCATACTTTGTTTAAATTCACTCGACCATTTCTGAATTGTAAATAGATAATGAAGGTGCGGAATTTTAGTAAACAGCCATCATTTCTTTGTGAAGCACTATTTAGATTTGTTTTCGTCATTCTTAAATGACTGCACTTATTGTAATAATTAAATCTTGATAGAAAAATCTTAGTCATTCTCTTTATTTATGGAAATTTATAATGTTTATTTGTTCGCAAATACAAAACAAAGAAACAATTTTACGCTCTTTTTAAAATTAAGTTAAGCTTTAAATTTTGTAGTGTGTACTTGAAATTGCAATAGCGAGTTTTGTCTCATTCATTTCATTGTCAAGGAATCAAAAGGGTGAAAGAGGAAACAAATTTTATAAATATCACCTGGCATTTGATAGGACTCGCATTAGTCTAATCAACTCTCTCATCAAGGCTCGTTGGATGATTAGTTTTGTTCTTTTAACGAACAGCATAGTTGCTTAATTCAAAGTGTATACAAAATACTACCATCTTTAATAAGCAGGCTGATTTAACAGATGGCTTCGCCATATAAATTTTTATCACCTGTCAAATTGATAAATAAATCAAAACAATAAAACGCACCGCACAGAGTGCATAACGTCTAGGAATTTTTGTGGTTTATACTTTACTAGCGACCCGCCCCGGCTTCGCACGGGTGCAATGCAAAATATACCTACTACAGAATGTCAATACAAACATGTTTTGCTTAGACTATTTATAGGCACGCGCCGCCCGGCGCAAACAACTACGACCCTGCATTTTAAATTTGTAATATCTTCGGTAATATTCACTTAAATTACATGCTGTAAAAAGCATATTGATCTATAATAAATGCACAATTTATTTAAGGTACTTCATTGGATAAGGATTAATGCTGTATTGTTTAAAATCACTTCGTAAATAACCATTTATTAGTAAAGAATAAAAATGGTTATGCTGGGTTATCCCTAAGAGATAGACATATACAATCGCTGACTTTTTTGTTGAACTTTTTAGTGTGAACAATACTGTAGTACATTATTTTGGTCTATCTCGTAGGGTTCAGCCAGCGTTTGCAATATAAGCGCAAAAAAACGTGCTTATTTACGACATCACATTAGAAACCTTTAAATTTATCAGTGTTTCTCTACTATATTATGCATTTATTATACATACAAACCTTCCTTAAGAATCACTCTATCTATTAAAAAAAACCGCATCAAAATCCGTCGCGTAGTTTTAAAGATCTAAGCATACATACGGACATACAGCGAAAGCGACTTTGTTTTATACTATGTATTGATGTAAATATGATGAAAAAAGAAACTACAGGGTATCTACTCATAATCTGTATTTATTGTTAAAATCAGCTGAACAAGACACTGGCTACAAACAGCCAAAATCTGAGTACTGCACTTCTCACATTATAAACTTGAAAATATTTTAGCTTAGTCCACTAAGCTTGACATAAGTAGTTTGATACAAAATGTTTGGCAATAATTGGAACAACTGTTTCTAAGAGTTCGTAGTTACCTTCAATGATTGATGTAGCGGTATTTGCCATGAAGTTTTGGATGTCTGTATCTGAAAATAAAAAAATATGTAAAACATCAACCTTGGCATCACACGGGAAGTGCTAGTTTTCAAATACCTAAGATTTCTGCTGAATTCGCTAAAATATGGAATTGCTGGATTCTTTTGCTAAACACATCTATATATATTTGGTCATTTCATTAGTTCCCATTGAGGTAGACAAAGACTGTTGATCGTCATTATTTCCCTAAATTATTGGACATATTCGATGTTTACAAGGGATGGAAAATGTGATGAAGACATTGAAAGAAGAGTGAAAAAGGGTAATGCGGTAAATGGAGCAATGAATAGCCTAATGATCAGTCAATCGGTGTCTGAAAAGGCCCGAATGGCTGTGCATGATGCTGTTCTTGTTCCTACGCTTATGTATGGAAGCGAATGTTGGGTGTGGCAGAAGAAGCATGAGAGCAGAGTGAATGCAGTAGAGATGAGGTCCCTCAGAAAAATTTGTAATGTTAGATTGTGTGACCGAGTGAGAAATAGCGTTTTTCGTGAAAAGTGTGGTGTGAAAGATGATATTGTAAGAAAGATAGAAAAAGGAATGTTGAGATGGTTTGGGCACATAGAGAGGATGGATGATAGAAAATTGGTAAAAGGGATCTATAGAGCTAGTGTGGATGGTAATGTTAGTAGAGGACGACCACGGAGAACACACTTGGACCAAATTGAGAGTGTGCTCAAAAAGGCTGGCGTCCGAAGTATGAAGAATAAAAGAGCATGTATGAAAAGATTGATAAACGAAGCTAGAGAAGTTTGTCAGGATCGTACGAAGTGGCGATCGATAGTCTCTGCCTACCCCAATGGGAATTAATGGCGTGAGTATATGTATATGTATGTATGTATGTATATTCGATGCGCATGGTAAAGTTTTTAAAAGGACGAACAGTCACCGTTAACAACAATGATTTGGGATTTGAACCGACACTTCTCTCCATGAGAGAAGAGAGGTAGTGGTGCTGCCCACTAAGCTACCATGGTTGTTATAAAAGTACATTCATACATACATACTAACGGCTATAAATCCCTAGAAGGAGTAGCCAGAGCTTCAGAATTATAAATTCCTAAGCCACTTTAGGAATTTGAGTGGGGATAAGATTGTAAAACAATGGTTTTTGTTGATGGGTCTCCAACCGCATCGCCTAAAAATTACTTAAAAAGCCTCAATACCCTTAGCCTGTTATAAACACTCACGGGAAGAAATGGGTTAGTATTGTTCTAAGCCAACACTACCCAGCCAAATATTATTCATAATATTGATATAAAAGTAATATCATAAAAGTAAATTTCAGAATACTTACTACTGCTATCACTGAGACAGGATTGTAGATTATTGACAGGGGGCGTTGTCATGTTCGCAAATGCGTAGTAATTACCAACATCAATGTAGTTAGAACCAGGGAAGACAATCGTCATTTCAAGGCCCTCTGAAAGAAAAAAAATATTCTTCATCTTGGAAGCACTGTGTGAATCTTTAAATATTTTACCGTTTATTTTAAAATCAAAAGTATATTGTAAGCAGGTAAGGTAACCTAAAGATAGATTAGAAAGCGAAACCCTCTCATCTTAAGATTAAACTCTGCAATGAGCTAGACTCAATTAAATTTCTTTTTCGATAAGGTTTTCGTTATAAGAAGGAAAGCTATCTTAAAGGGTAAATGCTGCAAATTCACCATAGGTGTATAGTGAATTTCTGTAAAATAAATAAGGCGAGAATCAAAACTCAGTACAATTTAGTTGGTTGAATGTTAATTACCATAAACTTCATTGGAATTAGAAATAAGAGTGGTTGGAATCTTGTTTGTTTGATAAATAGAAAGTTTGGATCTAGAGAGAAGACTGACGTTTTTGTACTGCACTGACAAAACACTCAAGTCGCGGTCAGCGTAGGATCTGAAATTTAAAAATACTTGTATTAGTGTAAATAGATATTTTTCATATATTAACTGTTATTGCTAAAGCCGCCATACAAGGACTTCTCGAGCTATCAGAAAGGCGCTGAACTTAGGTGGCTTGCATAGCAGTGCTGCTCCTAACGATATGTTAATTTCTTGCAAAATTTTATGTTCTCTTGATTTTTTTAATATAATAATAGTATGCAATTGACTATCTTTCATTTTTAACTGTTGTACTGAACTTGATATTAGTTGCAACTTTTCAAATACATAGAAGAGATTGAATTGAGGTGAATTAAAGTCAATATAATATAACAAGATCTTGTTAAATTATGTATACTTACGAGAACTCAATCAAAGCGGCAGAGCTTAGTCCAGAAAAGGTCACATTATACTTTTCAAAAGCGCCAGACACGCTGGGTAAACTTGTTAGTATATAGTCACTGAAGAAAGTATCACTAGCTGTAGGGCCAGCTAATTGTAGGCAGCTGGATTTAGTGCTTACAATATTTTGAACACACGAAATGCCATCGGCTGCTGAACATACAACAGTTTTTGGCGGTTCATCAGGTACTGAAATAGAAGATATATTTCAAATTGTAAACTTTAAACTGTCTTTGTACCGTGTCGTGTAACATCAGCTTTAGTTTATGGACGTTCTAACAGTATCATCAATAATTATACTTAGAATAATATTTTCGTTTACAAAAAAGAACGGCCTTCATAAAAAAGTAACTAAAAACGTACGATTTGACAGAAACCGAATGTTTCATACAAATTTCGATAAACAATTATAGTATTCATTTTGATATTTTTGGAGTATTTGAATAACCACACAATAAGACCTCATAAAAAAATTCATGAGACCTATCTGCAAGCTTATCCAATAGTACTACTTTAAAAATTGATTGACTGCTACATACGAAGTAATCGCGTAACAAACCTACACACATTTGGCACTTGGCCGATATTTTCTATTATATATTTTTATATTACATTTTGAAATGGGCGGCGCCGTTGGTGGATAAACTACTACGGACAATTTTGACACTCGATGATTATTTGGAATTATTTAAGTAATTTCATACCAGTTTTTAAGGCATTCATTACATTACAAATAAAAAGAGAATCAAAAGCATGATTGAGCTTAAGAAGGACTAAGTACAGTACATTTTAGGTGACTTATTAACAGCAAAAATACTAAATAATTATAAGCTAAACACAACCAAAGTATTATATGAAAATGAGGATACTTACTGACGCATTCTTGATCGTCCCCAGGAAATGCCGCAGAAGCGACTGCTGCAAAGCCAATAATAGTAACGATAATAAACTTGTTCATTTTGTGATATTAGATTGATTAATCAATAATCATAAATGTCTAAAAGCTGCTTTTCGAATGATTGATTTCTTTTTGAAACGGTTTATTTATATATGGTTGAAATGAATAACTGAACATTGTAATAAACAATAGTAAATCCATTTTTGGTTATAACAGTTGTTAGTGACGTATTTTGATTTGGGTTCCACATCAAAGTTTCTTTTATATAGCTTAACTAAAAACTAAACATACAAATGTTTTGGTTGTGCAAAGAAATTATTAATAGATTAAAGTTTTAACGCGACTAGAGGCATCACAACACCGAACTAATCAGGGTGTCAAGTATTTGCAAGAGATTTCTAGTTGCTTATGGGTATAGATACAACGCAAAAAACAGTGAGGTTATTATGATCATTAAGTCTGGTAACAAAAGTTGATGACTTCAGAGGGTGCACAGAGGAGTACCATCTGTAGTAATATGCTGGCGCGCAGGTTTGCGCGTTGACCTTAACAAGTCAAGGTATAAAAGAAGTACCGCGCATTTTTTACGTGCAGCTAGTGGAACAGCTTTACAAATTGGGCGAACAAAGATCTGAACATTCAATACGTCGTTTAAAGCAGAGTCTCAACAATAATTGAAGAAGAAGAAGAAGAAGAAAGACGTTTATTCGCCATGTGTGGCACAAAAAACATACAAACAAAAAATAATAATATAAATAATAACTACTAAATTATAATTGCACAAGAGCACGTCGATGATTTTCATACGATCATGAGAAACTTGTGCGCTTCATTGTTGCGGCGAATAATTTCCTGAGCGAATTGTCGGAGCGTTGGGATTCGCCGATGTTCGAGAGATGGACACGATGTGATTGCATACTAGCGGTTCCTTTATTTTTTTAAGTTCACTTTTTTTTCCGCAGGTATATGCACATGCAGGGTTTTTATTTTTCATTCATAAGTTAATTCTATTCTGATTTACATTTTTTTATATAATATGAGGATAAAACAGGCTGTACAATATTTAAAATAAAACAAATCGTTGCTCTTGGTGGTGGGGATCCAATTCCAAGTAATATAGCGGCACTGCCCCTTTAATGGCCAAACTGATTCTTCGGGGCAAATACGTACCAACCCTTGAATCAAACACGTCTCACCAAGTTCTCAGAAATTCCTTTCAAAATTCAACTCGCAGTTGGATCCCATGGACTAAGGTTCTCAACAACGAAAGAAGTAAAAGTATGGTCTTCGTCAAGTTTACTGTACGTTACACTCAGTGCTACCAGTCTTTACTAGAGACTTGTGACGATAAACCTAATACCTCCCTGGGAATGCTGGTTGTCGTCCCGGAAATAGAACAAGTTGCCAAACTTTAGCGTTAGGGTACTCTCTGCCTCTCTTTAGAATTCTTAATATTTCAGTAATTTCCCATTGAGAAAACACTTCATATCTTGTTAGCGGAGGTTTAATAACCCACTAGTCAACTGACCAGTGTAGTCATATGACAGGACGCAGGAAAACCAACCCACCAAGTGATAAATAACTCAAAGATATGGGATTCCACATGATTTTACCTCATCGTTAATAATCTTGATTGCTTACCATAACAACACATATACCGGTATCCGGGTTGGCAGTGCGAAGGGGCGTATACCCGGATGTCGTGGGTTCGAGTCCCGCTGGTATCGAAATTTTTCATTTGCTGAATTGATTAGTTAGAACCCGTCACTAATTAGTAAGGGGTTCTAAGTAACATACACTTATCTTTACTAATGCTAGACAATTGTATGGCATTACTAAAGACATATGTATGTTTCTTTGTTATAATGTCTACTTATTATATAAAGCTTACTTCAAATAAAAGATTAATGCGAAATCTGAAACAAAACCCGTCCCTAACAGCTGTAATAACTGAAAATATTGTCTCAATTGTTAATGATAATTTTCGATTGTTAATTTCAGCCATATATAAATTAACTGTTTCCCAAAAAGATCTATCATTCGAAAAACTGCTTTGAGATATTGATCAATCGTTTAATATCACAAAATGAACAAGTTGGTCATCGTTGCTATTATCAGCTTTGCAGCAGTTACTTCTGCAGCCTTTCCTGGGGACGATCAAGAATGCGTCAGTAAGTATCCTCATTTTAATAAAATACTGTGGCTGTCTTGAGCTTATAATATTATCATCATCATCAATTCAAACCACATCATCTCAATTTCAGCTGATAGACCACTTTTATTTTCGTCGATCAATATATATTCAAAATGAACCAAGCCCTTATTTTCACATTAAGCTTTTGATTCGGTCTATATTTTAATGGACGCCTCATAAATTAAATGGTATTAAAGTATTTTTTATATACAGCGAGTAATGTCTTTCGTATTGAGTAAAGATATATGAAATATTAGTAAAACTGTCAATTTTGTTTATTTTTTCGCACTTGTGTGATAATATACTTTCCTTTTTGGTTGTAAACAGAAACAAAATACAAAGGGTATGATATATGTAACTGCCGTGTGTTGTCAGCATATAATATCTAGCACCTCTTTACATGGGAGTCGAAAATTACAACAGAAGGATTACGCAAGGATTTTACTGCCATCGCCAACCCAATCGCCAATCGTGGCGATTATGGCAAAACCCCTCCAACATGATTTAAACAAGATATAAACAAAAAACCTTTTTTTATATCGATTAGCAGGCAGATCAATATTTTTGCTACCAAGATCGCCACACATTTTGAAACCCATTTATTTTAGATCATTAAACTTTAAATACGCAAAATAATGTAATTGTTGACAATTTGTATAGGACAGCTATAAATAGCAAGTTTATATTGTAATTATATTTGTATGGCAATAGGCGTATTATATCTATTAATATATATTACTATACAATTTGTTTCCTTTGCTGCTGTTGCTTTACAATTTGTTACTGTGTTATCATCAAACAAAATGTATTTGTTAAAATATGGCTAAAATAATCAGAAATCCTTCTTTGGACATTTGTCTTCTTATATTGGAAGATACTGTTCATATTATGGATTTTATGAGGAAATTATCAATAAGGAAACTATCAAGGTCCATTCCTTTTTATCAAAGTTGCATTGTAGAGTCGGAAGTATAATTACGAAATTGCAAAAGAATAATAATAATACTTTGGCGCCGTCTTCATCTGAAAAGTCCGCAATTTATGTAGCGACATCTAGTAACTCAAAGTAAAACTAATACAACGAGATTGATAAATTTGATGACAATATCAGACCATATTGATACTAGATGATTGTAGTAGAGGGCGGACTATTTAAAAAATATATAGTTTTACTCTTTGTTTTAACCATGTTTTATCCTTACCGAACATTAACTTCTCGTAAATACGCCAGCTGCCAAAAAACAATCCCTAGAAACCACTATCTAAAATGTTACGATTGTAAAGTATGTTATGAATTCGTTTTGTTTATTGAAAACCTTATATATAGATTCCGATAATACATTAATGAAGACTTATGGTATTTACTCACAGATTTACTTGTTTTGTCTCAAGGACTGCCTATTGCAACTTTGTATGGTGCTAAATCCTTCTAGTTCCAAAACATTTGAAATAGTTTCTCATGATTACCAACTTAATTAATATTTTAATTTTAGGTTCGACCAGCCTTGACATCCCATTAAAGCCATGCCTTCTGACGCCAAATTTTTCGTGTGTAAGAAACTACTTTAGACTTTTCTCGGACTGTCAACAACTAGCTGAAGGTAGTGGTAGTGATAGTTTGTTCAAAGATCTGGTAGTTATTCCGGTTCCCGCCATTAGTTCTATCGTTCGGAAATGGAATGCCACCTTTGCCGGTTTAAGTTCAGCAAAATTTGTCGACTTCTCGTAAGTATTATGTGATGGTTTTATAAGATAATATTTAAGTAGCAACCAAGGTTTTTAATTTTAATAGATTTAGATAGATAAAGATGGTTGTATTCATGATTGTATTGTATTCATGATGATGGTTGTATTTACTTGCAGGACGTATCCCATCCACGATCAAAGCGTATTGACAATTGAATACACCAATTTGACTTTAGCCGCAAGAACAACTGTTGATTTCTACCGAACTGGCAAAATTCCTTCTACGTCTCTTTCAAACAGACTTGATGTTTACCGTAAGTTTTATTTTTCTTTTTCGATTACAAAAATGGATAATTAAAAAAAAACGCTACATATTATTGTGCAATTTTCACAACTTGTTTAACAAGACAAAATATCTCAGTCAGAAAGATAACAACATATTCATCATTGTGAAAATATAGGAACTATTATAAGATATAAAGACTATATAATGTATATATAGTATTGAAGATATAATTGTATTGACATGTTTTGTTTTAGCTAAACTCCAAGTCACGTTCGTCTTTACCGGAACAGCCAAAATTGCCACCCGAGGATATTTTGCCTTCGCCAATATGACTGAAGCTCCACAAAACAACTTCCAAACTTGCATCACCGACAGCGATAGTAAGTACATAAATGTACCATAGTAATGTTGTAGCATGTAAACGGAAATAAAACAAAACAACGATAGGACTGCCCCCTATCACGTAACAATCGAAATTTCAGTTATAAGTTCAGAATTATCGAGTTTCACACATAATATTGAAAACATTATATACTTGTCTGCCTTTTACTTCTTGGCATTTATTTTAATGTGGCGTAAAGTGACCGATTTGACAATCTCAAACTCTGCACACAGAGTTAATATAACAATGTTATTATTTTTTTTAGTATTTGTTATGGGTTGTGTGATGAATTGAGAAAAGTGGTAGTGTTTCAAAGGGAATGGCAAATTGGTTAGATACATACATACATAATCACGCGGTTAGTTCTCATTGGGAAAGGCAGAGACGATCGATCGCCACTTTGTACAATCCTGACAAACCTCTCCAGCTTCACATCCATGAATCTTTCCATACATGCTTTTTTATTCTACATACTTCGGATACCTGCCTTTTTGAGTAACCTAGAATTAATATATATAAATAAAATCACAACTATTAATATTGAAAAGGCCAAAGCCTCAGAATTCTATAATCCTCAGCCACTTTTGGACATTGAGTTCAGAAAAGATTGCTAAATAAGGACAGCTGAAGATGGATCTGCAGCTGCACCGCCTAAATATAATTCATACATTCCCGAATCTTCTACGATACCAACTGGAAGAAATGGGTAAGAGGTATTCGAAGCCGACACCAGATAACTTTTATGAAAAATCCTGTACTTTTTATTCCAGATGCGGGTGTTCAAGAACTCTACAACAACTACGGGTCATCAGTCACACAATCAAATTATGAACTCTTAAAAACTGTAGTTCCAATCATAGCGAATAATTTTGTTAGCACTCGGTTGTGTAATATATAAAAATACATCAAAGGATGAAGAAGAAAACTTTGCTGAAACCACTGTAATGTGATTTGAATAAAAGGATCCATATTGATATAGTGTATTTTTTCTGTGTTTATGTGGTTAAAATGAACACTAGAATGATTTTCATTGATAGATAACAAGATATGACTTGATTAATGCATATGTTGCAATGAAGTTGTAAATTTAAGTGATAAAAATCTATTCAGATGGATGTATTATTAATGAGGATTGAGTACTTTTTCTAAGTCCTTTGATGTTCTATGCGTTCTGATATTTATGCCTAATTATGTGTTCCGAATCTTTTGAAAAGTTGTAGCCTTTTATTTATTACTTGATGCATGTTCTAATGTTATTGACCGTATTTTATTAATTTATCGAAAAATTATGATGGGCCGATATATTTGGTTACCTTGTTTGCTAAGCTACGATATATCTAATAATGACAAGCAAAAAAAAATTATTTTTACACTTATTAAGTTAAGATTAAGAACGGACAATATTGTATCGAATTGTTGGTTCCCCTTATATTGTTTTGTTTGCCTAAAATTTATAAAACAAAAGATGTTTCAGCAAGGTTTAATAACTGATGTACATAAGAAAATCTCAAGCAACTATAAAACATACATACATACATACATATACTCACGGCTATAAATCCCAAGAAGGGGTAGCCAGAGCTGAGGAAGTAGAAGTTCCTCGCCACTTTTGGAAAGTTGAGTGGGGAAAAGATGGCAAAATAAAGGTTGTTCGTGATGGGTCTCCAACCGCATCGCCCAAAAATCCCTTAAAAGCCCCAACACCGTTAGTCGCCTCTTACGTACACCCACCGTACCGTACACCGTACGTATAAAAAATTCTTACAAATAATAAACTACCCACATGGGTAAGTTGTATTTAATCATGTGTAAGTGTATTCGTACAAAGTGGCGATAGACGATGAGTTCAACCGTCAAAGCCAGCTCTGATGATCAAAATTTCAAAATTTGTTGTATTTAGGTTTTACAACAAGAGGAAAGTTTGGCAATTATGAATGAAAAATGATGCCTAGCAAATATCCACCTCGACCACGCTGGCTGTAGTATTTTTAGTATTTTGCCAAAAAGTGATCAGTGTATTTCGCCAAAATAACTCAGTGGTAACACCACTGCTGTTAAATGGCCAGCCAGATCGTGTGATCTAACAATTCTGGATTATTTTTATCACTCACTCAAACCGATATCGTGTTGATAAAGTAGTGCTCGTACTAGGCTTCCTTAAGATATTCGCTGAACATCATTTCACAAAAAATTCGAATTGACTTAACTGACTGTTGAAAATCAAATATGCAATTTAGCAAAACAAGGGCGCCAAGGTATTTCCAAGAAATTTGTCGTTGCTCACGGGCTCAGATACAACGTAAAAAATGAGGTCAATCTAGTTAGGTAACATTACTCAGATAACCAAACCGAACTTTTATAATTGTGCAACTGAACTAGATTAGGTCATTTAAGTATCATGGATCACTGGGTGACCGTTGATTTGTGTGACAATGGTGACATTGAGAGGGAAGGAGAGCTTTGCCCATCCGCTGAAATACAGTGGCGAGCAGATTTGCGCGTTGTCCTAAACAAGTGCAGTTAAGAATAATTTAGGCATAATGCATCTTTAGCGCGAGTAGTTTGTGGGACAGCTTCACAAATTGGACGTATAAGGATCCGAACATTCAATACAACAATGCGTTCAGAATTTTGTTCAACATCACGTTTTAGCAGCGCTTCAGTCACCCATATTTGCGCAGGGTCGCGTCTATTGCATTTGTGTTTTTTGTTGATGTTTTTCTAACTAAAAATTAATACAAATTGTATGTTGGTACACAGCAGGGTGTACTGGTCAGTACATCTTTGCTGTTCCCTTAGATTCATACGATCATGACAAAATTATGCGCTTTATTGTTGTCGCCAATGCGTGGCTGACCGAATGATTTCGTGAGCGTATCTTCCAAGCGTTGGGATTCACCGATGTATGAAAGGCAACTGCAATTGCAAGCTAGCAGTTCCTCATGTATATAAAAACATAAATTTTAGCCATGGATTTTTTAGTAACCATTTTTTTGTTTAACATCTGATTTTTATAACAGTAAATACATTTTCTTAAACATTATTTTTATCATATTATTCTCGCCTCCAAAATTTTACTTAAACGAACAGATAAACAGGATTCGAATGCAGAGGTACTAATATTTCCAAAAATCACATGGTTTTTTTTTAGGGTTCCGTACGTCTGAATACAAAAATGGAACCCTTATAGGATCACTCGTGTGTCTGTCCGTACGTTGCTTACAGTCATTTATCTCCGAATCTATAAGACCGATTAAGTTGAAATTCTGTTTGTTTGTTAAAGTTGAATTCCTGTGACCCAAACACAGAGGTGTGACGTGAGCAGATGAAATCTGTATATGGGGGGTAATTTTTGGAGGGGAAGGGGAAAATAAAAAAAAAAAACTGAAAACTGCATCGTGTGGCATATTAAATGAAAGGTCTTGTTGAGAAGATCTTAAATGTATTTTTTTGAAATTGTAAAATAAATAGTTTCCAAGTTATTCAAGAAAATAGACGAAAATTGACCATTCCCGAAACTACTGAACCTAAAATTTTGAAAAAAATACAAATGAACATGGTAAATCACTCAATATTGTGCGTACCAACTTTAAAATCGTACGGAACCCTCTTCACGCGAGTTCAACTCGCACTTGTCCCCTTTTTTTGTCAAATGGTCTACAGAGTACCTACATTTTGCTTAGCGGGGCACTCACGCGATGCCGATGACAACAGTTCAGTTGCTGTTTTGTACAAATGCACTGCCACATGATTAAATATAACTAACCCACGTTAGGTTTCCTCACGATTTTTCTCTCAGAATTAACAACAATGATAAATAAACCACAATATGGTTTAAGTTAAAACACATTGGTAGACGATCGAGCCAGAATTTGATAAAATAAAAAAAAATAAGCTAAATAAAGCTTTAATAAAGCTGTGTAGTGTCGGCTTAGAATAACACTACCCCATTTCTTCCGGTGGTTTTACGTAAGAGGCGACTTACGGTATTGGGGCTTAAAAGGGATTTTTGGGCCATGCGGTTGGAGACCCATCACCAACAACCTTTATTTTACCGCCTATTCCCCACTCAACTTTCCAAAAGTGGCTGAAGAATTTCAAATTCCTTAGCTCTGGCTACCCCTTCTAGGGATTTATAGCCGTGAGTATATGTATGTATGTGTATGTAAAAAAATTCTTCACAGTGAGCTCGTACATCTTGTTCAATAAGTTTTCATCGATAAATAGTTTAAGCGTTTA
This sequence comes from Bedellia somnulentella, assembly GCA_963576735.1. Taxonomy (NCBI): domain Eukaryota; kingdom Metazoa; phylum Arthropoda; class Insecta; order Lepidoptera; family Bedelliidae; genus Bedellia; species Bedellia somnulentella. Next base: position 9,157,979 of record OY755187.1, on the reverse strand, counting down.
AAATACATCGTCTTTTATTTTACGTAGATACATACATACATTCATACACTTACGCCATTTGTTCCCATTTGGGTAGGCAGAGATTATCGATCGCCACTTTGTTCGATTCTGACAAACCTCTCTAGCTTTGTTTATATGCATCAATCTTCTGATACATGCTCTTTTATTCTTCATATTTGTTCGCCTACCTTTTTGAACACCCTCTCTATTTGGTTCAGGTGTGTTCTCCGTGTGGTCGTCCTCTACTGACATTACCTACCACATAGACCCTACCCTATAAATCTCTTTTACCAATTAACAATGAGCCCTTCTGTCTATGTGCCAGAACCATTATTTTCTAATTTTTTAAAATATCATCTCTCGCAACGCACCTTTTACGAATCAACATCACAAACTCTCCTGAGAGACCTCATTTCTACCGCATTCTTTCTACTTTTATGTTTCTTCTGCCACACCCAACTTTTGCTGCCATACATAAGCGGAGGAACAAGAACAGCATCAAGCAGAGCCATTCGCGCTTTCATACACCGATTGACTGGTCATTGACTATTCATTGCACCTTCTACCGCTATGCTGTGTAGTGTCGGCTTCGAATAGCACTACCCCATTCTTCCGGTGGGTGTAAGTAAGAGGCGACTAACGGTATTGGGGGCTTTTAAGGGATTTTTGGGCGATGCGGTTGGAGACCTATCACCAACAACCTTTATTTTACCATCTTTTCCCCACACAACTTTCCAAAAGTGGCTGAGGAATTTCTTATTCCTGAGCTCTGGCTACCCCTTTTAGGGATTTATAGGCGTGCGTATATGTATGTATATATGTGTGTGTTCCATCGCTTACCCCTTTTCAGTCTTCTTTTCATGTCATCATCACATATTCCATCGTTAGTAAACAATCTTCCTTTATATGTAAACTCTTTCACTTGTTCTATTTTATTACCATTCATATCAATCGCGCATACATTTCCCTCTCTCTCAAAAATCATAGTTTTGGTTTTAATAACTACCTAGATTATTTTAGATCCTGATAATTAGGTATTTTGTAACTCTGGTAAAACTGCTGATTTACCTCCGTGGGATAATTCGCCTTGGTCAGCAACCAGGATTTAGGGCATATGAACGTTTGAAAAGCTTTTCCTATATAAAAACTTAACTTTACAGATAAAAAAAGTATACAACAAAAAAAAAACGAAATTGCCTTAAAACCCTTTGGTGACAGGGTTCCAACTCCAAGTAATCTGCTGGCATTACCAGCCCTTGAATCTCCACATGTCTCCACCCAGCGCGCTGAAATTTTATGGAAAACTATGCGCACTTACACCTTATGGACTAACTCCCATAGTCCCAACAGTGAAAATATGGTATTCACCAAAATTACTATATCTTCACTTCTTGAGACCCTCAGCATCAGTAGCCAGCTGAGGAGCAAAAAAAATAATGGGACGGTGCCAGTGTGTTGACACAATTTATATCCATTACTAGTGTTGTCCCATTCTTCCATGGATTCAAGGAATGTATACCATCTGGCCTCTTTTTAACATTACAGAAAACCTGTCGGTTACAGGATTAAATTGAATTGAATTATTACTTATTTTTTTTATTTTTATACAGATTTTTTTGTTTTTGTTTTTATTTATAGTCGACAGGGGAGCATCTAAATTTAATTTTTCCAAAAAAATACAGTATATTATATCCATTTAACTCTAAAGTTTAATAATAACAATAAGACGTAAACAAGCTTTGACGAAAATTTTCCATGATAGTTACATTATATTTGTACATTATACGCTTCAAATGCAGTATTTAAAATGTATTTCAATAAATTTAAATAACAATTATTTAAATTTTAGCTTATTATATTATTATACAAAGCAAATTATCATAATCGTAACTTAACGCGCACTGGCGCGTTTTGTTTCTATATCTCGCTATAGTGTATGTATTGTCATATACAGCCATTCCACGTTTATTGGTAAGTGCTTTTAATTATATACAGAGTGTGTCGTAAATAGTGGTTCAGAATAAAGTGGCCGGTACACCATGTTCTTACGTATCTCATACTAAAATATCAATAATTAAAAAAAGTTTTTCATTAAAAAGAAGTTAACCCGCTAGGGTTAAATAAAACTGCGCCTGTTTTAATGTTACTGCTTCGACTGTCAGGAATTTTTAATCTACCTACAGGTTGAGGATAGTTTCCATTAACCATTTTAAGGAGTAGACCCGAAAAACTTGTTGTATTTAGCGTTAACATCTCAAATCAAACAACCAATTACCACCAAAAGCCATCGCGTTATCATTCCACGTGATATCCTTCCGCCTTCAAGTAAAGTTGCAGCAACACCTGAAGATGCTACTGCTAAAGCAATAAACATTGCTTCATGCAAATTTAAGCAAGTAATAAATTTTAATTACTTTAAATGAAAGAAAATTGGTGATCGAGATATATCGAACCAATAGAATAGAATAGAAAACTTTTTATTGTACATCATAATTAAAAACATTTCACACAGATTATTTCTTAAATAGAAGTACAATATACAATAGAATGAAAATTATTAAAGTTCCATATAAACTTTAAAGAAAGAAAGAAGAAACATTTCTTTAAATTAAGAGTACAGAATACAACAGAAACATAAAAACCGACTTCATTGTTGGAAAAACAACCGAAAATAAACAATCTAGTACTAAAAAGTACGAAATAAGTATTTTAGTTGAATATGAGTACTGTGATTAATACCTTAGCAATTTCTTTATTCCACACGCGTCGGTTCAACCTACCTCAATATTAAAATTCTCTTAAATTAATTTGTGAGCCGGTGCCAGCCTGCGTGATGATTGATAATAATAAGTGTGTATTTCGCACTTCATATACATGTACAATGTAGGATACCTTGTAGTTGTAGGTTAAATTGATTTTTGTACGTATTACCATTTAAAACGTTAGGCGATAGATATATATTGTTTAGATTGTAATAATCAGAGATAGATAGTAGGGTGAATTCACTTTTGTTTGACTGGCACCGACTCAAAAATTAATTTAAGAGCATTTTAATATTTAGGTAGGTTGAACTGACGCGTGTGGAATAAAGAAATTGCAAAGGTATTAATCACAGTACTCATATTCAATTCAAAAACTTATTTCGTACTTTTTAGTACTAGATTGTTTATTTTCGGTTGTTTTTCCCTGAAGGGGTTAGCAGAGGTAGTAATACTTCTGAATATCACGTGACATTGTCACCTATTGTTCAGAGTACCCACGATTTGCTTAGGCAGTGTTCTCACGTTATACAGGGCAGGCCTATCGGCGTTTTGAACAAATACACTGTCACATGATTGTGAGTTTCGACAGTCCCCTCGATTTTCTGGGATGCCATCATCAGATCCTGGTCTCATGGTACTTTCTCGGTAACAATAACATAACAAAAGAAATGTCTAGTGAACCTGTACTTCTCTTCATAAAAGCTACGAAGAGGAGTATAAATCTATATAGAATATGGAAAGAACTGTTTCCTAATACCTAGTGATTGAGGACTCACACCTTCCATCATCAGCTCAGCAGCATATTAATATGATTTTCAGAAGCAAATGCCAATATAAGTTCAGAAAATATGTTAAACGCGGTACATTTGCCTACAGAATTTAAGGGTTCCCCTCGATTTCTCCAGGATCCCATCATCAGACCCTGATATCCTCATCATGGTACCAATCCGGGAGTATCTTCTTTCAAATAAAAAAATAATAATCAAAATCGGTTCATAAATGGCGAAGTAATCGGCGAACAAACATAAAAAAAAAAAAATATACGGTCGAATTGAGAACACTCCTTTTTTTGAAGTCGGTTAAAAACAACAAATATAACACACATGACAAATACAATAACTTATAAAGTACATCAGACTGTACCCTTAAGTCGAAAAGGCCCAGCACTAAATTGTGACTCAGCATTAGATTGTGAGATTGACTCACGATAATGATTTTCAGTCAGGTCTGGACTTTAAATTTCTGTTTCCGTAAGAATTTCTGGTAATCTTTACGCAATTTACCCTTTTATCTGATGAGGAATCTTTATTCCCAATTTCAACATGATTGAATTGAAAATGCAGAATTTTCATACAAACATAAATTTTTCGTAATTCTTGTTCCCGTGCAATCTCCGTAAATTCTTTTATTAGTGTTCATCTAAAGCACTAAAACTATGTACCTGCTAAATTTCGCTAAGTGAATCCGTAACGGAATGATTTTATAAATAGAAATTTTGATGAGTATATATATAAATAGAAATCTACTATTTAAGAAATAAATATTATTTATTAGGTGACTATAATTTAGGTGATTGATAGAATCATACCCTATTAAAAATACAAAATTGAAAATAAATCATTTTTTCTTTATAGTTTTGCTGTAGTCGAGTAAATCTGAAGAAAAGCTTTCAAAACCATATTTTTTTAAATAACAATAGCGATATTATCCTTATTGTTATGTGTGTTTTTTTTGTAATCCTGTCTAGTAATTAAATTAAACTTACTATAAATAAAACATTGATGCGGAACCCTAAACGAAATCCGTTACTAACAGCTGTATTAGGAAAGCATATAAACAATGGTTTTTTATAATGTTGAGATATTCATTTCAGCGATATATAAATTAACCGTTTTATGCAGAAATCAATCAATCGAGAAACAGCTTTTAGAGATTGAAGATTACTGATTAATCGTGCTAATACTCGTATCACAAAATGAAAAAGATCATCATCGTTTACGTTATTAGCTTTGTAGCTGTCACTTTTGCGGCTTTTCCTGGAGACGACCAAGAATGCGTCAGTAAGTATCCTTATTTTACTATATTACTATTATATACTATTGAGTGTCTCAAGACAGTAAAATCATTATCATCTCAATTTCAGCCAATAGACTTTCTTTAACATCTTCGCCGATAAACAAGTCTACTAGAAATGTAATATACTGAGGCCTTGCTAGCTTGTTTATGCTTTTGATTTGCAAAATTTTATTTGAAAAATTGGTTTAAAATCTGACTGACTATTTGTGATTCCAATATACGGACTTGTAAAATCGCACATTTCCTTTTATTGTGACAGGATAGGAACTCTTGTTCGTAAGGCTCGTTTCCTTGAAAGAATTAAATATTACTTATTGTTTTCACATACAAACATACTCGCACTGTTAGTTTCTATTGGGATAGGCTGAGATTAGTGATCGCCACTTTGTACGATCGACTGGCAAACTCCTCGAGTTTCGTCTACATTCATCAATCTTTTTATATATGCTATGTTTATTATTTAGTTATTTAAAATCATGGTTTTAGTTTTTTTTTGTGTTTAGGTTTTAGTTATTCATGCCTTCTTTCAAATTACTCCCATGCAATATTCATCATCTCTTGCAACTCTTTCGCCGACGATGAAAGTAGCATTTTATATGGCTTGTTGTTATTATATGGTACATGATCATGGGTATTCACTGAGAGGTATTAAGTATAGATCAAAAGTTCTTGTTTTAAACTTTTTAGTGATTTAGTGCGCGTATTATGTAGACAGGCTTTAGTTTTAGAACATATTTGTGATTTAATTTTTTGGTATTTTTTTTATTTTAGGAAAATAAACCTTAATAAAGGGCAATAAGCAAATCGATACAATATTAATTCATACAATATAAAAAGGGTTCAATTCGACTGTCATTTTTTGTATATTTATTACGTCGTTTCTCCATCAATAACCAATAAAAAAATGGATACGCTTCCAGACTGTTCGTATTTAAAAAAAGAGGTCGGATTGCGTGGATATCAAAATTTTCCAAAAATATCAAAATGAATACGTTAACGATACTGTTGTTTAAAATTAAATTTTTAAAATAAATTTTAGAAAAATGGTTTTTGTCAAACGTTAATTTGAAAAATTAATAATGATATTGTAAGAACGTCCAAGTTTAGCACTTAAGCGGATGTTACACGACACGGGACATATTTGAAATATAATTTTTGTTTCAGTATCTGATGAACCGGCAAAAACAGATCTATGTTCAGCAGCCGATGGCATTTCATGTCTCCAAAATATTATAAGCACTAAATCGAGCTGCCAACAGTTAGCTGGTCCCACTGCAAGTGATACTTTTTTCAGTGACTATATATTCCTAACGATGCCCAGCTTGTCTTCCGTTTTCGAAAAATATAATGTGACCATATCTGGACTAAGCTCTGCCGCTTTGATTGATTTCTCGTAAGTTTACATTTATCTAGCCAGATCTTTTGTTATAAAATAATATTGAATATGAACGCATTGACAATATTTAACTAAAATAAACTCATACTTATTTGAAGAATGAAACGAGCGTCTATATTAGGGCTGCCATAACGATTCATTTACTGCAAACTGTGTATAAAACTATAGTCTTCAATGCCACAAAGTGGACCGTTCGTGCAGTCAAACTGCTTCAAGTGATTGACAGCTCTATGATCAATAACATAAAACATAAACATAAACGTTCACGCCGTTTATCCCCGAAGGGGTTGGCAGAGGTACTTCTGAACTCACATGGCAGCGCCATCTAGTGTCCAGAGAAGGTACCCACGTTTTGCTTAGACAGTGTACTCACGTGATAGGGGGCAGGCCTATCGCCGTTTTTATACGAATACACTGTCACATGACTAAGTACAACTCAGCCATGTGGGTTTCCTCACGATGTTTTCCCTCACCGTTAACAACCATGATAAATTAACCACACATATGACTTTATAAAAGACAAATTGGTGTAGGCCCGACCCAGGATTGGAACTCACGCCCTTCTGTTTTCGGGCGGGTGTTCTATCCACTGGACTATCATGTCGCTCTATGATCAACTCTATGATATAAAAGTAAGTATTCTGTGAAAATTTGATTCGTCTACTCGTTACCCTTTTTTGATATTGAGCAATGAAAATCGAAAAAATACGTTTATTGTAGGGACCCCTTTAATATTCTATTTTTTTACTATTTTATTAGTTATAGCGGCAACGAAAATACATCATTTGTGAAAATTTCAGGTTTCTAGCTATCACGGTTTATGAGATACAGCCTGGAGACAGACAGACAGCGGAGTCTTAGTAATAGGGTCAAATTTTACCTTTTGGTACGGACCTCTAAAAATCAAGAGAACATAAAACATTGCAATAAATTAGCATATAGTTAGTAGCAGCGCCGCTATTATAGCAGCATAATGCACGCCACTTGGAGGTTGTTTTATAAAATACATTGATATATCACTCAACTGAATGCTCATAGCTCGAGCAGCTCGAATCTTGATGTAAATTTCGTCCAACTGTTAATTTGAGATATAGCTATTTATACTAATACATGTATTCTTATATTTCAGAACCTACGCCGATCGCGACTTGAGTATTTTGTCAGTGCGATACTCAAAAGTCAGTGTTATTTCCAGATCCAAACTCTTTTTTTATCAAATCAACAAGATCCCAACTACTCTTATTTCGAATTGTATCGATAGTTACTGTAAGTAACGAAAAGCTAGTTGAATTATAATGACATAGGATGAAGGATTTTTGTATATAAATTAAGTTTGCTAGATTCACAGATACATAGATTGGCAGTAAGTGACAAACGTCATAGCATACATATACTCACGGCTATATTTCCCTAGAAGGGGTAGCCAGAGCTAAGAAATTATAAATTCCTCAGCCACTTTTGGAAGTTGAGTGGGGAAAAGATGGTAAAAAATAAAGGTTTTTGGTGATGGGTCTCCAACCGCATCGCCCAAAAATCCAATAAAAAGCCCCAATACCCTTAGTCGCCTCTTACGACACCCGTGGGTAGAAAGGGGTAGCGACATTCTAAGCCGGCACTACGCGGCAACGGCAAACTTCATAGCATAAACGTAAAAAAGGCAGGACCTCTCACGGCCTACAACCAACGGTTTTGACATCAAACATGAACGAAAATTATTGTCTTATTTCATTAATTCTGAAATGGAAGTCTACATTTTGGTGTTTTTTGATAAAGTAATTAATAATCAATAGCACAGATGCAGTAATCGAAGCTGCGCCAATGGCCACAATGGGATAACAAAACTGTACATACATATTTTAGATGAGAGGGTTTCCCTTTCAAAATACTAGTTCAAAACACTTTTCACCGTAAAGATGATGACCTAAAATTTCCAATCATTGGTTTCTTTATCTTTAGCTTTACTACGGTATAGCTTCTAATAACATTGTTTTAATAAAATCTAAGTAGAAAAGTATCTAAGAATTTTGATCCACATTGTGCTCCCCAGATCAAGATGAATAAACAAAAGATAAAAGTTTTAATAAAGTTATTTTTATTCTTTCAGCGGGTCTTGAAATGACAATAATCTTCCATGGTTCGAACTATATTGATCTTGGCAATTACTACGCTTTTGCGAATATGACAACGCCCCCTGTCAATGATATGCAGTCCTGTGTCAGTGATAGCAGCAGTAAGTATTATGTATACCCAACGTATTATGTATAGTATATATTATATGGAGGTCATGGGTTCGACTCCCGCTGGTGTTGAAAATTTTCTTTCCTTTATTTATTAGTTATAATCCCCACATGAGGTTTTCATGAACAAGACATTCTAATTAATTTAAAGGTCGTCCCCTGCTAACATTATCATGTACTTTGAATCTGTCTAATACATGAAGGGAAAGAATAGCGATCGAAAGCTTATGTCTACCCCAATGGGAACTAATGGAATTGCTATATGTATGTATTTAGTTAAAGAATGCACCAATTGCAGATTTTAGCGTATTGTGCATAAATCTAAGATATTTGAATACTTACATTTACCGTTAAGCGTTATATATTACGTTTAACTATTTTTGTTTTCAGATAAAGACATTCAAACCTTTTACGCAAATCTCGTTGAATCCATAACTCAAGCTAACTACGAACTCATTGAAATCGTCACTCCAATTATTGCCAAACATTTTATATCGAACTACTTATGTCAAGTATACTATTAAGGTTGTAAAAATATTTTCAAGTTTATAATTCGAGAAGTGTAGAAATAAGATGTTGGCTGCTTGTAGCTTGTTTGCCTTGTCAAAATTATATTCACACTAAATAAATTTAGATTATAAACAAATTCTTAAAAGTTTTATTTTCATCACATTCACGACGCTTCTCGGTTTCGGCTTTCACGAGACCCTCGTCATGTGGGATAGTGACATCCACTAGAAACACCCCCGACTGCGACCGATCCCATACCACGATATCAGGCTTATTCGCTAGAATAGTCTTGTCCGTGATAACGGATCGGTCCCAATAGATTTTGGCTCGGTCGTTTTCTAGGATTGGCTGCGGCAGATACTTGTAATACGGCAGCCTCTGTTGCAAGAGTTCGTATTTCAGAGCGAGCTCCTGATGTAGGATCGTCAATAACATGCTGCCCTCATTTCTAGAGAGCAGCATGGACCTTTGGGATACGGTTTCAATTCACTTTGGCGCCGCAATGACAGTTTGTCAATTTGTCGGCGTCAGGATGCCGCCAACAAGAGCTGGTGGCTCCCGCCAGACTGGCAGTACTAGTCTCAGGACTAGAACTAGACCAGCCTGGATGAGGCGGATTGAAAGCCGTATCACAAGGGCCAGGGTCTTCATCGGCAAACTGACCAGCTTCAGATCAGGCAACAATAGACCGAGGGTGGTGCGCTTCTTCAGGGAGGCATTCCCTGGTGAGAATGTCTTTGACAACTCACCGGAGTTTGCCTGTAGACTGGTGGAGCGCATCGATGATCTGAAGCAGAAGATCGCTGCTTGGGGTAAGCGAATTAGGCGATATTCTGAAAGGGTAAAGAGGTACCAACAGAATCGTCTCTTCATGAGTGACCAGAAAAATTTCTACAGAACTTTGGAGCGTCCCGGTGTGGTTTCGACGGGTCAGCGACCGGAAAAAGCCGACGTAGTTGCCCCTTGGCATGGGCTTTGGTCGCCGCCTGTTGATCACGTAGAGGGCCGATGGTTCAAGGCGGTCGAGGGAGCGTGCGAGCCCATAGCGCCCATGAACCCCGTCAACATATCCGAGGAGGATGTGGTGGGATCCGTAAGGCCCATAGCGCCCATGAACCCCGTCAACATATCCGAGGAGGATGTGGTGGGATCCGTAAGGCTCCGAACTGGAAAAGTCCGGGGCTGGACGGATCGCACCATTACTGGTTGAAGGGGTTCACGCGCTGTCATGCTACTCTCGCCCGTCAGTTCTAAAGGTCCCTCGAGAGTGGGACGCTCCCGAACTTCTGAACTACTGGGGTCACTCATTTAGTTCCAAAGAGCGATGCTACCGCGGATCCATCACAATACCGCCCCATCACTTGTCTTTGTCAATTTACAAGACCTTGACATCCGTTCTGAGCTCCAAGATTACTCAACACATTGTTGATAACAATGTGATCTCTTGAGCGGTAGCAAGGAGCTGCTTCTCATCGATGCGGTCGTAGGCCAACTGGTCAAACGCAACCGTCGGAAATTCTCCGCTGGTTGGATAGACTACAGGAAAGCGTTCGATTCGACACCCCATTCGTGGCTCATGAGGGTCCTCGAGCTGTACAAAGTTGATTGTACATTTCGACACTTCCTCAGGCAGTGTATGGGGTGCTGGAAAACGATCCTGAGTTTAGACGGTCAGCGGATGACGGACGCGGATGACCAAATTGACATCAGGCGAGGGATTTTCCAGGGCGATTGCCTAAGTCCAAAAGGGTAATCTCTGTTAGTCCATTGCAATTTATGATATAAATAACTAGGACCTGATTGTATACCACACCGAACAGCAACGTCGCAAGATGTAGTTCGTCGTCCAAATACGGGGTGACATGAGACCGCGGAGGGATGGGAAAACAAAAACGTGCACATGCGTTTTGCACACGCTGTATCACTTTCTGCGTGCGTCCAAGAATACAGCTACCAAAGACAACGTCACAGTAGTTCAACCTCGATAATATCAATGATTCACAAAGGTGAACACGCAAATCCACACTTAGGTAATCACGAATATTATACAGGACTTTGAGACGATAAAAACAATTACCTACAACTGATAAGATGTGGTTTTCGAACCGTAGTTCCCCATCCATCAGCAGACTACACTATTGTCTATACTATTGTCTGTAAGAGATTCTAATGTATTACGTATCTGATTCTTTGATCCAAGCACCATGTACTTGGACTTGCTAGGATTCAGGACTAGACAGTTCCTTTCCGACCAGGCCAGAATTCGTTCAAGCTCAGCATTAAGAATTTTGGCCGCATTTACGGCTTTATTAGGTACCGTCGAGATATACAATTGTAAATCATCGGCATAAAGATGGAATTTACAATATTTAATACTTTTAAAAATATCAGTCGTATACAATATAAAAATTAGCGGACCTAAAATCGAACCTTGTGGCACTCCTCTTAACTGTTCGTTAGCAGACGATGTTCGAATGCTGCCATCTCGTTTTCGAAGTTCCACAAATTGGAACCTGCCAGTCAGGTAACTATCAAACCAACGAATCGTCGCAGAATCAAAGCCGTAATATGCCATCTTGGACAGTGTCAAAGGCTTGCATAAACACTCAAAAGCCCTGGAGAAGTCCAACAAAGTGAGTAATGTACTTTTGCCTCTATTATGGTCACAAAGAATATTATCAATGACATCTAAGAGTTCAGTAGCAGTTGAGTGTCCTTTATGAAAGCCCGATTGAAGCTCGGGCAAGATGCTATTATCCTCCAGGTACTTTACAAGCTGATCACACACAACCCTTTCCACTATCTTTGAAGTGCAAGGAAGGATACTAATTGCACGGAGATCAAAAATAAGGAGAGGTTAAGTTTTTTTTGGTAAAGGGAATATTTTTGCAATTTGCCAATTCGGAGGAAACTTGTTAGTCGCCATACTTTTGTTAACAACAGCAGTCAAAACTTCAAGTGTCGTCGATAAAGTTAAAATAATCATGTCTATGTAAATTTCGTCGAGTCCTTTGGCTTTAGTTTTAATGTTTGTTATAACCTTAGCCACTTTGTCAGACGTCACTGATTGCAGAGTAAATGTGCTTTTTCCATATCTATGAAATTCATAATAAGTGAGATCTGATAAACTTGCATTTATTGCACCAGAAACAGTGTTAAAGTGACTGTTTATTTGTTCCGGATCGTAAAAATGGGGTGGTAATTTTGTGTGTTTTTTTGGAAGTATGGAACGTTTTAAATTCTTCCAAAGTGCACGGGAGTCATTAGCGTTTTTATTAATGGCCTGTTCAAAAAATGCTCGTTTTTCGTTATGAATTGCTTCGATACCTAAATGTTTAAGATTCTTGTAAAACTCAAAATGAGCCTGGTATTTTGTTTTCTTACTTTTTTCGTGAGCTGCATCACGGAGACGCATCATGAGCCTTACATTATTGGTTAACCATGGTTTGGGACCTTCTTTAATTACCATTCTTTTGATAGGTGCCTGTTTATCGAATAGTGTAATGATTAAGTCATTAAATGTATTTATCATGGAAGTATTATTTAAACAGGAACGCGCGCTGGCGACCTAAAGTGTCCTGAAAAAGGATGGCTAACTAGCTAACTGTGTCTCGTTTTAAGTAGGGTGACCATCTGTTGGTGTTTTAATAAGAGTTCCTCTAAAGGATACAAAAACACTTATATTTACATATTTTGAATGTTTTTGTTCATGAAAACCTCATGTGGGGACCTGATGCAGCCTTTGACACGGTAGCTCAATTGGCAGAGCGACGGGGGCGTATACCCGAGGTCGCGGGTTCGATCCCCACCTGTGTCGAAATTTTTCTTTCCTTTATTTATTAGTTATATTTACATACATACATTATAAAAAAATATATTATAAAAACACTTATATTAACATATATACATTGTTTTTGGTAAATCAACGTGTTTTTTATACATATTTATTCTTAATTAATAGATTATAAAAGAATGGGTAGCCAGTGCTTGAGAATTAAAATTTCCTCAGCCACTTTTTGAGCAAAACCAAATTCAAATCGTTTAATGCATTCATGTGGTAAAGTTCGAGATGATACAGGTTACTTTATTTATTGTTCCATAACATGAACCCATATTTATCACTATTAAATGATAAAAGCTCGAAAACACTCAAACAGGTGATAAATTGTGGACACCACATTTATCTTGCTTCGACGGGGATACCCGTGACAAATATTAATATCCCTTTTGCCAAACTTAACCAATTATTTATCTCCAAATCGATAGGCGACAATAATAATTAAAATAAAATACAAAAAAGGAACAGTTTATAACCTGCTTTTTATAAAATACTCCCTATAAATAAGTTTAATTTGTTTTTCTTTGAACTTAATCTCGACTGGCAACCGTGCGAGCGGGACACACTTCTCTCTCACACGGCTCTCGTTCTAGGACGTTTCTCTGCTTGACAGTCTTTAAAAGATAATTAACTTTATTGCATGGTAATAAATTGCATTTTTGTTTACCATATTTTTGTGAGTACTCTCTCCTGTTTAGTTAGTAGCTTCATGGTATTTATCATGTCGTCAACGTCATTTATCTGAGTAATAGCATTCCAGTCTATATTTTTCAAGTCCATGTTAAAGTCGATTAAGTTAATGTCACTCAAAGGTCGATAGGTAATAGTTTTCGGCATTAGTTTCGGTTTTTTTATATCAAGTTCTACTGTAACAAAAACACGGCGACCCAGACTCGGGACATGATGAACCCCTACATTACGAACAGGAGTATCGATGCTAATTAAATCGATTGTGGTCTCACTGTGATCAGTGAAGTGTGTCGGTTCTAGTACTACTTGTGTTAAGTTGATTGATTTTAGAAAATGAGTAAGAGTTAAATTATTACGGTCATTTGTGTTACAAAAGTCTATATTAAAGTCTATCAAAATTAGTAAAAGATGTTATGGTGTCCGTGATGGCGTCAAAAAATCTATCAGTATCCTGCCACGGTGGCCGGTAAGCTGTACCTATTAAAAGTCTACAGTTGTTGATAGTTACACGCAGCCTTACATTTGCTCAACAGGGCCACTGGGTGGTCAAGTCACATATATAAGCCTTAAATGAAAACCAACTCCTCCCCCGCGCGATTGCACATTACTTCATCGGGGTACATGCCGTAATCGATAGCCTGGTATTTGGGGGGCAACTTCCTCTCTACCTTCTTGGAGCCAGGTTTCGTTTATAGCTAAGATATCAGGTTTTAAGTCTACAGTGATAGAAATCAGTTCATCACGTCCCGAGCCCAAAGAGCCTGCGTTGAATAGCGCTAACTTGATATGGTTATTGCGAATCATGGGAAAATGTAACTAGTATATATTGTGCGATCAAAAATATTAATATAATAATACAAATATACATCAAAATTAATATGACATACATACATAGTCAGGTATGACACTTTTTGCGATGTTTTTAATTTAGATAACGTAATACGGTGAAATGTAACAAAAAATAGTGTACGCTTCACAAAGTACTTTCAGTAAATCTACTACGCAGACATAATCAAAGATAAACCTTTTTGCCATTAAAAAGTGGTATTCAAAGCAAACACAATGAAAAAACCAATGACATAAAGTGTTGTGTGTTATTAAAAACTATTGGATAATGTTAATAATAAAAAGTGCATAAAAATAGAAAAAGTACAAAAAGCTACCTCGAACTTATATTTAGTTAAAAATATCGTTTATATCTGATTCCCGTCGAATCCTTTGGTTACCTTGTTTGCTAAAGAGCTTATTCCAATTGTCTGAATTCAGACGTCTGAAAGCCACAGAATCTGAATTCAGACTAGTGGAATAACGTTCAGAACGCTAGGCTTCTGAAAAGTAGACAAATTTTGGCTCCTAGCTCACTAAATTTTTAGTAACTCCGTCTCAGGAAGGTGGAATAACGTCCAGACGCGTCAGTCGCCTCGCGCCCGCCACTGCGAGAGGACGTACCAAAATTTTACATGCCTAGGATCGCATTTACGTAAACAAAAAAAAGATAATAAAAGTTTTATAGCAGACTAGCTGACCCCACAGACTTCGTACTGTCAAAAGTGTAGACTTTCACGTCATCAAACTGAAATATTTAACTGACCTGTTGAGGGTCTCTGTCATGCGATGAGAAAAAAGGTGTTTTTCATAGTGTCCTCACAATTTTTTCACTTTATCAATTTTAAGTTTATAAGTATAGTAGTTTCGGCTGAGCATAGATTCTTAGTCTGTTTAACCATTTTTTTTAGAAAATTTATTGATCTCTTAATTTTTCTGGGATAAAAAGTGTCCTATTGTGTTAATTGGGATCATTATCTGGGTTCCTGTAATTTTTATTTTAAATGCGTTCTGTGAAATAGTCTCCATTTAGCTACAAACACACAAACATCTAAACTTTCACATTTATAATATTAATAGGATAAGGCTTAAACATAAGCTTCTCTCGCAGGTGACCTCGCTCGCCGGCCAGCGCAGCGTCTTGTCTTGCGCTTCATGCACGCGTGTAAATTTTGTTACGGAGTCATTTAAAAATTGTATTATCTTCTAAGATGTTTATTTAAATTAAGTGATGTCAAGGACAATTTTGTTCTCAATTAAATACTCTCAATCAACAACATATTTATTTGGATAAAGATTAATATTATGTTGATAAAACATTATGGCAATCATGCATTAAATTCGACCAAATTTATTTACCATAAAAATGGTTATAGTAAGTGAAACTTAAAAGTTAGACATATACTGTTGCGGGCATTTTTTTAGATCATTTAAAGAGGAATAATTCTTTAATACATTTTTTTATGGTAACTTAAACCGTTTACGCAGCGCACACCGGAAGCCTTAGTATGAATAATTATCCCCGTTTTTGCAACATTATTCGCTGATAGTTTGCTCCTGTTGGTCGCAGCGTGATGATATATAGCCTAAAACCTTCCTCAATAAATGGACTATCTAACACAAAAAGAATTTTTCAATTTGATTGGGTAGTATCGAGATCCTAGCGTTCAAACAAACAAACTCCTTAGCTTTATAATATTAGTATAGATATACATATGCTCACGCCATTAATTCCAGGGGTAGTTAGGTAGGTAGGGGTTCCATTTCATAGGGGTAGGCAGATATGTATAATTATATTCATACATACATACATATACTCACGCTATTATTTCCGATTGGGGTAGGTAAATACGTTTTATCACATACATGCAAATTATATTATATTATAAATATTCACGCCATCACGCCATTACTTCCCATCGGAGTAGGCAGATACGTTTAATTACATACATACATATACTCACGCTGTTACTTCCGATTGTGGTAAGCAGATAATTTTAATTACATACATACATACTTAAACTCCCGCCATTATTTCCTTTTGGGGTAGGCAGATGCGTATTGTTTCAAATATGCATACATATACTCACGCCATCATTTCCCGTGGGAGTAGGCGCAGGCGTATAATTACATAGATAAACTCACGCCATTATTTCTTTATTTCATTATAATGAACTTATTAACTTTTGCACGGAACAACAGTGGTCGTGTATTGACATTGAGTACTTAGGCATTTCATCTGGGACGTACACATTTATAAGTGAAGCACACGGATCTAAACGCTGGCTCGACCACTCTGTTGTTACAGGAGCCGCGGCGAAGTCAGTGCGGAATGTGTATGTTATGTATGACGTGCTGTGGTCAGACCACTTTCCGTTAGTGATAGAATGTGATCTCATTGTAATATTGCCAAAATTATTTAAAAATTATGTACTTAATAACGAGGTCATGTGGGGAGTTAGGAGTGAAGAACAGATAGTTTCCTATCGTAAAGAGTGTCACGAAAAGCTTAGACTCATTGACTTTCCATATGAGCTAAGAAATTGTACAGATAAAACGTGTAATAATCCTGAACATAAAATAATAATAGATGGTTTGTACTCAAACATTGTTACAGCTCTAAGTAGGTCATCAACTGTAAGTCGTGGGTGTCAGATACAAATAAAAAAGAAAAGGGTTGTAGGATGGAACCGCCATGTTTCTGATTCTCATCGGGAGGCCAGGCGTGCCTTTTTCTTGTGGGTATGGAACGGAAAGCCCAATACTGGTGAATTATATAAGAGTATGAGCGATAGGAGAAGAATTTTTAAGTCTCGTTTGAAATGGTGTCAGGATAATGAAAACCAAATAAAAATGGATATATTAGCCTCACATCATGTAAAAAATGATTTTCGTTCGTTTTGGAAACACACAAACAAATTGCAGTGTAGGCCTGGTCTCCCCGTGAGTGTCGATGGGGTGAGTGATCCAGAGGATATTGCCAACTTGTTTATGGACAACTTTTCTGTTAAGTCCACCATGGGAAGTTCGCAGGCGATGCTGAATGTTGAGCCCGGAGTGCGGAGGGAAGTAACTTGTTCCGTCAAAGAGATTTCGCGCACAATTAAATCCATGAGTGGGGGGAAATCCCCTGGCCACGATGGGCTCAGTATTGAACATCTTAAATATGCTGGTGCTCACCTTCCTCGAGTATTATTCTTGTTATTTAATTTTTGTCTGAGTCATAGCTATTTACCTCGTGATATGTTGCAAACGGTTGCTATCCCAATAGTGAAAAACAAAACGGGTGACATATCGGACAAAAACAACTACAGACCGATTTCTTTGGCAACAGTTGTTTCTAAGGTGTTTGATAGCATGCTTAATACACAGCTTAATAAATATTACGCGCCGCATGATAACCAGTTTGGTTTCAGACCTGGACTGTCAACGGAGACTGCGGTTCTGAGTCTTAAGCATGCTGTCAACTACTACACTAGGAGGAGTACTCCGGTATACGCCTGCTTTCTAGATCTTTCCAAGGCTTTTGACCTGGTTTTTTATGACCTATTGTGGAAAAAGCTCGAATAAGCAAAGTTACCTAATGACATTATAAATATGCTTAAATTCTGGTACCAAAACCAAGTAAATAATGTAAAATGGGAAGGTGCGTTGTCCCGCGCATACAGGTTGGAGTGCGGAGTGAGACAAGGGGGGTTGAGTTCACCGTCTCTTTTTAACCTGTACGTCAATGACCTGATAGGAGAGCTCAGTAGCACCAGGGTTGGATGTCATATCGATGGCGTCAGTTTTAATAACATTAGTTACGCGGATGACACGGTGCTGCTGAGTGCATCTGTCTGTGGGTTAAGACAGCTTACCACTATCTGCGAGAAGTACGCTGACACTCACGGCTTGATTTACAATGTAAAAAAGAGCAATGTCATGGTCTTTGAGGCCGGGAATCAGCGCCTAAATAAAGTACCACCTGTTAAGTTATACGGAAAAATTTTAAGCCGCGTATTTTCCTTTAAATACCTAGGCCACATACTGACGCCCGACCTCAAAGATGATGAGGACATTGAAAGGGAAAGGAGAGCGTTGTCGGTGAGAGCGAATATGATGGCGCGCAGGTTTGCGCGTGGTTCGGTACAGGTTAAGCTTACGCTCTTTAGAGCATACTGCACATCATTTTACACGTGCAGCCTGTGGGCGAGATATACTCAAAGCTCGTATAGCGCTCTCTGAGTACAATATAATAATGCGTTTAGACAGCTGTTGGGGCTGCCACGGTTCTGTAGCGCATCAGGGATGTTCGTGGACGCGACAGTAGATTGTTTTTACGCGACAATGCGGAAACGATGCGCGTCCCTGGTGCGGCGGGTGCGGGGCAGCACCAACAGCATTCTAAGCGTTATAGCTGATAGGTTAGATTGTCGGTACTTGGGTCATTGTTACGCTGTATCGACTGGTATACCGTGACATTGATCCGAGTGTCAGTTAATTAGGTAATTTAATTTAATTTAATTTTTTTATGTTTAAACTTTGTTTCTATTTAATTTGTGAATATATTATAATTATTATTTTTTTGTAGACCTACTAACATCTTAAAAATAAGTACTACTAACATAATAAGTCTATGTTACTTTATTAAATAAATAAATTATTATTATTATTTCCCATGGGTGTAGGCAAATACGTATCACTACGTTACGTAACGTACGTAATAATAACATACATACTTATAGCCACGCCATTATTTCCGACTGGGGTAGGCAAATACGTTTTATCACATACATGCAAATTATATTATATTATAAATATTCACGCCATTACTTCCAATCGGAGTAGGCAGATACGTTTAATTACATACATACACACTCATACTCACGCCATTACTTCCGATTGTGGTAAGCAGATAATTTTAATTACATACATACATACTTAAACTCCCGCCATTATTTCCTTTTGGGGTAGGCAGATACGTATTGTTTCAAATATGCATACATATACTCACGCCTATATTTCCCATTGGGGTAAGCAAATACGTTTAATCACATATATGCATACATATACTAACGCCATTATCTCTCATTGGAGTAGGCAGATACGATTAATTACATACAAATACTCACGTCATTATTTCTTATTGGGGTAGGCTGAAACTATCGATCGCCACTTCGTACGACCCCGGCAAACTTTTTAATAAATATGCTTTTATTTTTAAGTCATATAGGAGTTCCCGCTTATTTAATATTGTGTGTGTATGACGTAAAAATATTTGGAAAAGGTTGTGTACATGAATAGGATATATGTAAGTATAGTAGCGAAAGAGATATATAGACGCAATGTGTCGTCGTTTATTGAATGAGAGTGGGATAGTCCATAAGAGAGCCCGATAAAGAGCGTTTTAAAAAAAAGGCGGGAGCAATTACGTACGACCGCCCGCAATCATCGCGCGCTCGTGAATGATTCAGATTCAGAAATTGAAATCGGTGTAGTGGAATAACAAGCGTCTGCGGCAGTAACTTCGAAGGACTTCTGAATTCAGAAACGACAAAGTGTAATGGAATAAGCTCTTAAGCTATGACATATCTGATGGTGACAAGCAAAAAAAAATTTATTTTTGCACTTCTTAAGTTAAGGTTAAGAACGGACAATATTGTATCGAATTGTTGGTTCCCCTTTTAAAGTTTTGGTTGCCTAAAATTTATCAAACAAAAGACGTTTCAGCAAGGTTAAATAACTGATGTACACGAGGAAATCTCAGGACATTAAGCAACTATAAAAAATTCTTACAAATAATAAACTACTCACATGGGTAAGTTGTATTTAATCATGTGTAAGTGTATACGTACAAAGTGGCGATAGACGATGAGTTCAACCGTCAAAGCCAGCTCTGATGATCAAAATTTCAAAATTGTTGTATTTAGGTTTTACATGAAGAGGAAAGTTTGACAATTATGAATGAAAAATGATGTCTAGCAAATATCCACCACGACCCCGCTGGCAGTAGTATTTTTAGTATTTTTCCAAAAAGTGATCAGTGTATTTCGCCAAGGTAACTCAGTGTTAACACCACTGCTGTTATATAGCCAGCCAGATCGTGTGATCTAACAATTCTGGATTATTTTTCATCACTCACTCAAACTGATATCGTGTTGATTAAGTAGTGCTCGTACAAAAATGATTAAAAATATTTACATAGACAATTAACAACCTAAATTAAAATATAAAACTAAATAAATACCTACTATAGATGGAAAATTTCATGAAATTCATCGCTCTCGCAGAACGGTATCGTGCCTAAAATACTGGCAGCATTTCCTCTTTGAATGGCTATGCTAATTCGTTGGCCGAGGTAGCTGCCAGCCCTAGGATCACCACTGACTTCCACTAGGCGGGCTGAGAGATCTTTTAAGAAAACCCGCGCCTCGTTGCCCCATGTGCCGAGAGTTTCAACGGCGAATGGAATAAAATGATAATCATTCAATAATCCAGAATATTTTCGACGTTTGAAACTCTCGGCATTGGCTGCAGCAGCACCTATTCGCGATGCCGACCCTGATAAATGGCAAGACGCTAGGGTATCAACACACGTTGCATCCCATATTAACGCCCTGCCATTCCTACAAGGCAACAAAGTCATACCGTCTGATCTCTTGCAATCGTCCCGTGACAAGCCAGGGGATTCCAAAACAGCTGGTACATGGACGCTGACAAGAGCCCGACGGATGATATCGTTGAGGGCAGCATGGCGTGACAGGCGACCTGCTCTGCGGGGGCACGAAAGACCGTGGTGACCCTGATGATCGACTTGCACTCCACAGCGGCAGCGATGTATTTCATTGATTTGGGCACCAATTCTCAGACAGACCCCCAAACAAAAAGTAGACCTATCGAGAAGGGTACCAATCGCCTCAGATGGTAACGCATTCAACCAATAACCCGACTCAGGCTCTGCAGAAGCCATAAGACGAGCACGCTGTGCGGGGTCGGAAGCAGAGTTCAAAAGGTTTAATTGAATCCGTCCGCAGAGTATGTCATCCCATGACCTCTGGCTAGCCAATTTTGTCGGGATAGAAGAATTGGAACCAAGCATGGATATCCAAGCAATCTTGGCATCGCTCATTCCACTGACCTCGGCCTCACCTAAAGAGGGACTGATAATTTGATGGTATAGGGTCATAGTGGAATGCACAGATGACAAGAAAGCTGGTAAAGCAACATCGGATGTTTTGCGAATACCCAGGCCACCAAAACGAACTGGAAGGGAAGCCTGAGCCCAGCTGTTGTCATCGAATTTACAATTTAGGATTTTGCTTAAAGTATCTTGTATAATGTTGTCCAAATCATTTAATGCCGAAACATGCCTCCAGATGTCGCAACACCTTAAAACATATGTAAATTGAGGAACAAACAAACAGAATTTAATAAGCGTGTAGGCCAAATGTGGATTGATAGTTTGCAGGCGTTCTGAAGATTGATTGAATTTTGAAATTTTATCTTTAACAAAACCGGGCACTGAATCCTCGTTCATTAAGGATTGTAATATTTGGGGCTATTTCATTGAATTTTTGTATTATCTGGGATTTATCTTCGTCTGTAAGGCATTTATTTATATATAATTCGCATTTGTCAAAATTTAAATCAAGGCAATAGAAGAAAAAGTCATTTTTAAATTTTCAAGGTCTTTTAAAACTATGTTTGCATTTCCACCTAAGGTTCCATCGTCTAGGTACCACACATTGAACTTGGAGGCGAGAGATTCAATGAGTGGATGAATGGCTAGGCTGAATATTGCTGGCCCCAGGGGGTCACCTTGTTGGCAACCGACACACGATTTTATTAAATTTTGTTTATATAATAAATTTGAGGGTTTTTTATAGCTCTGCCAAACATAATTAAAAATTGAAGGTGCTTTTTCTTTCACTTGAGCCAACAAGGCGGCCCAATCTACTGAGTTGAATGCGTTTTTCACATCCACCTCCAAAGGACTTCGCCGGCGCCATTTGCGATGTACGTCCGAGCCGAATGAACCGCGGCTTCACAACCACTGCGTGTGCCAAATCCCAGTTGTACTGGTTCAAAGTATGTTCTTTAATCTACTAGAATATATTAACAACAAATTTTTGACACGACGCAGCGAATTGTGTTACCGACAGCAATCGGTCGTATCCCTCCATCTTTTTTTTAAAGCGCATCGATTCGCACCATATAATAAATCCAATATATCGTCACAGACAAGGTCAGACAACATAAGTTTTACTAAACGGGTCAACTGTCCAAGTAACGTATCCCTGTGCTCCCCGCCGGCCCCTCACAAAAAATCTTTGAGATGTTGTGGTGTGAGACCATCGAGGCCACCTGCAGACCCGTTCTTAAAGGACAGTATCGCCGCGAGCGTATCCTGTGCCGTCGCCTCGGGTGTGACGCTATATTGGTTTGGAGCATCTGGCAAGTTGATGTCCCTCCTTGAAGGCGGATACTTAGTCTGAAGCAATAGCAGTGTTTCTGGCGTCTCTGGTGCTAAGGTATCGCTTGAAAATAATAATTGTGCAGCACCTCTGATATCTCCATCTGAAATTTTGATTTTGATTTTACGGTTTATGTCGAAAGCTTGTTGTGGGTATTTTTCGTTTTGGTTCGTACTAGGCTTCCTTAAAATATTCGCTGAACATCATTTCACTAAAAATTTGAACTTGACTTAACTGACTGTTGAAAATCAAATATGCAATGTAGCAAAACAAGGGCGCCAAGGTATTTCCAAGAAATTTGTCGTTGCTCACAGGCTCAGATACAACGTAAAAATGAGATTATCTAGTTAGGTAACAAAAGTTACTCAAATAACCAAACCGAACTTTTATCATTGTGTGACTGAACCAGATTAGGTCATTTAAGTATCATGGGTCACTGGGTGACCGTTGATTTGTGTGACAATAGTGACTAAAACAACTTTTGACTTTCGGATATTTTAATCGCGTATTATTACATGGTTTTTTAAAGCCCGACGTTTCGAAAACTTTTCAGTTATCATGGTCACGGGAAGACTGAGGTGTTATTTGTCATTATACAGTACTATAAAATTATTAATACTAACTACCTTCACAAAATTTTAAGTTACATTTGCGTTTAATATTTGCTATGTACAAAAAGAACTAATGTTATCTGGAGTCTTGCTAGTGTTCTTCCCTCGCTTAGTTGTGCTAATGATCGGGTTCCAAGCAGGTGGTAATTGCCAACCATCATCTCTATTGAAGTTTGGATGTTTCTTTATTTCAATAGATTGTAATAATACGCGATTAAAATATCCGAAAGTCAAAAGTTGTTTTAATTATAATATGCAATCGTGAAAATCTTAGAAAATACTATGACAATGGTGACATTGAGAGGGAAGGAGAGCTTTGCCCATCCGCTGAAATACAGTGGCGAGCAGATTTGCGCGTCATCCTAAACAAGTGCAGTTAAGAATAATTAAGGCATAATGCATCTTTAGCGCGAGTAGTTTGTGGGACAGCTTCACAAATTGGACGTATAAGTATCTGAACATTCAATACAACAATGCATGCAGAATTTTTTTCAAAAGCACGTTTTAGCAGCGCTTCAGTTACCCATATTTGCGCAGGGTCGCGTCTATTACATTTGTGTTTTTTGTTGATGTTTTTCTAACTTAAAATTAATACAAATTATAAGTTGATACACAGCAGGGTGTTCTGGTCAGTACATCTTTGCTCATACGATCATGACAAAATTATGCGCTTTATTGTTGTCGCGAATGCGTGGCTGACCGAATGATTTCGTGAGCGTATCTTCCAAGCGATGGGATTCGCCAATCTATGAAAGTATAGTAAAATTCCTTATGTATTTAAAAACATAAATTTTAGCCATGGATTTTTTAGTAACCATTTTATTGTTTAACATCTATTCTGATTTCATTTAAATACATTTTCTTAAACATTATTTTCATCACATCATTCTCGCCTCCAAAATTTTACTCAAACGAACAAAAAAACAGGATTCGAATGCAGAGGTACTAATATTTCCAAAAATCACATGGTTTTTTTTGTCAAATGGTCTACAGAGTACCCACAATTTGCTTAGCGGGGCACTCACGCGATGCCGATGAAGGACAGTTCTGTTGCTGTTTTGTACAAATGCACTGCCACATGATTAAATATAACTAACCCACGTTAGGTTTCCTCACGATTTTTCTCACAGAATTAACAACAATGATTAATAAACCACAGTATGATTTAAGTTAAAACAGATTGGTAGACGATCGAGCCAGAATTTGATAAAATAATAAAAATATATAAGCTAAATAAAGCTTTAATAAAGCTGTGTAGTGTCGGCTTAGAATAACACTACCCCATTTCTTCCGGTGGGTTTACGTAAGAGGCGACTAACGGTATTGGGGCTTAAAAGGGATTTTTGGGCCATGCGGTTGGAGACCCATCACCAACAACCTTTATTTTACTGCCTATTCCCCACTCAATTTTCCAAAAGTGGCTGAAGAATTTCAAATTCCTTAGCTTTGGCTACCCCTTCTAGGTATTTATAGCCGTGAGTATATGTATGCATGTGTATGTAAAAAATTTCTTCACAGTGAGCTCGTACATCTTGTTCAATAATTTTTCATCGATAAATAGTTTAAGCGTTTAAAATACATCGTCTTTTATTTTACGTAGATACATACATACATTCATACACTTACGCCATTTGTTCCCATTGGGGTAGGCAGAGATTATCGATCGCCACTTTGTTCGATTCTGACAAACCTCTCTAGCTTTGTTTATATACATCAATATTCTGATACATGCTCTTTTATTCTTCATATTTGGACGCCTACCTTTTTGAACACCCTCTCTATTTGGTTCAGGTGTGTTCTCCGTGGTCGTCCTCTACTGACATTACCTACCACATAGACCCTACCCTATAAATCTCTTTTACCAATTAACAATTAGCCATTCTGCCTATGCTCCCGAACCATTATTCTCTAATTTTTTAAAATATCATCTTTCGCAACGCACCTTTCACGAATCAACATCACAAACTCTCCTGAGAGACCTCATTTCTACCGCATCCTATCTACTTTTATGTTTCTCCTGCCACATAAGCGGAGGAACAAGAACAGCATCAAGCACAGCCATTCGCGCTTTTCATACACCGATTGAATGGTCATTGACTATTCATTGCACCTTCAACCGCATTACCCCTTTTCAGTCTTCTTTCCATGTCATCATCACATATTCCATCGTTAGTAAACAATCATCCTTTATATTTAAACTCTTTCACTTGTTCTATTTTATTACCATTCATATCAATCGCGCATACATTTCCCTCTCTCTCAAAAATCATAGTTTTGGTTTTAATAACTACCTAGATTATTTTAGATCCTGATAATTAGGTATTTTGTAACTCTGGTAAAACTGCTGATTTACCTCCGTGGGATAATTCGCCTTGGTCAGCAACCAGGATTTAGGGCATATGAACGTTTGAAAAGCTTTTCCTATATAAAAACTTAACTTTACAGATAAAAAAAGTATACAACAAAAAAAAAACGAAATTGCCTTAAAACCCTTTGGTGACAGGGTTCCAACTCCAAGTAATCTGCTGGCATTACCAGCCCTTGAATCTCCACATGTCTCCACCCAGCGCGCTGAAATTTTATGGAAAACTATGCGCACTTACACCTTATGGACTAACTCCCATAGTCCCAACAGTGAAAATATGGTATTCACCAAAATTACTATATCTTCACTTCTTGAGACCCTCAGCATCAGTAGCCAGCTGAGGAGCAAAAAAAATAATGGGACGGTGCCAGTGTGTTGACACAATTTATATCCATTACTAGTGTTGTCCCATTCTTCCATGGATTCAAGGAATGTATACCATCTGGCCTCTTTTTAACATTACAGAAAACCTGTCGGTTACAGGATTAAATTGAATTGAATTATTACTTATTTTTTTTATTTTTATACAGATTTTTTTGTTTTTGTTTTTATTTATAGTCGACAGGGGAGCATCTAAATTTAATTTTTCCAAAAAAATACAGTATATTATATCCATTTAACTCTAAAGTTTAATAATAACAATAAGACGTAAACAAGCTTTGACGAAAATTTTCCATGATAGTTACATTATATTTGTACATTATACGCTTCAAATGCAGTATTTAAAATGTATTTCAATAAATTTAAATAACAATTATTTAAATTTTAGCTTATTATATTATTATACAAAGCAAATTATCATAATCGTAACTTAACGCGCACTGGCGCGTTTTGTTTCTATATCTCGCTATAGTGTATGTATTGTCATATACAGCCATTCCACGTTTATTGGTAAGTGCTTTTAATTATATACAGAGTGTGTCGTAAATAGTGGTTCAGAATAAAGTGGCCGGTACACCATGTTCTTACGTATCTCATACTAAAATATCAATAATTAAAAAAAGTTTTTCATTAAAAAGAAGTTAACCCGCTAGGGTTAAATAAAACTGCGCCTGTTTTAATGTTACTGCTTCGACTGTCAGGAATTTTTAATCTACCTACAGGTTGAGGATAGTTTCCATTAACCATTTTAAGGAGTAGACCCGAAAAACTTGTTGTATTTAGCGTTAACATCTCAAATCAAACAACCAATTACCACCAAAAGCCATCGCGTTATCATTCCACGTGATATCCTTCCGCCTTCAAGTAAAGTTGCAGCAACACCTGAAGATGCTACTGCTAAAGCAATAAACATTGCTTCATGCAAATTTAAGCAAGTAATAAATTTTAATTACTTTAAATGAAAGAAAATTGGTGATCGAGATATATCGAACCAATAGAATAGAATAGAAAACTTTTTATTGTACATCATAATTAAAAACATTTCACACAGATTATTTCTTAAATAGAAGTACAATATACAATAGAATGAAAATTATTAAAGTTCCATATAAACTTTAAAGAAAGAAAGAAGAAACATTTCTTTAAATTAAGAGTACAGAATACAACAGAAACATAAAAACCGACTTCATTGTTGGAAAAACAACCGAAAATAAACAATCTAGTACTAAAAAGTACGAAATAAGTATTTTAGTTGAATATGAGTACTGTGATTAATACCTTAGCAATTTCTTTATTCCACACGCGTCGGTTCAACCTACCTCAATATTAAAATTCTCTTAAATTAATTTGTGAGCCGGTGCCAGCCTGCGTGATGATTGATAATAATAAGTGTGTATTTCGCACTTCATATACATGTACAATGTAGGATACCTTGTAGTTGTAGGTTAAATTGATTTTTGTACGTATTACCATTTAAAACGTTAGGCGATAGATATATATTGTTTAGATTGTAATAATCAGAGATAGATAGTAGGGTGAATTCACTTTTGTTTGACTGGCACCGACTCAAAAATTAATTTAAGAGCATTTTAATATTTAGGTAGGTTGAACTGACGCGTGTGGAATAAAGAAATTGCAAAGGTATTAATCACAGTACTCATATTCAATTCAAAAACTTATTTCGTACTTTTTAGTACTAGATTGTTTATTTTCGGTTGTTTTTCCCTGAAGGGGTTAGCAGAGGTAGTAATACTTCTGAATATCACGTGACATTGTCACCTATTGTTCAGAGTACCCACGATTTGCTTAGGCAGTGTTCTCACGTTATACAGGGCAGGCCTATCGGCGTTTTGAACAAATACACTGTCACATGATTGTGAGTTTCGACAGTCCCCTCGATTTTCTGGGATGCCATCATCAGATCCTGGTCTCATGGTACTTTCTCGGTAACAATAACATAACAAAAGAAATGTCTAGTGAACCTGTACTTCTCTTCATAAAAGCTACGAAGAGGAGTATAAATCTATATAGAATATGGAAAGAACTGTTTCCTAATACCTAGTGATTGAGGACTCACACCTTCCATCATCAGCTCAGCAGCATATTAATATGATTTTCAGAAGCAAATGCCAATATAAGTTCAGAAAATATGTTAAACGCGGTACATTTGCCTACAGAATTTGAGGGTTCCCCTCGATTTCTCCAGGATCCCATCATCAGACCCTGATATCCTCATCATGGTACCAATCCGGGAGTATCTTCTTTCAAATAAAAAAATAATAATCAAAATCGGTTCATAAATGGCGAAGTAATCGGCGAACAAACATAAAAAAAAAAAAATATACGGTCGAATTGAGAACACTCCTTTTTTTGAAGTCGGTTAAAAACAACAAATATAACACACATGACAAATACAATAACTTATAAAGTACATCAGACTGTACCCTTAAGTCGAAAAGGCCCAGCACTAAATTGTGACTCAGCATTAGATTGTGAGATTGACTCACGATAATGATTTTCAGTCAGGTCTGGACTTTAAATTTCTGTTTCCGTAAGAATTTCTGGTAATCTTTACGCAATTTACCCTTTTATCTGATGAGGAATCTTTATTCCCAATTTCAACATGATTGAATTGAAAATGCAGAATTTTCATACAAACATAAATTTTTCGTAATTCTTGTTCCCGTGCAATCTCCGTAAATTCTTTTATTAGTGTTCATCTAAAGCACTAAAACTATGTACCTGCTAAATTTCGCTAAGTGAATCCGTAACGGAATGATTTTATAAATAGAAATTTTGATGAGTATATATATAAATAGAAATCTACTATTTAAGAAATAAATATTATTTATTAGGTGACTATAATTTAGGTGATTGATAGAATCATACCCTATTAAAAATACAAAATTGAAATAAATCATTTTTTCTTTATAGTTTTGCTGTAGTCGAGTAAATCTGAAGAAAAGCTTTCAAAACCATATTTTTTTAAATAACAATAGCGATATTATCCTTATTCTTATGTGTGTTTTTTTTGTAATCCTGTCTAGTAATTAAATTAAACTTACTATAAATAAAACATTGATGCGGAACCCTAAACGAAATCCGTTACTAACAGCTGTATTAGGAAAGCATATAAACAATGGTTTTTTATAATGTTGAGATATTCATTTCAGCGATATATAAATTAACCGTTTTATGCAGAAATCAATCAATCGAGAAACAGCTTTTAGAGATTGAAGATTACTGATTAATCGTGCTAATACTCGTATCACAAAATGAAAAAGATCATCATCGTTTACGTTATTAGCTTTGTAGCTGTCACTTTTGCGGCTTTTCCTGGAGACGACCAAGAATGCGTCAGTAAGTATCCTTATTTTACTATATTACTATTATATACTATTGAGTGGGGCGGGGGGGCTCCCAGATCTTTTGAAAATTTTCTTTTTTAAGACCTTTTGTCATCCAAGGCTGGGAACCTCCCTAGCTTTGGTTAGTTAAACTAGTTTTAAGTACCCAAAGTTGGCGAATGGTCCTGGAGGTATCGGTTTTAGAACCTCCAGGACAAGGCTATAGTCATCGTTCACGTCGTTGCTGCCCGTTACGCGTCTGCATTACTTCAATGCAGACGTTAACCAAAACTTATGCCGAAAACCCCCCAATCCCAACTTAAAATGGCGCAACCTAAAAAAGATTTTTTACCCCAGGAGGGTACGTGTCCCAACCGGGACCGGGAATCCCTCCCTGAACCCTGTTTGCAGGTTTCAGGCCGCCCCTCGTATTCTGGGGGGGGCAAAGTTTCGCCTGATGAGAAAGAGGAGAGGAAGACTGAAGAGATGCAGACGTCTTCCGAAGTGCCCCCGGCGTGCAAGCCGGAGCGCTTCTACGGCACGTGGGAAACCGTGCCCGTGAGGCAGGCTAGAAAGCCTCACGCCAGAAAATCATTGCCCGAACCACGCAACCACCACGGGGGCGAGGGACGTGGCAATGAAAACCCTATAGGCGGCCCCGACCAGGGGAGGACCCGCCATAGAAAACAGAAGAGCGGTGCCTATCGCCGCGCCGCCAAAGCCCGAAGAGCTGCCGAGCACCCAGTGGATGTCGCGCGGCCGTACCAGAGCCAGGTAGGTTGCGGCGGGGGAGATGGCCCTCAACCCCAAGCCTTGCGAGGGGGTGCGAGCCAGGTCCCCTGCGAGCAGGCTTCAGGTGCGGGGCTGGCGAAGCCTAGTGCGCCGTTCTCTCGCCCCCGATCACCCCGGAGCGCGGGCTCACCCCCGCGTGCCGGGGGGTCGGGTGTGGGACACGGCGTAAAAAACCCCGTACATGAACGTGACGGCAACCGTTACCGGCGTGACACACCACGCGGAAACCGTGGTAAGCGCGTCAGTCAGTCCGGTCGCCCCGCTGATGAATCTGGACCCTCCAAGGTCCCAGAGGCATCCAAACGAGGAAAACCTGATGACAGTAGGTCTCCTGCCCAGATGGTCGAGCCCAAACGGGCAAAAACTATCCAGGGACAGAGAACCTACGCGCAAGCCACGGTAGACCGCTCCAAACTCTCGGTGGCGCTCATCACCACGTCCCTGAGGGACTTGACCACTTCGGAGGCCGAGTACCTTGGGGAAAGTATCGAAGAACAGGTCTTCGCGGCTATGGACTCCGATGATGTGGAGATAGCGCCAGCCTTTCGGGGTTGCCAAAAACTGTCCGAGGGTACGCTGAAGATCCAGTGTGAGGACGACTTCGCCCTTACCTGGCTATAGAAATTTGCATCCGCCGCGACGCTACCCTCGGGCGACAAGATTCAGATGGTCAACCAGGCTGATATCCCCACCCGCACACGAATTGCCCTCTTCTTCCCTAGGTATATGGGGTCACTGAAAAAGCTCCAGATTTTGCTTTGCAAACAAAATGGACGCTGGTATGACATACCACAGTGGCACCCATACAAAGCGACGACTGTCGAGGGAGAGAATAGGGGCACTTTCCTTACTTTGGGCCTGTCATCGACGGAGGTGGAGAAGCTGCTTCTTCGCGACCGCCGAATCGCTTTTGGATTCGGGTCGGTGTTCGCTAAGTTTATAGTAGGGAGGGGTAAACTTAGTGACACGCCGCCCGATCCGAAGGCGCCGATTGAGACCCCAGCTGACCAACCTGCCCCCACGCCCCCAAGGCCGGATGAGCCGAAACCCTCCACCAGCAGGCCTGTGGAGGAACCAGAAGCTCTCCAAGAGGCCGTGGACCAGCTCGGTCGGCTGGCATGCAATGACCTCGTCCCGGATCCCAGGGAAGAGGCCATGATGACTTCATCGCCCAGGACACACTCCGAGTTGGACCTGGATGAGGAGCTGGAAGCGGAGATCCTTAAAGATGCTCCCCCCTCCTAAAACCATCTCAATCCTCCAGACCAATATCCAGCACAGTCAAGCGGCGACGGCTACCCTACGCACAGTGCTGGATAAAAACATCAACAGTATTGCTCTGATTCAGGAGCCGTGGATCAGGGCAAACCGTATATGTGGTCTCAGTAACATCGGAGGTAAGTTAATCTGCGACACCACATGCACAAACCCAAGGGCATGCATTTATATTCCTAAATATATTCAAAGCATGCCACTCACCCAATATTGTTCCAGAGACCTGATAGCTATCAAGATCACAACAGCTAGCAGGGTGATCCCAGATGTGGTCCTAGCGTCCTGCTACATGCCCGGTGACGCCGACTGCCCACCTAAAGAAATGGTCGACCTGGTGCAGTACTGTGAGCAGTCCGGTACTGAGCTCATCATCGGAGCCGATGCAAATGCGCATCATCCGCTGTGGGGCTGCCACGCGGCCAATCAAAGAGGACAGGTATTATCAACCTATTTATTCTCTACTAACCTTAGCATAGCAAATATAGGATCGGAGCCCACATGGGTTACATCCAGGGGCCAAACTATCATTGACATTACACTAGTTAGCACCGGGGCGTCCCACTTAGTCTCAAATTGGCACGTGTCAAAAGAACTAAGCTGCGCTGATCATCGGCGGATCTGTTTCAACATTACCAGTGACTACACACTACCCCCTCCTAAACGTAACCCTCGAGTTACGAATGTACTCTCATATAGATCGTCTCTAAAAAGTAAGCTAAATACACTCACCAACGAGAATATAGATGGCCCTACACAAATTGAAAATGACCTTAAAGTAGTAACCGCAGCTATAATCGAGTCTTATGAAGCCTCCTGCCCACTTAAACAACCAACAATCCCAGGGAAAGAAACCAGTAGGTGGTGGACCCCGGAGTTGGAAAAAATGCGCGGTGAACTACGCAAACTTTTCAATAAAGCTAAAAACTCCAGGCTACCTACAGACTGGGAAAACTATAAAAACATGTTAGCCACCTACAAAAAACGAATCCGATCTAGCAAAAGGCAAGCTTGGCGAAAGTTTTGCGGATCAATAGAATCGAACAATAAAGCGGCTAGGGTTCGAAAAATTCTGTCTACCGATAACAACCTCACCGTAGGGCCGCTCAAAACACCTGATAATACATACACCACGACAGATACAGAAACACATAAATTGCTCCTAGACTGCCACTTCCCAGACTGTCATCATACTGATGATATTGACTGGAATGAGGAGCATATTACGCCTCCTACCGAAGCGGACAGGCTCTTCTCACGAGACCTTGTCACTAATGACCAAATTGAATGGGCGGTTAAGTCTTTCAACCCCTTCAAATCACCAGGCCTAGATGGAATCTTCCCTGCTTTGCTCCAGTGGGCAAGAGACATCCTATCCCCCTGGCTGGTCAAAATATATCAATCATGCATCGCTTACAGATATGTACCGATACCATGGCGCGAAGTCAAAGTAACTTTCATACCCAAACCCGGTAAGTCGGACTATACCGACCCGAAGTCCTTTAGACCCATCAGCCTCACATCCTTTCTCTTAAAAACTCTGGAAAGACTCTGTGACAGACATATAAGAGAAAAATCACTTGCAAAAAAACCCCTCCAAATAAACCAACACGCTTTCACTAAAGATAAATCAACTAAGACTGCACTACACAACGTTATATCTAAAATTGAATGTGCACTCAGCACCAAGCTATCCACACTAGGCACCTTCATAGATATTAAAGGTGCTTTCGATAAAACTAACATACCCTGTATCGAGAAAACTCTGAAAGACTTCCGTGTTAACTCCACACTCAGGGGTTGGGTTGTTAACATGTTGAGACTCAGAGCGGTCCAAATAACCCTAAAAGACACCACCAGAGCCATTGTGACAAGAGGATGCCCCCAAGGGGGGGTCCTCTCCCCACTCCTATGGAACATGGTGGTCGACTCTCTACTTAGGAGGCTTAATGCCCGAGGCTACTTTACTGTAGGCTACGCGGACGATCTCACTATCCTACTAAATGGAAATCATGTAAACACGCTCTGCAATCAAATGGGTCAAGCATTAAGAGTAGTGGAGACATGGTGTAACGAATACGACCTGAAAGTAAACCCTAAAAAGACTGAACTAATTCTTTTCACTCACAAAAGGAAACTCCCCCCTTTTGAACTTCCAAAACTCTTTGGAACCCAACTCACTCTTTCCAAGACTGTTAAATATCTAGGAATTACCCTAGATGACAAACTGAGCTGGAAACCTCATTTAGATAACACTTTAAAAAAAGCCAGCGCTATGCTATGGCAGTGCAAGCGGATACTAGGTAAAAACTGGGGATTAAAACCTAAGATCGTACACTGGCTTTATACCACCATTATTAGACCTGTGATAACCTACGGCTCACTGGTCTGGTGGTCGAGAACTAGATTAACAACAGCCCAAAACGACCTAGAAAAAATGCAACGGCTTGCCTGTATGGCCATCACGGGCTGTATGAGAACCGCACCCACGGCAGCTCTTCAGGTGCTACTGAATCTGCCGCCCTTACACTTACAC
Source organism: Bedellia somnulentella (assembly GCA_963576735.1). Lineage (NCBI taxonomy): Eukaryota > Metazoa > Arthropoda > Insecta > Lepidoptera > Bedelliidae > Bedellia > Bedellia somnulentella. The sequence continues at coordinate 9,123,885 of OY755187.1, read as the reverse complement.
ATACAACAAGAGGCAGCGATGTCCTCACTTAGGCTGAAAAAGGCAGGACACCTCAAAAATGACTCCAGAATCCTACACACTAATATTTATACAGCGGCCATCCAATACCAGCCCTTACTTACTGCACCATGTGATAGGATAACAAAAACCATTATAACCAAGCACAATTACACTGTTGTACTCGAAGAGGAACAACATGACTACTCCGATATTAAAGAGGTGCGTGTGTATACAGATGGCTCCAAGACCAACCAAGGGACTGGAGCGGGCGTATACTCACAAGACCTCAATATCAAAATCTCCAAAAGCCTAGGCCACCACAATACGGTATTCCAAGCGGAGTGTCTTGGAATAATTGAGGCGGCAATGGCAATCAAAGCCCGTGCGCTGTCCGATATGCATGTCAAAATCATCTCGGACAGTGCATCTGTTCTACAGGCTCTGGATCGTTGTGTGTTCACTTCAGGACTAGTCCTGGAGTGCCACGGTGCTCTGGAGGAGGTAGCCGGGAAAAACATTATAACCCTTCAATGGATTAAAGGTCATAGCGGCTCATTGGGAAACGACGCGGCTGACGAACTGGCTAGGGCGGGGTCGGCCAGGAACCTGCAGGGTCCTGAACCGATTATCCCCCTGCCTTTTGGTCAGCTGCGTGCGTGGCTAAGAGAACGCACACACTCTCTCTCCAAGTCACACTGGCAGGAAGAGCCTGGCTGCAGACAGTCAAAGGAAACTATGCCAACCCTTGACATAAAGCTGACCGGGCGCGCACTACGACTTAGTAGAAAGAACCTGCGGACAGTGGCGGGAATACTCACAGGACATACCACATTAAACAAACACTTACACACTATAGGCATCACCGACAGCCCTCTATGCCGTGCGTGCATGAAGGCTGATGAGACGGTCGCTCACGTGCTCCAGGAATGCACTGGAGTGGCCGATATCCGAAAAAACACTTTAGGAACAATAAAGTCGCTCCCAGGGGCGGTAGCTGACCTGGATAAGCTACTTGCCTTCTGGACGGAATTAGGCTGGGAGAGCTAGTTGACCACTTGGTCCACGTACAATGGTCCGCCATGTCGGGCTCAGTGCGGAAACCCGTGGCGTTTACCGCCCGTCTAATAATAATAATAATAATACTATTGAGTGTCTCAAGACAGTAAAATCATTATCATCTCAATTTCAGCCAATAGACTTTCTTTAACATCTTCGCCGATAAACAAGTCTACTAGAAATGTACTATACTGAGGCCTTGCTAGCTTGTTTATGCTTTTGATTTGCAAAATTTTATTTGAAAAATTGGTTTAAAATCTGACTGACTATTTGTGATTCCAATATACGGACTTGTAAAATCGCACATTTCCTTTTATTGTGACAGGATAGGAACTCTTGTTCGTAAGGCTCGTTTCCTTGAAAGAATTAAATATTACTTATTGTTTTCACATACAAACATACTCGCACTGTTAGTTTCTATTGGGATAGGCTGAGATTAGTGATCGCCACTTTGTACGATCGACTGGCAAACTCCTCGAGTTTCGTCTACATTCATCAATCTTTTTATATATGCTATGTTTATTATTTAGTTATTTAAAATCATGGTTTTAGTTTTTTTTTGTGTTTAGGTTTTAGTTATTCATGCCTTCTTTCAAATTACTCCCATGCAATATTCATCATCTCTTGCAACTCTTTCGCCGACGATGAAAGTAGCATTTTATATGGCTTGTTGTTATTATATGGTACATGATCATGGTTATTCACTGAGAGGTATTAAGTATAGATCAAAAGTTCTTGTTTCAAACTTTTAAGTGATTTAGTGCGCGTATTATGTAGACAGGCTTTAGTTTTAGAACATATTTGTGATTTAATTTTTTGGTATTTTTTTTATTTTAGGAAAATAAACCTTAATAAAGGGCAATAAGCAAATCGATACAATATTAATTCATACAATATAAAAAGGGTTCAATTCGACTGTCATTTTTTGTATATTTATTACGTCGTTTCTCCATCAAAAACCAATAAAAAAATGGATACGCTTCCAGACTGTTCGTATTTAAAAAAAGAGGTCGGATTGCGTGGATATCAAAATTTTCCAAAAATATTAAAATGAATACGTTAACGATACTGTTGTTTAAAATTAAATTTTTAAAATAAATTTTAGAAAAATGGTTTTTGTCAAACGTTAATTTGAAAAATTAATAATGATATTGTAAGAACGTCCAAGTTTAGCACTTAAGCGGATGTTACACGACACGGGACATATTTGACATATAATTTTTGTTTCAGTATCTGATGAACCGGCAAAAACAGATCTATGTTCAGCAGCCGATGGCATTTCATGTCTCCAAAATATTATAAGCACTAAATCGAGCTGCCAACAGTTAGCTGGTCCCACTGCAAGTGATACTTTTTTCAGTGACTATATATTCCTAACGATGCCCAGCTTGTCTTCCGTTTTCGAAAAATATAATGTGACCATATCTGGACTAAGCTCTGCCGCTTTGATTGATTTCTCGTAAGTTTACATTTATCTAGCCAGATCTTTTGTTATAAAATAATATTGAATATGAACGCATTGACAATATTTAACTAAAATAAACTCATACTTATTTGAAGAATGAAACGAGCGTCTATATTAGGGCTGCCATAACGATTCATTTACTGCAAACTGTGTATAAAACTATAGTCTTCAATGCCACAAAGTGGACCGTTCGTGCAGTCAAACTGCTTCAAGTGATTGACAGCTCTATGATCAATAACATAAAACATAAACATAAACGTTCACGCCGTTTATCCCCGAAGGGGTTGGCAGAGGTACTTCTGAACTCACATGGCAGCGCCATCTAGTGTCCAGAGAAGGTACCCACGTTCTGCTTAGACAGTGTACTCACGTGATAGGGGGCAGGCCTATCGCCGTTTTTATACGAATACACTGTCACATGACTAAGTACAACTCAGCCATGTGGGTTTCCTCACGATGTTTTCCCTCACCGTTAACAACCATGATAAATTAACCACACATATGACTTTATAAAAGACAAATTGGTGTAGGCCCGACCCAGGATTGGAACTCACGCCCGCCCTTCTGTTTTCGGGCGGGTGTTCTATCCACTGGACTATCATGTCGCTCTATGATCAACTCTATGATATAAAAGTAAGTATTCTGTGAAAATTTGATTCGTCTACTCGTTACCCTTTTTTGATATTGAGCAATGAAAATCGAAAAAATACGTTTATTGTAGGGACCCCTTTAATATTCTATTTTTTTACAATTTTATTAGTTATAGCGGCAACGAAAATACATCATTTGTGAAAATTTCAGGTTTCTAGCTATCACGGTTTATGAGATACAGCCTGGAGACAGACAGACAGCGGAGTCTTAGTAATAGGGTCAAATTTTACCTTTTGGTACGGACCTCTAAAAATCAAGAGAACATAAAACATTGCAATAAATTAGCATATAGTTAGTAGCAGCGCCGCTATTATAGCAGCATAATGCACGCCACTTGGAGGTTGTTTTATAAAATACATTGATATTTCACTCAACTGAATGCTCATAGCTCGAGCAGCTCGAATCTTGATGTAAATTTCGTCCAACTGTTAATTTGAGATATAGCTATTTATACTAATACATGTATTCTTATATTTCAGAACCTACGCCGATCGCGACTTGAGTATTTTGTCAGTGCGATACTCAAAAGTCAGTGTTATTTCCAGATCCAAACTCTTTTTTTATCAAATCAACAAGATCCCAACTACTCTTATTTCGAATTGTATCGATAGTTACTGTAAGTAACGAAAAGCTAGTTGAATTATAATGACATAGGATGAAGGATTTTTGTATATAAATTAAGTTTGCTAGATTCACAGATACATAGATTGGCAGTAAGTGACAAACGTCATAGCATACATATACTCACGGCTATATTTCCCTAGAAGGGGTAGCCAGAGCTAAGAAATTATAAATTCCTCAGCCACTTTTGGAAGTTGAGTGGGGAAAAGATGGTAAAAAATAAAGGTTTTTGGTGATGGGTCTCCAACCGCATCGCCCAAAAATCCAATAAAAAGCCCCAATACCCTTAGTCGCCTCTTACGACACCCGTGGGTAGAAAGGGGTAGCGACATTCTAAGCCGGCACTACGCGGCAACGGCAAACTTCATAGCATAAACGTAAAAAAGGCAGGACCTCTCACGGCCTACAACCAACGGTTTTGACATCAAACATGAACGAAAATTATTGTCTTATTTCATTAATTCTGAAATGGAAGTCTACATTTTGGTGTTTTTTGATAAAGTAATTAATAATCAATAGCACAGATGCAGTAATCGAAGCTGCGCCAATGGCCACAATGGGATAACAAAACTGTACATACATATTTTAGATGAGAGGGTTTCCCTTTCAAAATACTAGTTCAAAACACTTTTCACCGTAAAGATGATGACCTAAAATTTCCAATCATTGGTTTCTTTATCTTTAGCTTTACTACGGTATAGCTTCTAATAACATTGTTTTAATAAAATCTAAGTAGAAAAGTATCTAAGAATTTTGATTCACATTGTGCTCCCCAGATCAAGATGAATAAACAAAAGATAAAAGTTTTAATAAAGTTATTTTTATTCTTTCAGCGGGTCTTGAAATGACAATAATCTTCCATGGTTCGAACTATATTGATCTTGGCAATTACTACGCTTTTGCGAATATGACAACGCCCCCTGTCAATGATATGCAGTCCTGTGTCAGTGATAGCAGCAGTAAGTATTATGTATACCCAACGTATTATGTATAGTATATATTATATGGAGGTCATGGGTTCGACTCCCGCTGGTGTTGAAAATTTTCTTTCCTTTATTTATTAGTTATAATCCCCACATGAGGTTTTCATGAACAAGACATTCTAATTAATTTAAAGGTCGTCCCCTGCTAACATTATCATGTACTTTGAATCTGTCTAATACATGAAGGGAAAGAATAGCGATCGAAAGCTTATGTCTACCCCAATGGGAACTAATGGAATTGCTATATGTATGTATTTAGTTAAAGAATGCACCAATTGCAGATTTTAGCGTATTGTGCATAAATCTAAGATATTTGAATACTTACATTTACCGTTAAGCGTTATATATTACGTTTAACTATTTTTGTTTTCAGATAAAGACATTCAAACCTTTTACGCAAATCTCGTTGAATCCATAACTCAAGCTAACTACGAACTCATTGAAATCGTCACTCCAATTATTGCCAAACATTTTATATCGAACTACTTATGTCAAGTATACTATTAAGGTTGTAAAAATATTTTCAAGTTTATAATTCGAGAAGTGTAGAAATAAGATGTTGGCTGCTTGTAGCTTGTTTGCCTTGTCAAAATTATATTCACACTAAATAAATTTAGATTATAAACAAATTCTTAAAAGTTTTATTTTCATCACATTCACGACGCTTCTCGGTTTCGGCTTTCACGAGACCCTCGTCATGTGGGATAGTGACATCCACTAGAAACACCCCCGACTGCGACCGATCCCATACCACGATATCAGGCTTATTCGCTAGAATAGTCCGTTATCACGATAACGGATCGGTCCCAATAGATTTTGGCTCGGTCGTTTTCTAGGATTGGCTGCGGCAGATACTTGTAATACGGCAGCCTCTGTTGCAAGAGTTCGTATTTCAGAGCGAGCTCCTGATGTAGGATCGTCAATAACATGCTGCCCTCATTTCTAGAGAGCAGCATGGACCTTTGGGATACGGTTTCAATTCACTTTGGCGCCGCAATGACAGTTTGTCAATTTGTCGGCGTCAGGATGCCGCCAACAAGAGCTGGTGGCTCCCGCCAGACTGGCAGTACTAGTCTCAGGACTAGAACTAGACCAGCCTGGATGAGGCGGATTGAAAGCCGTATCACAAGGGCCAGGGTCTTCATCGGCAAACTGACCAGCTTCAGATCAGGCAACAATAGACCGAGGGTGGTGCGCTTCTTCAGGGAGGCATTCCCTGGTGAGAATGTCTTTGACAACTCACCGGAGTTTGCCTGTAGACTGGTGGAGCGCATCGATGATCTGAAGCAGAAGATCGCTGCTTGGGGTAAGCGAATTAGGCGATATTCTGAAAGGGTAAAGAGGTACCAACAGAATCGTCTCTTCATGAGTGACCAGAAAAATTTCTACAGAACTTTGGAGCGTCCCGGTGTGGTTTCGACGGGTCAGCGACCGGAAAAAGCCGACGTAGTTGCCCCTTGGCATGGGCTTTGGTCGCCGCCTGTTGATCACGTAGAGGGCCGATGGTTCAAGGCGGTCGAGGGAGCGTGCGAGCCCATAGCGCCCATGAACCCCGTCAACATATCCGAGGAGGATGTGGTGGGATCCGTAAGGCCCATAGCGCCCATGAACCCCGTCAACATATCCGAGGAGGATGTGGTGGGATCCGTAAGGCTCCGAACTGGAAAAGTCCGGGGCTGGACGGATCGCACCATTACTGGTTGAAGGGGTTCACGCGCTGTCATGCTACTCTCGCCCGTCAGTTCTAAAGGTCCCTCGAGAGTGGGACGCTCCCGAACTTCTGAACTACTGGGGTCACTCATTTAGTTCCAAAGAGCGATGCTACCGCGGATCCATCACAATACCGCCCCATCACTTGTCTTTGTCAATTTACAAGACCTTGACATCCGTTCTGAGCTCCAAGATTACTCAACACATTGTTGATAACAATGTGATCTCTTGAGCGGTAGCAAGGAGCTGCTTCTCATCGATGCGGTCGTAGGCCAACTGGTCAAACGCAACCGTCGGAAATTCTCCGCTGGTTGGATAGACTACAGGAAAGCGTTCGATTCGACACCCCATTCGTGGCTCATGAGGGTCCTCGAGCTGTACAAAGTTGATTGTACATTTCGACACTTCCTCAGGCAGTGTATGGGGTGCTGGAAAACGATCCTGAGTTTAGACGGTCAGCGGATGACGGACGCGGATGACCAAATTGACATCAGGCGAGGGATTTTCCAGGGCGATTGCCTAAGTCCAAAAGGGTAATCTCTGTTAGTCCATTGCAATTTATGATATAAATAACTAAAAAAAAAAAAAAAAAAAAGTCAAAAAGTTTATTTTTCAAAATAAAGTTAAATACTAACATTTTTTGAACGTCAAAGTTTTAAATTAATCGTTAATCCGTTGCTTCGGAAGGTGTTCGTAAAGAGAAGAAGCAACAAAGAAACTCTTTACATTCACATTTTTTCATTTTTTCAAAATATGGTTTGTACAATTTCAGTTTATAAACATGTTTTTACTTTACAAAAGATTTTCTAAGCGACCAAACCAAACGCTAGTTTGACATAATTAAAATAAATTGTCCATCACAAAAACAAATCACATAACGTGAGAAGAAAAATCCTCACCAGACAATTATTCCTAGGAATAACGAGGGAAGATTTATAGCTTTACGGACATGGTCATGTGCGCGTTGGGTCCTTGTCGTTTAAAAAATCTTGAACACTGTAGTAAGATTTCTTTAAAAGCATGGCTTTAATTGCCTTTTTAAAAGATGCCACAGGCAATTCCAATATGTCAGAAGGGAGTTTATTGAACATTTTCAGGGATAGTCCCATAAAGGAGTTACTTACTTTATTAAGTCTCCACTTCGGTACGTTAAGTTTCTCCTTATTCCGAGTGTTAACAGTATGCCTATCACTAACTTTACTAAATTGGCCTATATTCTTTTTGGCATACATTAAATTCTCAAATATGTATTGGCAAGGGACAGTTAAAATGCCAATATCTTTAAATTTTTCGCGCAACGAATACCTCGACCTTAACATGTAAATAGATCGGATAGCTCGCTTTTGTAAGACAAAAACTTTATGAACATCAGCCGCTTTACCCCATAATAAAATACCGTACGACATAATACTATGAAAATAATTGAAATAAACAATGCGAGCTGTTTCTATGTCTGCTATTTCTCTAATCTTACGCACGGCATACGCTGCTGAGCTCAGCCTTTTAGAAAGTGTTAGTATATGGGGTCCCCATTGCAACTTAGAGTCGATTGTTATCCCTAGGAATTTTGTCTCTTTCACTAATTCTACTTTTTCACTGTCAATAACAATATTGGCGTCAACTTGCCTAACATTCGGTAAAGTAAATTTAATACATTTAGTTTTTTTGGCATTCAGAACCAGGTTATTTACAGTAAACCAATGCAATACCAGTGAGATAGCTTTATTTACGTCGTCAAGAGATATAGAGGATCTCGCTACATTAAATATTAAAGATGTGTCATCTGCAAACATAACTATCTCAGAATACTTTTGTACCATAAATGGTAAATCATTAATATAAATCAGAAACAGTAATGGGCCAAGTATAGAACCTTGAGGAACGCCCATCTCTATTTCCGATCCTTTCGACGTGGTTCCATTAATATCTACCTTTAAAGTTCTTTTATCAAGATATGATGCCATTAATTTCAGTGCTTGCTCGTCAAAACCGTAATATTTAAGTTTAGTCAACGCTATTTCCTTTTTTACACAATCAAAAGCTTTTGTGAGGTCACAAAATATACCTAACGCATCCCGGGAGTTTTCCCATGAATTAAAAATATGTTTCATTAGTGACACTCCTGCATCTACAGTAGACCTACCTTTAGTAAAACCATATTGCTCGTCATGGAATATATTATTTTTATTGAAATATGAAAGCATTTGGTTGGACATGATTTTCTCGAAAACCTTACTGAGAACTGGTAAAATAGAAATAGGCCTATAGTTGGTAAAGTCCTGACTATCTCCTGATTTATGTAGTGGGATGAGCCTACTTAACTTCATACAGTCTGGAAATTCTCCTATATCTATACATTTATTAAAAAGTATCGTTAAATGGGGAGCGATTATATTTATTATTCTGTTTATGACGAAAACTGACATTCCTGTTATGTCTTCGGTTTTTTTAAGATCAATGGTTTTAAAATTTTTAATTATATCATTACTGTCAACATACTTGAAAGAAAACTGTGCTGTTGTTTTGGTAACATTTTGTTCCAACAACTCAAGAGCTTTTTGGGGACATGAATTTAATTTCTCTGTTGTCTGAGTGGGGGTATTTATAAAATGATTTTCAAAAATGTCAGCAATTTGTGATCTTGACTGTATCAGTTCATTATCTAATAATAAATTGAGATCATGCGGGGACTTCAGTTTTCCAGTTTCACTGTTAATTATTTTCCAGACAGTCTTACTCTTGTTAGAAGAATTCTTAATTTTATGTTTTATGCATCTAGATTTAGCTTCACCACAAACTTTTTTAAAAATTTTTGAATAATTTCTGACATAAATAATAAAATCTTGGTTGAAGTTATAGGACTTTTCTCTATAAATGTTATATAGGTGATCTCTACTTATTCTAATTCCAGCGGTGGCCCATTCAGCAAAAGAGCATTTTGTATTACATAGTATTACCTTAGTTTTAAAGATTTTGTTAAATTCTGTTTTTAGCTCATTGATGAAAGAAAGACAATTCTCTAATGTTTCACTGCTTCTCATTGGGGGGCTGATGCTAGACCTTATATTATTTTCAAATAAGCTAAGTTTTTTTTCAGTTATCTGTCTACATACAATTGACTTTTTCTTTTCAATGGTAAATTCTAAATTTATGAATTGTCCCTTGTGGTCTGAGGTAATGCTATCAAAAAGGAAGTGACCAGAGTAGTCACAATTGCAATAAATATTATCTAAACATGTTGCAGAGGTCGAGGTAATTCGGGTTGGCTCATTAAATACATTTAGAAGATTAAATGATTGAAAAAATGTTAAGATTCTCTCCTTTACTAGACCCTCACCTAATAAGTCAACATTGAAATCCCCACAAACTACAACCTCTCTGGAGCTGCGGGAAGCCATCCCCAAAGCATCCTCCATCGCTGCTTCAAAGATGTCATAGTTACCTTTGGGTGGGCGATATACACACAAAATTATATACTTGCTCAATTCAATGCATGAGATTTCTACATGTTGTTCAACAGAGAGTCTACAGATGTCTTTTCTTTCTTTAAATTTAATGTCTACATATAATAGTATCATACTACCCCCACACATTATGGACTCTCTGTTAAAACAACTGCCCACCGTGTAATTCTTTAAACTATAGTTCATTTGTTCTATTTTTAACCAGTGTTCTGTCAAACAAAGTATTTTAACATTGTACTTATTAACGAATAACTCTAATTCTAATAATTTGCAGGATAGGCTCTGTATGTTCTGATGAACTAGTGAAATATATGCCTTTTCCTTTGTCTTACTACCTAGTTTAAAGATAAATTTGCAGATACATTAGTACTTGTACTAATAACTGCATCCAAGTCAGTTGAAATTGTTATGTTATTCAAATTAATAACATTATTGTATACTATATTACTAGCTAGTAACATAGCTAGACGTTTTTTAGAATAATCAGGTACTTTCAAGGTACTCTTAGTCATTAATGATTTCTTAATATAATTATTTATATTAAAATTAACAATTTTTTGCCTATATCCCAAAGTCAAATTATATAGTAACATATTTAATTTATATATCCTAGTGTTAACCTTATAACTAAGATGCTTGGAATATAGGAAGTCACTTATAATTATTTTTCTAACATTTAAATTAACTAACCTCTCAAATGATTTCTTTAAGTCACTTGGATTCACTTTATTACTTGAACCTATTAAAATAACTAAAGTAGTATTCGAGTCATATTGTTCTTTTAAAATAGAATTTATTATTTGAGAGTAACTTGCTCCGGGCATACAAGTATTTAAGATACATTGGTCTAATTCTTTGTTTAAATGATGGCCAATGTTAACACCAAGAGAATCGGAGAAGACTAAAGTCCTCTGAGTCGACACACTTCTATTGTAGGCAAAAGTGGGCTTAACCATATTATTTCTATTTTCAGGAGATACATCATTTATGACAGTACTTACACTGTCACACTTATTGCAAAAACCAGATAGTGTTTCTACTGTTTTTATATTTTCTTTACTTAACTCTATAATTTCTTCTAATCCTTCTATGTAGCTTTGCATCTCTAAGTGACTATTATGATACTTTAATGTTATATCTTGAAGAGATTTTTCTAATTCTATAATCCTATTACTGTCATGGCTAATTTTAACTTTATTATTGTCTAGAGAAAGTTCATAATCACTACATAGTTGTTCTAACCTATTTAACTTAAACTTCATCTCATGATGTTGACTACACCTTAGTTTATTAAGTTTTTTAACATGATTCCTTACAATTCTTTTAAGTTTAAGGTACTTTTTTAACTTTTTTGAACCTTTTATGTTCACAATAGGTAGGGGTTTTTCTTCCTTTACCGGAGTAGTTAAGTCTATAGTTGGCATATGAATAATACTATCATACATGTGCTGTAGCATAATTGAGTTCTCCTCAGATTTGTTGCTCCTTAATGTATGAAGTTCTAATTCAGCTCCTGCTAGTTGTGTTTTTAACAATTGTATCTCTTTAAGTGCTGCTTCATGAAAATCATAGCTATCTTGGTGCAAACTAACATCTCTTTGCAGGGCCATCCTTTGGGCTATGCTATCTTGTAGCTCTGCATCCATATCAACAAGTTGTTTCCTTAAACAAGAATTGGTTTTAATAATATTGTTAATTTCTTGCTCACTATCCTCACGTTCTTCTAACAATTTTATGGTATTTTCTTTTGATTTTTTTAATTCTAAAAGGGCTGAATTTAACTTCTTTTCTAAATTACTAATAGTTTCACTGCGAGTAGGCATTTTAACTATTTCTAAGCTAATGGTACTTGATATTGTGTAACTAGGTTTAATTTACTAGATAACTTATTGACTAATTTAAGGTTATATTTTATGATAAGAGTATATCTAGGAAAATATAAGAAGATAAGAAGAAATATAACTTATTTATGCAGTACTTAGTTATACTGAGGTATTGTTTTAATGTTATAAATGTGTAAAATAGAGAAAAATACTGGCCTGAAAAAACCGTTGAAACAAAATACTTTAATATACTCTCGAAATATTTGTAAAACTCAATATTCCTTTTATAGTATATCTTAAATCCTTAATAAAAGGAGTTCCTTTCAGTGTGAATTCTTTCAAAAACTATCTTAAATACAATTAAATAATTAAAAAAATTAATTTTCGACACAAACACTTGTCGATGCCACACACAGATTCTCCTAGGACCTGATTGTATACCACACCGAACAGCAACGTCGCAAGATGTAGTTCGTCGTCCAAATACGGGGTGACATGAGACCGCGGAGGGATGGGAAAACAAAAACGTGCACATGCGTTTTGCACACGCTGTATCACTTTCTGCGTGCGTCCAAGAATACAGCTACCAAAGACAACGTCACAGTAGTTCAACCTCGATAATATCAATGATTCACAAAGGTGAACACGCAAATCCACACTTAGGTAATCACGAATATTATACAGGACTTTGAGACGATAAAAACAATTACCTACAACTGATAAGATGTGGTTTTCGAACCGTAGTTCCCCATCCATCAGCAGACTACACTATTGTCTATACTATTGTCTGTAAGAGATTCTAATGTATTACGTATCTGATTCTTTGATCCAAGCACCATGTACTTGGACTTGCTAGGATTCAGGACTAGACAGTTCCTTTCCGACCAGGCCAGAATTCGTTCAAGCTCAGCATTAAGAATTTTGGCCGCATTTACGGCTTTATTAGGTACCGTCGAGATATACAATTGTAAATCATCGGCATAAAGATGGAATTTACAATATTTAATACTTTTAAAAATATCAGTCGTATACAATATAAAAATTAGCGGACCTAAAATCGAACCTTGTGGCACTCCTCTTAACTGTTCGTTAGCAGACGATGTTCGAATGCTGCCATCTCGTTTTCGAAGTTCCACAAATTGGAACCTGCCAGTCAGGTAACTATCAAACCAACGAATCGTCGCAGAATCAAAGCCGTAATATGCCATCTTGGACAGTGTCAAAGGCTTGCATAAACACTCAAAAGCCCTGGAGAAGTCCAACAAAGTGAGTAATGTACTTTTGCCTCTATTATGGTCACAAAGAATATTATCAATGACATCTAAGAGTTCAGTAGCAGTTGAGTGTCCTTTATGAAAGCCCGATTGAAGCTCGGGCAAGATGCTATTATCCTCCAGGTACTTTACAAGCTGATCACACACAACCCTTTCCACTATCTTTGAAGTGCAAGGAAGGATACTAATTGCACGGAGATCAAAAATAAGGAGAGGTTAAGTTTTTTTTGGTAAAGGGAATATTTTTGCAATTTGCCAATTCGGAGGAAACTTGTTAGTCGCCATACTTTTGTTAACAACAGCAGTCAAAACTTCAAGTGTCGTCGATAAAGTTAAAATAATCATGTCTATGTAAATTTCGTCGAGTCCTTTGGCTTTAGTTTTAATGTTTGTTATAACCCTAGCCACTTTGTCAGACGTCACTGATTGCAGAGTAAATGTGCTTTTTCCATATCTATGAAATTCATAATAAGTGAGATCTGATAAACTTGCATTTATTGCACCAGAAACAGTGTTAAAGTGACTGTTTATTTGTTCCGGATCGTAAAAATGGGGTGGTAATTTTGTGTGTTTTTTTGGAAGTATGGAACGTTTTAAATTCTTCCAAAGTGCACGGGAGTCATTAGCGTTTTTATTAATGGCCTGTTCAAAAAATGCTCGTTTTTCGTTATGAATTGCTTCGATACCTAAATGTTTAAGATTCTTGTAAAACTCAAAATGAGCCTGGTATTTTGTTTTCTTACTTTTTTCGTGAGCTGCATCACGGAGACGCATCATGAGCCTTACATTATTGGTTAACCATGGTTTGGGACCTTCTTTAATTACCATTCTTTTGATAGGTGCCTGTTTATCGAATAGTGTAATGATTAAGTCATTAAATGTATTTATCATGGAAGTATTATTTAAACAGGAACGCGCGCTGGCGACCTAAAGTGTCCTGAAAAAGGATGGCTAACTAGCTAACTGTGTCTCGTTTTAAGTAGGGTGACCATCTGTTGGTGTTTTAATAAGAGTTCCTCTAAAGGATACAAAAACACTTATATTTACATATTTTGAATGTTTTTGTTCATGAAAACCTCATGTGGGGACCTGATGCAGCCTTTGACACGGTAGCTCAATTGGCAGAGCGACGGGGGCGTATACCCGAGGTCGCGGGTTCGATCCCCACCTGTGTCGAAATTTTTCTTTCCTTTATTTATTAGTTATATTTACATACATACATTATAAAAAAATATATTATAAAAACACTTATATTAACATATATACATTGTTTTTGGTAAATCAACGTGTTTTTTATACATATTTATTCTTAATTAATAGATTATAAAAGAATGGGTAGCCAGTGCTTGAGAATTAAAATTTCCTTAGCCACTTTTTGAGCAAAACCAAATTCAAATCGTTTAATGCATTCATGTGGTAAAGTTCGAGATGATACAGGTTACTTTATTTATTGTTCCATAACATGAACCCATATTTATCACTATTAAATGATAAAAGCTCGAAAACACTCAAACAGATGATAAATTGTGGACACCACATTTATCTTGCTTCGACGGGGATACCCGTGACAAATATTAATATCCCTTTTGCCAAACTTAACCAATTATTTATCTCCAAATCGATAGGCGACAATAATAATTAAAATAAAATACAAAAAAGGAACAGTTTATAACCTGCTTTTTATAAAATACTCCCTATAAATAAGTTTAATTTGTTTTTCTTTGAACTTAATCTCGACTGGCAACCGTGCGAGCGGGACACACTTCTCTCTCACACGGCTCTCGTTCTAGGACGTTTCTCTGCTTGACAGTCTTTAAAAGATAATTAACTTTATTGCATGGTAATAAATTGCATTTTTGTTTACCATATTTTTGTGAGTACTCTCTCCTGTTTAGTTAGTAGCTTCATGGTATTTATCATGTCGTCAACGTCATTTATCTGAGTAATAGCATTCCAGTCTATATTTTTCAAGTCCATGTTAAAGTCGATTAAGTTAATGTCACTCAAAGGTCGATAGGTAATAGTTTTCGGCATTAGTTTCGGTTTTTTTATATCAAGTTCTACTGTAACAAAAACACGGCGACCCAGACTCGGGACATGATGAACCCCTACATTACGAACAGGAGTATCGATGCTAATTAAATCGATTGTGGTCTCACTGTGATCAGTGAAGTGTGTCGGTTCTAGTACTACTTGTGTTAAGTTGATTGATTTTAGAAAATGAGTAAGAGTTAAATTATTACGGTCATTTGTGTTACAAAAGTCTATATTAAAGTCTATCAAAATTAGTAAAAGATGTTATGGTGTCCGTGATGGCGTCAAAAAATCTATCAGTATCCTGCCACGGTGGCCGGTAAGCTGTACCTATTAAAAGTCTACAGTTGTTGATAGTTACACGCAGCCTTACATTTGCTCAACAGGGCCACTGGGTGGTCAAGTCACATATATAAGCCTTAAATGAAAACCAACTCCTCCCCCGCGCGATTGCACATTACTTCATCGGGGTACATGCCGTAATCGATAGCCTGGTATTTGGGGGGCAACTTCCTCTCTACCTTCTTGGAGCCAGGTTTCGTTTATAGCTAAGATATCAGGTTTTAAGTCTACAGTGATAGAAATCAGTTCATCACGTCCCGAGCCCAAAG
The DNA here is from genome assembly GCA_963576735.1 of Bedellia somnulentella. Classification (NCBI taxonomy): domain Eukaryota; kingdom Metazoa; phylum Arthropoda; class Insecta; order Lepidoptera; family Bedelliidae; genus Bedellia; species Bedellia somnulentella. The sequence continues at coordinate 9,108,193 of OY755187.1, read as the reverse complement.
AGCCTGCGTTGAATAGCGCTAACTTGATATGGTTATTACGAATCATGGGAAAATGTTACTAGTATATATTGTGCGATCAAAAATATTAATATAATAATACAAATATACATCAAAATTAATATGACATACATACATAGTCAGGTATGACACTTTTTGCGATGTTTTTAATTTAGATAACGTAATACGGTGAAATGTAACAAAAAATAGTGTACGCTTCACAAAGTACTTTCAGTAAATCTACTACGCAGACATAATCAAAGATAAACCTTTTTGCCATTAAAAAGTGGTATTCAAAGCAAACACAATGAAAAAACCAATGACATAAAGTGTTGTGTGTTATTAAAAACTATTGGATAATGTTAATAATAAAAAGTGCATAAAAATAGAAAAAGTACAAAAAGCTACCTCGAACTTATATTTAGTTAAAAATATCGTTTATATCTGATTCCCGTCGAATCCTTTGGTTACCTTGTTTGCTAAAGAGCTTATTCCAATTGTCTGAATTCAGACGTCTGAAAGCCACAGAATCTGAATTCAGACTAGTGGAATAACGTTCAGAACGCTAGGCTTCTGAAAAGTAGACAAATTTTGGCTCCTAGCTCACTAAATTTTTAGTAACTCCGTCTCAGGAAGGTGGAATAACGTCCAGACGCGTCAGTCGCCTCGCGCCCGCCACTGCGAGAGGACGTACCAAAATTTTACATGCCTAGGATCGCATTTACGTAAACAAAAAAAAGATAATAAAAGTTTTATAGCAGACTAGCTGACCCCACAGACTTCGTACTGTCAAAAGTGTAGACTTTCACGTCATCAAACTGAAATATTTAACTGACCTGTTGAGGGTCTCTGTCATGCGATGAGAAAAAAGGTGTTTTTCATAGTGTCCTCACAATTTTTTCACTTTATCAATTTTAAGTTTATAAGTATAGTAGTTTCGGCTGAGCATAGATTCTTAGTCTGTTTAACCATTTTTTTTAGAAAATTTATTGATCTCTTAATTTTTCTGGGATAAAAAGTGTCCTATTGTGTTAATTGGGATCATTATCTGGGTTCCTGTAATTTTTATTTTAAATGCGTTCTGTGAAATAGTCTCCATTTAGCTACAAACACACAAACATCTAAACTTTCACATTTATAATATTAATAGGATAAGGCTTAAACATAAGCTTCTCTCGCAGGTGACCTCGCTCGCCGGCCAGCGCAGCGTCTTGTCTTGCGCTTCATGCACGCGTGTAAATTTTGTTACGGAGTCATTTAAAAATTGTATTATCTTCTAAGATGTTTATTTAAATTAAGTGATGTCAAGGACAATTTTGTTCTCAATTAAATACTCTCAATCAACAACATATTTATTTGGATAAAGATTAATATTATGTTGATAAAACATTATGGCAATCATGCATTAAATTCGACCAAATTTATTTACCATAAAAATGGTTATAGTAAGTGAAACTTAAAAGTTAGACATATACTGTTGCGGGCATTTTTTTAGATCATTTAAAGAGGAATAATTCTTTAATACATTTTTTTATGGTAACTTAAACCGTTTACGCAGCGCACACCGGAAGCCTTAGTATGAATAATTATCCCCGTTTTTGCAACATTATTCGCTGATAGTTTGCTCCTGTTGGTCGCAGCGTGATGATATATAGCCTAAAACCTTCCTCAATAAATGGACTATCTAACACAAAAATAATTTTTCAATTTGATTGGGTAGTATCGAGATCCTAGCGTTCAAACAAACAAACTCCTTAGCTTTATAATATTAGTATAGATATACATATGCTCACGCCATTAATTCCAGGGGTAGTTAGGTAGGTAGGGGTTCCATTTCATAGGGGTAGGCAGATATGTATAATTATATTCATACATACATACATATACTCACGCTATTATTTCCGATTGGGGTAGGTAAATACGTTTTATCACATACATGCAAATTATATTATATTATAAATATTCACGCCATCACGCCATTACTTCCCATCGGAGTAGGCAGATACGTTTAATTACATACATACATATACTCACGCTGTTACTTCCGATTGTGGTAAGCAGATAATTTTAATTACATACATACATACTTAAACTCCCGCCATTATTTCCTTTTGGGGTAGGCAGATGCGTATTGTTTCAAATATGCATACATATACTCACGCCATCATTTCCCGTGGGAGTAGGCGCAGGCGTATAATTACATAGATAAACTCACGCCATTATTTCTTTATTTCATTATAATGAACTTATTAACTTTTGCACGGAACAACAGTGGTCGTGTATTGACATTGAGTACTTAGGCATTTCATCTGGGACGTACACATTTATAAGTGAAGCACACGGATCTAAACGCTGGCTCGACCACTCTGTTGTTACAGGAGCCGCGGCGAAGTCAGTGCGGAATGTGTATGTTATGTATGACGTGCTGTGGTCAGACCACTTTCCGTTAGTGATAGAATGTGATCTCATTGTAATATTGCCAAAATTATTTAAAAATTATGTACTTAATAACGAGGTCATGTGGGGAGTTAGGAGTGAAGAACAGATAGTTTCCTATCGTAAAGAGTGTCACGAAAAGCTTAGACTCATTGACTTTCCATATGAGCTAAGAAATTGTACAGATAAAACGTGTAATAATCCTGAACATAAAATAATAATAGATGGTTTGTACTCAAACATTGTTACAGCTCTAAGTAGGTCATCAACTGTAAGTCGTGGGTGTCAGATACAAATAAAAAAGAAAAGGGTTGTAGGATGGAACCGCCATGTTTCTGATTCTCATCGGGAGGCCAGGCGTGCCTTTTTCTTGTGGGTATGGAACGGAAAGCCCAATACTGGTGAATTATATAAGAGTATGAGCGATAGGAGAAGAATTTTTAAGTCTCGTTTGAAATGGTGTCAGGATAATGAAAACCAAATAAAAATGGATATATTAGCCTCACATCATGTAAAAAATGATTTTCGTTCGTTTTGGAAACACACAAACAAATTGCAGTGTAGGCCTGGTCTCCCCGTGAGTGTCGATGGGGTGAGTGATCCAGAGGATATTGCCAACTTGTTTATGGACAACTTTTCTGTTAAGTCCACCATGGGAAGTTCGCAGGCGATGCTGAATGTTGAGCCCGGAGTGCGGAGGGAAGTAACTTGTTCCGTCAAAGAGATTTCGCGCACAATTAAATCCATGAGTGGGGGGAAATCCCCTGGCCACGATGGGCTCAGTATTGAACATCTTAAATATGCTGGTGCTCACCTTCCTCGAGTATTATTCTTGTTATTTAATTTTTGTCTGAGTCATAGCTATTTACCTCGTGATATGTTGCAAACGGTTGCTATCCCAATAGTGAAAAACAAAACGGGTGACATATCGGACAAAAACAACTACAGACCGATTTCTTTGGCAACAGTTGTTTCTAAGGTGTTTGATAGCATGCTTAATACACAGCTTAATAAATATTACGCGCCGCATGATAACCAGTTTGGTTTCAGACCTGGACTGTCAACGGAGACTGCGGTTCTGAGTCTTAAGCATGCTGTCAACTACTACACTAGGAGGAGTACTCCGGTATACGCCTGCTTTCTAGATCTTTCCAAGGCTTTTGACCTGGTTTTTTATGACCTATTGTGGAAAAAGCTCGAATAAGCAAAGTTACCTAATGACATTATAAATATGCTTAAATTCTGGTACCAAAACCAAGTAAATAATGTAAAATGGGAAGGTGCGTTGTCCCGCGCATACAGGTTGGAGTGCGGAGTGAGACAAGGGGGGTTGAGTTCACCGTCTCTTTTTAACCTGTACGTCAATGACCTGATAGGAGAGCTCAGTAGCACCAGGGTTGGATGTCATATCGATGGCGTCAGTTTTAATAACATTAGTTACGCGGATGACACGGTGCTGCTGAGTGCATCTGTCTGTGGGTTAAGACAGCTTACCACTATCTGCGAGAAGTACGCTGACACTCACGGCTTGATTTACAATGTAAAAAAGAGCAATGTCATGGTCTTTGAGGCCGGGAATCAGCGCCTAAATAAAGTACCACCTGTTAAGTTATACGGAAAAATTTTAAGCCGCGTATTTTCCTTTAAATACCTAGGCCACATACTGACGCCCGACCTCAAAGATGATGAGGACATTGAAAGGGAAAGGAGAGCGTTGTCGGTGAGAGCGAATATGATGGCGCGCAGGTTTGCGCGTGGTTCGGTACAGGTTAAGCTTACGCTCTTTAGAGCATACTGCACATCATTTTACACGTGCAGCCTGTGGGCGAGATATACTCAAAGCTCGTATAGCGCTCTCTGAGTACAATATAATAATGCGTTTAGACAGCTGTTGGGGCTGCCACGGTTCTGTAGCGCATCAGGGATGTTCGTGGACGCGACAGTAGATTGTTTTTACGCGACAATGCGGAAACGATGCGCGTCCCTGGTGCGGCGGGTGCGGGGCAGCACCAACAGCATTCTAAGCGTTATAGCTGATAGGTTAGATTGTCGGTACTTGGGTCATTGTTACGCTGTATCGACTGGTATACCGTGACATTGATCCGAGTGTCAGTTAATTAGGTAATTTAATTTAATTTAATTTTTTTATGTTTAAACTTTGTTTCTATTTAATTTGTGAATATATTATAATTATTATTTTTTTGTAGACCTACTAACATCTTAAAAATAAGTACTACTAACATAATAAGTCTATGTTACTTTATTAAATAAATAAATTATTATTATTATTTCCCATGGGTGTAGGCAAATACGTATCACTACGTTACGTAACGTACGTAATAATAACATACATACTTATAGCCACGCCATTATTTCCGACTGGGGTAGGCAAATACGTTTTATCACATACATGCAAATTATATTATATTATAAATATTCACGCCATTACTTCCAATCGGAGTAGGCAGATACGTTTAATTACATACATACACACTCATACTCACGCCATTACTTCCGATTGTGGTAAGCAGATAATTTTAATTACATACATACATACTTAAACTCCCGCCATTATTTCCTTTTGGGGTAGGCAGATACGTATTGTTTCAAATATGCATACATATACTCACGCCTATATTTCCCATTGGGGTAAGCAAATACGTTTAATCACATATATGCATACATATACTAACGCCATTATCTCTCATTGGAGTAGGCAGATACGATTAATTACATACAAATACTCACGTCATTATTTCTTATTGGGGTAGGCTGAAACTATCGATCGCCACTTCGTACGACCCCGGCAAACTTTTTAATAAATATGCTTTTATTTTTAAGTCATATAGGAGTTCCCGCTTATTTAATATTGTGTGTGTATGACGTAAAAATATTTGGAAAAGGTTGTGTACATGAATAGGATATATGTAAGTATAGTAGCGAAAGAGATATATAGACGCAATGTGTCGTCGTTTATTGAATGAGAGTGGGATAGTCCATAAGAGAGCCCGATAAAGAGCGTTTTAAAAAAAAGGCGGGAGCAATTACGTACGACCGCCCGCAATCATCGCGCGCTCGTGAATGATTCAGATTCAGAAATTGAAATCGGTGTAGTGGAATAACAAGCGTCTGCGGCAGTAACTTCGAAGGACTTCTGAATTCAGAAACGACAAAGTGTAATGGAATAAGCTCTTAAGCTATGACATATCTGATGGTGACAAGCAAAAAAAAATTTATTTTTGCACTTCTTAAGTTAAGGTTAAGAACGGACAATATTGTATCGAATTGTTGGTTCCCCTTTTAAAGTTTTGGTTGCCTAAAATTTATCAAACAAAAGACGTTTCAGCAAGGTTAAATAACTGATGTACACGAGGAAATCTCAGGACATTAAGCAACTATAAAAAATTCTTACAAATAATAAACTACTCACATGGGTAAGTTGTATTTAATCATGTGTAAGTGTATACGTACAAAGTGGCGATAGACGATGAGTTCAACCGTCAAAGCCAGCTCTGATGATCAAAATTTCAAAATTGTTGTATTTAGGTTTTACATGAAGAGGAAAGTTTGACAATTATGAATGAAAAATGATGTCTAGCAAATATCCACCACGACCCCGCTGGCAGTAGTATTTTTAGTATTTTTCCAAAAAGTGATCAGTGTATTTCGCCAAGGTAACTCAGTGTTAACACCACTGCTGTTATATAGCCAGCCAGATCGTGTGATCTAACAATTCTGGATTATTTTTCATCACTCACTCAAACTGATATCGTGTTGATTAAGTAGTGCTCGTACAAAAATGATTAAAAATATTTACATAGACAATTAACAACCTAAATTAAAATATAAAACTAAATAAATACCTACTATAGATGGAAAATTTCATGAAATTCATCGCTCTCGCAGAACGGTATCGTGCCTAAAATACTGGCAGCATTTCCTCTTTGAATGGCTATGCTAATTCGTTGGCCGAGGTAGCTGCCAGCCCTAGGATCACCACTGACTTCCACTAGGCGGGCTGAGAGATCTTTTAAGAAAACCCGCGCCTCGTTGCCCCATGTGCCGAGAGTTTCAACGGCGAATGGAATAAAATGATAATCATTCAATAATCCAGAATATTTTCGACGTTTGAAACTCTCGGCATTGGCTGCAGCAGCACCTATTCGCGATGCCGACCCTGATAAATGGCAAGACGCTAGGGTATCAACACACGTTGCATCCCATATTAACGCCCTGCCATTCCTACAAGGCAACAAAGTCATACCGTCTGATCTCTTGCAATCGTCCCGTGACAAGCCAGGGGATTCCAAAACAGCTGGTACATGGACGCTGACAAGAGCCCGACGGATGATATCGTTGAGGGCAGCATGGCGTGACAGGCGACCTGCTCTGCGGGGGCACGAAAGACCGTGGTGACCCTGATGATCGACTTGCACTCCACAGCGGCAGCGATGTATTTCATTGATTTGGGCACCAATTCTCAGACAGACCCCCAAACAAAAAGTAGACCTATCGAGAAGGGTACCAATCGCCTCAGATGGTAACGCATTCAACCAATAACCCGACTCAGGCTCTGCAGAAGCCATAAGACGAGCACGCTGTGCGGGGTCGGAAGCAGAGTTCAAAAGGTTTAATTGAATCCGTCCGCAGAGTATGTCATCCCATGACCTCTGGCTAGCCAATTTTGTCGGGATAGAAGAATTGGAACCAAGCATGGATATCCAAGCAATCTTGGCATCGCTCATTCCACTGACCTCGGCCTCACCTAAAGAGGGACTGATAATTTGATGGTATAGGGTCATAGTGGAATGCACAGATGACAAGAAAGCTGGTAAAGCAACATCGGATGTTTTGCGAATACCCAGGCCACCAAAACGAACTGGAAGGGAAGCCTGAGCCCAGCTGTTGTCATCGAATTTACAATTTAGGATTTTGCTTAAAGTATCTTGTATAATGTTGTCCAAATCATTTAATGCCGAAACATGCCTCCAGATGTCGCAACACCTTAAAACATATGTAAATTGAGGAACAAACAAACAGAATTTAATAAGCGTGTAGGCCAAATGTGGATTGATAGTTTGCAGGCGTTCTGAAGATTGATTGAATTTTGAAATTTTATCTTTAACAAAACCGGGCACTGAATCCTCGTTCATTAAGGATTGTAATATTTGGGGCTATTTCATAGAATTTTTGTATTATCTGGGATTTATCTTCGTCTGTAAGGCATTTATTTATATATAATTCGCATTTGTCAAAATTTAAATCAAGGCAATAGAAGAAAAAGTCATTTTTAAATTTTCAAGGTCTTTTAAAACTATGTTTGCATTTCCACCTAAGGTTCCATCGTCTAGGTACCACACATTGAACTTGGAGGCGAGAGATTCAATGAGTGGATGAATGGCTAGGCTGAATATTGCTGGCCCCAGGGGGTCACCTTGTTGGCAACCGACACACGATTTTATTAAATTTTGTTTATATAATAAATTTGAGGGTTTTTTATAGCTCTGCCAAACATAATTAAAAATTGAAGGTGCTTTTTCTTTCACTTGAGCCAACAAGGCGGCCCAATCTACTGAGTTGAATGCGTGTAAAAAACTTAATAAACTAAGGTGTAGTAAAAAACTTAATAAACTAAGGTGTAGTCAACATCATGAGATGAAGTTTAAGTTAAATAGGTTAGAACAACTATGTAGTGATTATGAACTTTCTCTAGACAATAATAAAGTTAAAATTAGCCATGACAGTAATAGGATTATAGAATTAGAAAAATCTCTTCAAGATATAACATTAAATAATAATAATAATAATAATAAATCATTTATTATCAGACAACAAGGTCCATATAATATTAGTAAACTTAGTCTATGTTAGTATTTTACAATTTGGGAGGCAGAGGCTTTGATTTCTGATGCGCAGCCCTGAAGCGCCGGAACACTATTCCCTCAGGCCAAAAATTCTCTCCTAGCAGAATCTTCTCGTGGACTGCGGGAACCTGGAGCCAGTAGGATTTGAAGTTGGTAGGCCTACTGGGCTCCAGACGTGAGATGTTGAGCACGGTTATGGGACCGAGGCTCGTCTGCTCAATGTGACGCAAGATATCATTGTGCGTCATCTGTGGAGCTACTCGTGATATATAAATATCCAGTACCGGTGTTGCAGCCTTCAAGGGGCACGAGGCTGCTGGGACGGTACCACGCTTATTCCTGTTGTTAGCACGACGTTTGGGTTTTTTCCCAACCAGGGTAAATCCATCGTCGTCTCCAACAGTCTTCGGCGCGGCACGAACGGGCGCGGCTCGATTCTCCTTTCCCTCCCTCCGTCTGGTAGTTGCGGCGGGTGGCGGGGGGTTCGGGCAGCGACAACGGGAGCGTGATTGGCTACCTGACTTCAGCACCTGTGCGAATGAACCCTTGTGAGCCATCGATGTCGATGGCGCGTCAGGTTTCCAGACAGGTGCGGATGCGCGCAGCGAACTCGTTCCATCACAAATTCGCTGAGTTGTCGGAGGATCACAGTCAATGACCGGGCAGTTTACTGGGTCAGTTGTCACAGTTGTTTTGCTGCGTTGCGAAGTGTCGAGTGGCGGACGCTTCTGCCGTTTGCGCGGCGGCGATACTTGGGCGAGCGCGACATCAGCATTTCGCAACGATATCACCTCGCGCTGCAACTCGGCGCTGGCACGTTCCGAAGCCACGAGTTTGGCTTTGATATCTTCAACGCTGGACTTCAGCAACTGGATGTCTTTCAACAGTGATGTTACGTCCACATGGTCGAAGGTCACTGGAGGCAGCTTGTTAAGGTCCCGCGCTACGTAAGTGGGGATGTCATCCGGATCCGTCTCCTTGAAAGCTCGGAAGATGTCCTGGATATTTCTTTTCCCGCTGCCGTCGGCCCTCCTCGAGGCGAGGCGCACGGCAGTGACGGCGGCGGTGTCGGCGAGGAACTGTCTCGCGGCGGTTATTTCGGCGTCCGTGTAGCTGGTCGCGCAGATCTGCTCAAGGCTGAGCTCGTCCATCACGTCCAGTTTATTCTGCACGAAGGCGAGCAGCTCCTGCACCAGGATGGTGTCGGAGCGCTTCACGCTGGCCGGGGTCGCCATTGGTTAAACACACAATGACGCACATTTATTGCTGATTCGGTCGCTGCTAGGTAGCGTCCGATCGAGCCGGGTGTTCTGTCACAACTGAAGTATCATAATAAAGAATTAAAGTATCATAATAGTCACTTAGAGATGCAAAGCTACATAGAAGGATTAGAAGAAATTATAGAGTTAAGTAAAGAAAATATAAAAACAGTAGAAACACTATCTGGTTTTTGCAATAAGTGTGACAGTGTAAGTACTGTCATAAATGATGTATCTCCTGAAAATAGAAATAATATGGTTAAGCCCACTTTTGCCTACAATAGAAGTGTGTCGACTCAGAGGACTTTAGTCTTCTCCGATTCTCTTGGTGTTAACATTGGCCATCATTTAAACAAAGAATTAGACCAATGTATCTTAAATACTTGTATGCCCGGAGCAAGTTACTCTCAAATAATAAATTCTATTTTAAAAGAACAATATGACTCGAATACTACTTTAGTTATTTTAATAGGTTCAAGTAATAAGGTGAATCCAAGTGACATAAAGAAATCATTTGAGAGGTTAGTTAATTTAAATGTTAGAAAAATAATTATAAGTGACTTCCTATATTCCAAGCATCTTAGCTATAAGGTTAACACTAGGATATATAAATTAAATATGTTACTATATAATTTGACTTTGGGATATAGGCAAAAAATTGTTAATTTTAATATAAATAATTATATTAAGAAATCATTAATGACTAAGAGTACCTTGAAAGTACCTGATTATTCTAAAAAACGTCTAGCTATGTTACTAGCTAGTAATATAGTATACAATAATGTTATTAATTTGAATAACATAACAATTTCAACTGACTTGGATGCAGTTATTAGTACAAGTACTAATGTATCTGGAAATTTAGCTTTAAACTAGGTAGTAAGACAAAGGAAAAGGCATATATTTCACTAGTTCATCAGAACATACAGAGCCTTTCCTGCAAATTATTAGAATTAGAGTTATTCGTTAATAAGTACAATGTTAAAATACTTTGTTTGACAGAACACTGGTTAAAAACAGAACAAATGAACTTTAGTTTAAAGAATTACACGGTGGGCAGTTGTTTTAACAGGGAGTCCATAATGTGTGGGGGTAGTATGATACTATTATATGTAGACATTAAATTTAAAGAAAGAAAAGACATCTGTAGACTCTCTGTTGAACAACATGTAGAAATCTCATGCATTGAATTGAGCAAGTATATAATTTTGTGTGTATATCGCCCACCCAAAGGTAACTATGACATCTTTGAAGCAGCGATGGAGGATGCTTTGGGTATGGCTTCCCGCAGCTCCAGAGAGGTTGTAGTTTGTGGGGATTTCAATGTTGACTTATTAGGTGAGGGTCTAGTAAAGGAGAGAATCTTAACATTTTTTCAATCATTTAATCTTCTAAATGTATTTAATGAGCCAACCCGAATTACCTCGACCTCTGCAACATGTTTAGATAATATTTATTGCAATTGTGACTACTCTGGTCACTTCCTTTTTGATAGCATTACCTCAGACCACAAGTGACAATTCATAAATTTAGAATTTACCATTGAAAAGAAAAAGTCAATTGTATGTAGACAGATAACTGAAAAAAAACTTAGCTTATTTGAAAATAATATTAGGTCTAGCATCAGCCCCCCAATGAGAAGCAGTGAAACATTAGAGAATTGTCTTTCTTTCATCAATGAGCTAAAAACAGAATTTAACAAAATCTTTAAAACTAAGGTAATACTATGTAATACAAAATGCTCTTTTGCTGAATGGGCCACCGCTGGAATTAGAATAAGTAGAGATCACCTATATAACATTTATAGAGAAAAGTCCTATAACTTCAACCAAGATTTTATTATTTATGTCAGAAATTATTCAAAAATTTTCAAAAAAGTTTGTGGTGAAGCTAAATCTAGATGCATAAAACATAAAATTAAGAATTCTTCTAACAAGAGTAAGACTGTCTGGAAAATAATTAACAGTGAAACTGGAAAACTAAAGTCCCCGCATGATCTCAATTTATTATTAGATAATGAACTGATACAGTCAAGATCACTAATTGCTGACATTTTTGAAAATCATTTTATAAATACCCCCACTCAGACAACAGAGAAATTAAATTCATGTCCCCAAAAAGCTCTTGAGTTGTTGGAACAAAATGTTACCAAAACAACAGCACAGTTTTCTTTCAAGTATGTTGACAGTAATGATATAATTAAAAATTTTAAAACCATTAATCTTAAAAAAACCGAAGACATAACAGGAATGTCAGTTTTCGTCATAAACAGAATAATAAATATAATCGCTCCCCATTTAACGATACTTTTTAATAAATGTATAGATATAGGAGAATTTCCAGACTGTATGAAGTTAAGTAGGCTCATCCCACTACATAAATCAGGAGATAGTCAGGACTTTACCAACTATAGGCCTATTTCTATTTTACCAGTTCTCAGTAAGGTTTTCGAGAAAATCATGTCCAACCAAATGCTTTCATATTTCAATAAAAATAATATATTCCATGACGAGCAATATGGTTTTACTAAAGGTAGGTCTACTGTAGATGCAGGAGTGTCACTAATTAAACATATTTTTAATTCATGGGAAAACTCCCGGGATGCGTTAGGTATATTTTGTGACCTCACAAAAGCGTTTGATTGTGTAAAAAAGGAAATAGCGTTGACTAAACTTAAATATTACGGTTTTGACGAGCAAGCACTGAAATTAATGGCATCATATCTTGATAAAAGAACTTTAAAGGTAGATATTAATGGAACCACGTCGAAAGGATCGGAAATAGAGATGGGCGTTCCTCAAGGTTCTATACTTGGCCCATTACTGTTTCTGATTTATATTAATGATTTACCATTTATGGTACAAAAGTATTCTGAGATAGTTATGTTTGCAGATGACACATCTTTAATATTTAATGTAGCGAGATCCTCTATATCTCTTGACGACGTAAATAAAGCTATCTCACTGGTATTGCATTGGTTTACTGTAAATAACCTGGTTCTGAATGCCAAAAAAACTAAATGTATTAAATTTACTTTACCGAATGTTAGGCAAGTTGACGCCAATATTGTTATTGACAGTGAAAAAGTAGAATTAGTGAAAGAGACAAAATTCCTAGGGATAACAATCGACTCTAAGTTGCAATGGGGACCCCATATACTAACACTTTCTAAAAGGCTGAGCTCAGCAGCGTATGCCGTGCGTAAGATTAGAGAAATAGCAGACATAGAAACAGCTCGCATTGTTTATTTCAATTATTTTCATAGTATTATGTCGTACGGTATTTTATTATGGGGTAAAGCGGCTGATGTTCATAAAGTTTTTGTCTTACAAAAGCGAGCTATCCGATCTATTTACATGTTAAGGTCGAGGTATTCGTTGCGCGAAAAATTTAAAGATATTGGCATTTTAACTGTCCCTTGCCAATACATATTTGAGAATTTAATGTATGCCAAAAAGAATATAGGCCAATTTAGTAAAGTTAGTGATAGGCATACTGTTAACACTCGGAATAAGGAGAAACTTAACGTACCGAAGTGGAGACTTAATAAAGTAAGTAACTCCTTTATGGGACTATCCCTGAAAATGTTCAATAAACTCCCTTCTGACATATTGGAATTGCCTGTGGCATCTTTTAAAAAGGCAATTAAAGCCATGCTTTTAAAGAAATCTTACTACAGTGTTCAAGATTTTTTAAACGACAAGGACCCAACGCGCACATGACCATGTCCGTAAAGCTATAAATCTTCCCTCGTTATTCCTAGGAATAATTGTCTGGTGAGGATTTTTCTTCTCACGTTATGTGATTTGTTTTTGTGATGGACAATTTATTTTAATTATGTCAAACTAGCGTTTGGTTTGGTCGCTTAGAAAATCTTTTGTAAAGTAAAAACATGTTTATAAACTGAAATTGTACAAACCATATTTTGAAAAAATGTGAATGTAAAGAGTTTCTTTGTTGCTTCTTCTCTTTACGAACACCTTCCGAAGCAACGGATTAACGATTAATTTAAAACTTTGACGTTCAAAAAATGTTAGTATTTAACTTTATTTTGAAAAATAAACTTTTTGACTTTTTTTTTTTTTTTTTTCACATCCACCTCCAAAGGACTTCGCCGGCGCCATTTGCGATGTACGTCCGAGCCGAATGAACCGCGGCTTCACAACCACTGCGTGTGCCAAATCCCAGTTGTACTGGTTCAAAGTATGTTCTTTAATCTACTAGAATATATTAACAACAAATTTTTGACACGACGCAGCGAATTGTGTTACCGACAGCAATCGGTCGTATCCCTCCATCTTTTTTTTAAAGCGCATCGATTCGCACCATATAATAAATCCAATATATCGTCACAGACAAGGCCAGACAACATAAGTTTTACTAAACGGGTCAACTGTCCAAGTAACGTATCCCTGTGCTCCCCGCCGGCCCCTCACAAAAAATCTTTGAGATGTTGTGGTGTGAGACCATCGAGGCCACCTGCAGACCCGTTCTTAAAGGACAGTATCGCCGCGAGCGTATCCTGTGCCGTCGCCTCGGGTGTGACGCTATATTGGTTTGGAGCATCTGGCAAGTTGATGTCCCTCCTTGAAGGCGGATACTTAGTCTGAAGCAATAGCAGTGTTTCTGGCGTCTCTGGTGCTAAGGTATCGCTTGAATATAATAATTGTGCAGCACCTCTGATATCTCCATCTGAAATTTTGATTTTGATTTTACGGTTTATGTCGAAAGCTTGTTGTGGGTATTTTTCGTTTTGGTTCGTACTAGGCTTCCTTAAAATATTCGCTGAACATCATTTCACTAAAAATTTGAACTTGACTTAACTGACTGTTGAAAATCAAATATGCAATGTAGCAAAACAAGGGCGCCAAGGTATTTCCAAGAAATTTGTCGTTGCTCACAGGCTCAGATACAACGTAAAAATGAGATTATCTAGTTAGGTAACAAAAGTTACTCAAATAACCAAACCGAACTTTTATCATTGTGTGACTGAACCAGATTAGGTCATTTAAGTATCATGGGTCACTGGGTGACCGTTGATTTGTGTGACAATAGTGACTAAAACAACTTTTGACTTTCGGATATTTTAATCGCGTATTATTACATGGTTTTTTAAAGCCCGACGTTTCGAAAACTTTTCAGTTATCATGGTCACGGGAAGACTGAGGTGTTATTTGTCATTATACAGTACTATAAAATTATTAATACTAACTACCTTCACAAAATTTTAAGTTACATTTGCGTTTAATATTTGCTATGTACAAAAAGAACTAATGTTATCTGGAGTCTTGCTAGTGTTCTTCTCTCGCTTAGTTGTGCTAATGATCGGGTTCCAAGCAGGTGGTAATTGCCAACCATCATCTCTATTGAAGTTTGGATGTTTCTTTATTTCAATAGATTGTAATAATACGCGATTAAAATATCCGAAAGTCAAAAGTTGTTTTAATTATAATGTGCAATCGTGAAAATCTTAGAAAATACTATCACAATGGTGACATTGAGAGGGAAGGAGAGCTTTGCCCATCCGCTGAAATACAGTGGCGAGCAGATTTGCGCGTCATCCTAAACAAGTGCAGTTAAGAATAATTAAGGCATAATGCATCTTTAGCGCGAGTAGTTTGTGGGACAGCTTCACAAATTGGACGTATAAGTATCTGAACATTCAATACAACAATGCATGCAGAATTTTTTTCAAAAGCACGTTTTAGCAGCGCTTCAGTTACCCATATTTGCGCAGGGTCGCGTCTATTACATTTGTGTTTTTTGTTGATGTTTTTCTAACTTAAAATTAATACAAATTATAAGTTGATACACAGCAGGGTGTTCTGGTCAGTACATCTTTGCTCATACGATCATGACAAAATTATGCGCTTTATTGTTGTCGCGAATGCGTGGCTGACCGAATGATTTCGTGAGCGTATCTTCCAAGCGATGGGATTCGCCAATCTATGAAAGTATAGTAAAATTCCTTATGTATTTAAAAACATAAATTTTAGCCATGGATTTTTTAGTAACCATTTTATTGTTTAACATCTATTCTGATTTCATTTAAATACATTTTCTTAAACATTATTTTTATCACATCATTCTCGCCTCCAAAAATTTACTCAAACGAACAAAAAAACAGGATTCGAATACAGAGGTACTAATATTTCCAAAAATCACATGGTTTTTTTTGTCAAATGGTCTACAGAGTACCCACAATTTGCTTAGCGGGGCACTCACGCGATGCCGATGAAGGACAGTTCTGTTGCTGTTTTGTACAAATGCACTGCCACATGATTAAATATAACTAACCCACGTTAGGTTTCCTCACGATTTTTCTCACAGAATTAACAACAATGATTAATAAACCACAGTATGATTTAAGTTAAAACACATTGGTAGACGATCGAGCCAGAATTTGATAAAATAATAAAAATATATAAGCTAAATAAAGCTTTAATATAGCTGTGTAGTGTCGGCTTAGAATAACACTACCCCATTTCTTCCGGTGGGTTTACGTAAGAGGCGACTAACTATATTGGGGTATTGGGGCTTAAAAGGGATTTTTGGGCCATGCGGTTGGAGACCCATCACCAACAACCTTTATTTTACTGCCTATTCCCCACTCAATTTTCCAAAAGTGGCTGAAGAATTTCAAATTCCTTAGCTTTGGCTACCCCTTCTAGGTATTTATAGCCGTGAGTATATGTATGCATGTGTATGTAAAAAATTTCTTCACAGTGAGCTCGTACATCTTGTTCAATAATTTTTCATCGATAAATAGTTTAAGCGTTTAAAAAACATCGTCTTTTATTTTACGTAGATACATACATACATTCATACACTTACGCCATTTGTTCCCATTGGGGTAGGCAGAGATTATCGATCGCCACTTTGTTCGATTCTGACAAACCTCTCTAGCTTTGTTTATATACATCAATATTCTGATACATGCTCTTTTATTCTTCATATTTGGACGCCTACCTTTTTGAACACCCTCTCTATTTGGTTCAGGTGTGTTCTCCGTGGTCGTCCTCTACTGACATTACCTACCACATAGACCCTACCCTATAAATCTCTTTTACCAATTAACAATTAGCCATTCTGCCTATGCGCCCGAACCATTATTCTCTAATTTTTTAAAATATCATCTTTCGCAACGCACCTTTCACGAATCAACATCACAAACTCTCCTGAGAGACCTCATTTCTACCGCATCCTATCTACTTTTATGTTTCTCCTGCCACATAAGCGGAGGAACAAGAACAGCATCAAGCACAGCCATTCGCGCTTTTCATACACCGATTGAATGGTCATTGACTATTCATTGCACCTTCTTCCGCATTACCCCTTTTCAGTCTTCTTTCCATGTCATCATCTCATTTTCCATCGTTAGTAAACAATCTTTCTTTATATTTAAACTCTTTCACTTATTCTCCTTTATTACCATTCATATCAATCGCGCATTCTGTCACATTTCCCTCTATCTCAGAAATCATAGTTTTGGTCTTAACAACTTTCTGGATTATTTTAGATCCTGATAATTAGGTATTTTGTAACTCCGGTAAAACTGCTGAATAACCTCCGTGGGATAATTTGCCTTGGTCAGCAACCAGGATTTAGGGCATATGAACGTTTGAAAAGCTTTTACTATATAAAAACTTAACTTTACAGATAAAAAAAGTATACAACAAAAAAAAACGAAATTGCCTTAAAACCCTTTGGTGACAGGGTTCCAACTCCAAGTAATCTGCTGGCATTACCAGCCCTTGAATCTCCACATGTCTCCACCCAGCGCGCTGAAATTTTATGGAACACTATGCGCACTTACACCTTATGGACTAACTCCCATAGTCCCAACAGTGAAAATATGGTATTCACCAAAATTACTATATCTTCACTTCTTGAGACCCTCAGCATCAGTAGCCAGCTGAGGAGCAAAAAAAATAATGGGACGGTGCCAGTGTGTTGACACAATTTATATCCATTACTAGTGTTGTCCCATTCTTCCATGGATTCAAGGAATGTATACCATCTGGCCTCTTTTTAACATTACAGAAAACCTGTCGGTTACAGGATTAAATTGAATTGAATTATTACTTATTTTTTTTATTTTTATACAGGTTTTTTTGTTTTTGTTTTTATTTATAGTCGACAGGGGAGCATCTAAATTTAATTTTTCCAAAAAAATACAGTATATTATATCCATTTAACTCTAAAGTTTAATAATAACAATAAGACCTAAACAAGCTTTGACGAAAATTTTCCATGATAGTTACATTATATTTGTACATTATACGCTTCAAATGCAGTATTTAAAATGTATTTCAATAAATTTAAATAACAATTATTTAAATTTTAGCTTATTCTATTATTATACAAAGCAAATTATCATAATCGTAACTTAACGCGCACTGGCGCGTTTTGTTTCTATATCTCGCTATAGTGTATGTATTGTCATATACAGCCATTCCACGTTTATTGGTAAGTGCTTTTAATTATATACAGAGTGTGTCGTAAATAGTGGTTCAGAATAAAGTGGCCGGTACACCATGTTCTTACGTATCTCATACTAAAATATCAATAATTAAAAAAAGTTTTTCATTAAAAAGAAGTTAACCCGCTAGGGTTAAATAAAACTGCGCCTGTTTTAATGTTACTGCTTCGACTGTCAGGAATTTTTAATCTACCTACAGGTTGAGGATAGTTTCCATTAACCATTTTAAGGAGTAGACCCGAAAAACTTGTTGTATTTAGCGTTAACATCTCAAATCAAACAACCAATTACCACCAAAAGCCATCGCGTTATCATTCCACGTGATATCCTTCCGCCTACAAGTAAAGTTGCAGCAACACCTGAAGATGCTACTGCTAAAGCAATAAACATTGCTTCATGCAAATTTAAGCAAGTAATAAATTTTAATTACTTTAAATGAAAGAAAATTGGTGATCGAGATATATCGAACCAATAGAATAGAATAGAAAACTTTTTATTGTACATCATAATTAAAAACATTTCACACAGATTATTTCTTAAATAGAAGTACAATATACAATAGAATGAAAATTATTAAAGTTCCATATAAACTTTAAAGAAAGAAAGAAGAAACATTTCTTTAAATTAAGAGTACAGAATACAACAGAAACATAAAAACCGACTTCATTGTTGGAAAAACAACCGAAAATAAACAATCTAGTACTAAAAAGTACGAAATAAGTATTTTAGTTGAATATGAGTACTGTGATTAATACCTTAGCAATTTCTTTATTCCACACGCGTCGGTTCAACCTACCTCAATATTAAAATTCTCTTAAATTAATTTGTGAGCCGGTGCCAGCCTGCGTGATGATTGATAATAATAAGTGTGTATTTCGCACTTCATATACATGTACAATGTAGGATACCTTGTAGTTGTAGGTTAAATTGATTTTTGTACGTATTACCATTTAAAACGTTAGGCGATAGATATATATTGTTTAGATTGTAATAATCAGAGATAGATAGTAGGGTGAATTCACTTTTGTTTGACTGGCACCGACTCAAAAATTAATTTAAGAGCATTTTAATATTTAGGTAGGTTGAACTGACGCGTGTGGAATAAAGAAATTGCAAAGGTATTAATCACAGTACTCATATTCAATTCAAAAACTTATTTCGTACTTTTTAGTACTAGATTGTTTATTTTCGGTTGTTTTTCCCTGAAGGGGTTAGCAGAGGTAGTAATACTTCTGAATATCACGTGACATTGTCACCTATTGTTCAGAGTACCCACGATTTGCTTAGGCAGTGTTCTCACGTTATACAGGGCAGGCCTATCGGCGTTTTGAACAAATACACTGTCACATGATTGTGAGTTTCGACAGTCCCCTCGATTTTCTGGGATGCCATCATCAGATCCTGGTCTCATGGTACTTTCTCGGTAACAATAACATAACAAAAGAAATGTCTAGTGAACCTGTACTTCTCTTCATAAAAGCTACGAAGAGGAGTATAAATCTATATAGAATATGGAAAGAACTGTTTCCTAATACCTAGTGATTGAGGACTCACACCTTCCATCATCAGCTCAGCAGCATATTAATATGATTTTCAGAAGCAAATGCCAATATAAGTTCAGAAAATATGTTAAACGCGGTACATTTGCCTACAGAATTTGAGGGTTCCCCTCGATTTCTCCAGGATCCCATCATCAGACCCTGATATCCTCATCATGGTACCAATCCGGGAGTATCTTCTTTCAAATAAAAAAATAATAATCAAAATCGGTTCATAAATGGCGAAGTAATCGGCGAACAAACATAAAAAAAAAAAAAATATACGGTCGAATTGAGAACACTCCTTTTTTTGAAGTCGGTTAAAAACAACAAATATAACACACATGACAAATACAATAACTTATAAAGTACATCAGACTGTACCCTTAAGTCGAAAAGGCCCAGCACTAAATTGTGACTCAGCATTAGATTGTGAGATTGACTCACGATAATGATTTTCAGTCAGGTCTGGACTTTAAATTTCTGTTTCCGTAAGAATTTCTGGTAATCTTTACGCAATTTACCCTTTTATCTGATGAGGAATCTTTATTCCCAATTTCAACATGATTGAATTGAAAATGCAGAATTTTCATACAAACATAAATTTTTCGTAATTCTTGTTCCCGTGCAATCTCCGTAAATTCTTTTATTAGTGTTCATCTAAAGTACTAAAACTATGTACCTGCTAAATTTCGCTAAGTGAATCCGTAACGGAATGATTTTATAAATAGAAATTTTGATGAGTATATATATATAAATAGAAATCTACTATTTAAGAAATAAATATTATTTATTAGGTGACTATAATTTAGGTGATTGATAGAATCATACCCTATTAAAAATACAAAATTGAAATAAATCATTTTTTCTTTATAGTTTTGCTGTAGTCGAGTAAATCTGAAGAAAAGCTTTCAAAACCATATTTTTTTAAATAACAATAGCGATATTATCCTTATTGTTATGTGTGTTTTTTTTGTAATCCTGTCTAGTAATTAAATTAAACTTACTATAAATAAAACATTGATGCGGAACCCTAAACGAAATCCGTTACTAACAGCTGTATTAGGAAAGCATATAAACAATGGTTTTTTATAATGTTGAGATATTCATTTCAGCGATATATAAATTAACCGTTTTATGCAGAAATCAATCAATCGAGAAACAGCTTTTAGAGATTGAAGATTACTGATTAATCGTGCTAATACTCGTATCACAAAATGAAAAAGATCATCATCGTTTACGTTATTAGCTTTGTAGCTGTCACTTTTGCGGCTTTTCCTGGAGACGACCAAGAATGCGTCAGTAAGTATCCTTATTTTACTATATTACTATTATATACTATTGAGTGTCTCAAGACAGTAAAATCATTATCATCTCAATTTCAGCCAATAGACTTTCTTTAACATCTTCGCCGATAAACAAGTCTACTAGAAATGTACTATACTGAGGCCTTGCTAGCTTGTTTATGCTTTTGATTTGCAAAATTTTATTTGAAAAATTGGTTTAAAATCTGACTGACTATTTGTGATTCCAATATACGGACTTGTAAAATCGCACATTTCCTTTTATTGTGACAGGATAGGAACTCTTGTTCGTAAGGCTCGTTTCCTTGAAAGAATTAAATATTACTTATTGTTTTCACATACAAACATACTCGCACTGTTAGTTTCTATTGGGATAGGCTGAGATTAGTGATCGCCACTTTGTACGATCGACTGGCAAACTCCTCGAGTTTCGTCTACATTCATCAATCTTTTTATATATGCTATGTTTATTATTTAGTTATTTAAAATCATGGTTTTAGTTTTTTTTTGTGTTTAGGTTTTAGTTATTCATGCCTTCTTTCAAATTACTCCCATGCAATATTCATCATCTCTTGCAACTCTTTCGCCGACGATGAAAGTAGCATTTTATATGGCTTGTTGTTATTATATGGTACATGATCATGGGTATTCACTGAGAGGTATTAAGTATAGATCAAAAGTTCTTGTTTTAAACTTTTTAGTGATTTAGTGCGCGTATTATGTAGACAGGCTTTAGTTTTAGAACATATTTGTGATTTAATTTTTTGGTATTTTTTTTATTTTAGGAAAATAAACCTTAATAAAGGGCAATAAGCAAATCGATACAATATTAATTCATACAATATAAAAAGGGTTCAATTCGACTGTCATTTTTTGTATATTTATTACGTCGTTTCTCCATCAAAAACCAATAAAAAAATGGATACGCTTCCAGACTGTTCGTATTTAAAAAAAGAGGTCGGATTGCGTGGATATCAAAATTTTCCAAAAATATTAAAATGAATACGTTAACGATACTGTTGTTTAAAATTAAATTTTTAAAATAAATTTTAGAAAAATGGTTTTTGTCAAACGTTAATTTGAAAAATTAATAATGATATTGTAAGAACGTCCAAGTTTAGCACTTAAGCGGATGTTACACGACACGGGACATATTTGACATATAATTTTTGTTTCAGTATCTGATGAACCGGCAAAAACAGATCTATGTTCAGCAGCCGATGGCATTTCATGTCTCCAAAATATTATAAGCACTAAATCGAGCTGCCAACAGTTAGCTGGTCCCACTGCAAGTGATACTTTTTTCAGTGACTATATATTCCTAACGATGCCCAGCTTGTCTTCCGTTTTCGAAAAATATAATGTGACCATATCTGGACTAAGCTCTGCCGCTTTGATTGATTTCTCGTAAGTTTACATTTATCTAGCCAGATCTTTTGTTATAAAATAATATTGAATATGAACGCATTGACAATATTTAACTAAAATAAACTCATACTTATTTGAAGAATGAAACGAGCGTCTATATTAGGGCTGCCATAACGATTCATTTACTGCAAACTGTGTATAAAACTATAGTCTTCAATGCCACAAAGTGGACCGTTCGTGCAGTCAAACTGCTTCAAGTGATTGACAGCTCTATGATCAATAACATAAAACATAAACATAAACGTTCACGCCGTTTATCCCCGAAGGGGTTGGCAGAGGTACTTCTGAACTCACATGGCAGCGCCATCTAGTGTCCAGAGAAGGTACCCACGTTTTGCTTAGACAGTGTACTCACGTGATAGGGGGCAGGCCTATCGCCGTTTTTATACGAATACACTGTCACATGACTAAGTACAACTCAGCCATGTGGGTTTCCTCACGATGTTTTCCCTCACCGTTAACAACCATGATAAATTAACCACACATATGACTTTATAAAAGACAAATTGGTGTAGGCCCGACCCAGGATTGGAACTCACGCCCTTCTGTTTTCGGGCGGGTGTTCTATCCACTGGACTATCATGTCGCTCTATGATCAACTCTATGATATAAAAGTAAGTATTCTGTGAAAATTTGATTCGTCTACTCGTTACCCTTTTTTGATATTGAGCAATGAAAATCGAAAAAATACGTTTATTGTAGGGACCCCTTTAATATTCTATTTTTTTACTATTTTATTAGTTATAGCGGCAACGAAAATACATCATTTGTGAAAATTTCAGGTTTCTAGCTATCACGGTTTATGAGATACAGCCTGGAGACAGACAGACAGCGGAGTCTTAGTAATAGGGTCAAATTTTACCTTTTGGTACGGACCTCTAAAAATCAAGAGAACATAAAACATTGCAATAAATTAGCATATAGTTAGTAGCAGCGCCGCTATTATAGCAGCATAATGCACGCCACTTGGAGGTTGTTTTATAAAATACATTGATATTTCACTCAACTGAATGCTCATAGCTCGAGCAGCTCGAATCTTGATGTAAATTTCGTCCAACTGTTAATTTGAGATATAGCTATTTATACTAATACATGTATTCTTATATTTCAGAACCTACGCCGATCGCGACTTGAGTATTTTGTCAGTGCGATACTCAAAAGTCAGTGTTATTTCCAGATCCAAACTCTTTTTTTATCAAATCAACAAGATCCCAACTACTCTTATTTCGAATTGTATCGATAGTTACTGTAAGTAACGAAAAGCTAGTTGAATTATAATGACATAGGATGAAGGATTTTTGTATATAAATTAAGTTTGCTAGATTCACAGATACATAGATTGGCAGTAAGTGACAAACGTCATAGCATACATATACTCACGGCTATATTTCCCTAGAAGGGGTAGCCAGAGCTAAGAAATTATAAATTCCTCAGCCACTTTTGGAAGTTGAGTGGGGAAAAGATGGTAAAAAATAAAGGTTTTTGGTGATGGGTCTCCAACCGCATCGCCCAAAAATCCAATAAAAAGCCCCAATACCCTTAGTCGCCTCTTACGACACCCGTGGGTAGAAAGGGGTAGCGACATTCTAAGCCGGCACTACGCGGCAACGGCAAACTTCATAGCATAAACGTAAAAAAGGCAGGACCTCTCACGGCCTACAACCAACGGTTTTGACATCAAACATGAACGAAAATTATTGTCTTATTTCATTAATTCTGAAATGGAAGTCTACATTTTGGTGTTTTTTGATAAAGTAATTAATAATCAATAGCACAGATGCAGTAATCGAAGCTGCGCCAATGGCCACAATGGGATAACAAAACTGTACATACATATTTTAGATGAGAGGGTTTCCCTTTCAAAATACTAGTTCAAAACACTTTTCACCGTAAAGATGATGACCTAAAATTTCCAATCATTGGTTTCTTTATCTTTAGCTTTACTACGGTATAGCTTCTAATAACATTGTTTTAATAAAATCTAAGTAGAAAAGTATCTAAGAATTTTGATTCACATTGTGCTCCCCAGATCAAGATGAATAAACAAAAGATAAAAGTTTTAATAAAGTTATTTTTATTCTTTCAGCGGGTCTTGAAATGACAATAATCTTCCATGGTTCGAACTATATTGATCTTGGCAATTACTACGCTTTTGCGAATATGACAACGCCCCCTGTCAATGATATGCAGTCCTGTGTCAGTGATAGCAGCAGTAAGTATTATGTATACCCAACGTATTATGTATAGTATATATTATATGGAGGTCATGGGTTCGACTCCCGCTGGTGTTGAAAATTTTCTTTCCTTTATTTATTAGTTATAATCCCCACATGAGGTTTTCATGAACAAGACATTCTAATTAATTTAAAGGTCGTCCCCTGCTAACATTATCATGTACTTTGAATCTGTCTAATACATGAAGGGAAAGAATAGCGATCGAAAGCTTATGTCTACCCCAATGGGAACTAATGGAATTGCTATATGTATGTATTTAGTTAAAGAATGCACCAATTGCAGATTTTAGCGTATTGTGCATAAATCTAAGATATTTGAATACTTACATTTACCGTTAAGCGTTATATATTACGTTTAACTATTTTTGTTTTCAGATAAAGACATTCAAACCTTTTACGCAAATCTCGTTGAATCCATAACTCAAGCTAACTACGAACTCATTGAAATCGTCACTCCAATTATTGCCAAACATTTTATATCGAACTACTTATGTCAAGTATACTATTAAGGTTGTAAAAATATTTTCAAGTTTATAATTCGAGAAGTGTAGAAATAAGATGTTGGCTGCTTGTAGCTTGTTTGCCTTGTCAAAATTATATTCACACTAAATAAATTTAGATTATAAACAAATTCTTAAAAGTTTTATTTTCATCACATTCACGACGCTTCTCGGTTTCGGCTTTCACGAGACCCTCGTCATGTGGGATAGTGACATCCACTAGAAACACCCCCGACTGCGACCGATCCCATACCACGATATCAGGCTTATTCGCTAGAATAGTCCGTTATCACGATAACGGATCGGTCCCAATAGATTTTGGCTCGGTCGTTTTCTAGGATTGGCTGCGGCAGATACTTGTAATACGGCAGCCTCTGTTGCAAGAGTTCGTATTTCAGAGCGAGCTCCTGATGTAGGATCGTCAATAACATGCTGCCCTCATTTCTAGAGAGCAGCATGGACCTTTGGGATACGGTTTCAATTCACTTTGGCGCCGCAATGACAGTTTGTCAATTTGTCGGCGTCAGGATGCCGCCAACAAGAGCTGGTGGCTCCCGCCAGACTGGCAGTACTAGTCTCAGGACTAGAACTAGACCAGCCTGGATGAGGCGGATTGAAAGCCGTATCACAAGGGCCAGGGTCTTCATCGGCAAACTGACCAGCTTCAGATCAGGCAACAATAGACCGAGGGTGGTGCGCTTCTTCAGGGAGGCATTCCCTGGTGAGAATGTCTTTGACAACTCACCGGAGTTTGCCTGTAGACTGGTGGAGCGCATCGATGATCTGAAGCAGAAGATCGCTGCTTGGGGTAAGCGAATTAGGCGATATTCTGAAAGGGTAAAGAGGTACCAACAGAATCGTCTCTTCATGAGTGACCAGAAAAATTTCTACAGAACTTTGGAGCGTCCCGGTGTGGTTTCGACGGGTCAGCGACCGGAAAAAGCCGACGTAGTTGCCCCTTGGCATGGGCTTTGGTCGCCGCCTGTTGATCACGTAGAGGGCCGATGGTTCAAGGCGGTCGAGGGAGCGTGCGAGCCCATAGCGCCCATGAACCCCGTCAACATATCCGAGGAGGATGTGGTGGGATCCGTAAGGCCCATAGCGCCCATGAACCCCGTCAACATATCCGAGGAGGATGTGGTGGGATCCGTAAGGCTCCGAACTGGAAAAGTCCGGGGCTGGACGGATCGCACCATTACTGGTTGAAGGGGTTCACGCGCTGTCATGCTACTCTCGCCCGTCAGTTCTAAAGGTCCCTCGAGAGTGGGACGCTCCCGAACTTCTGAACTACTGGGGTCACTCATTTAGTTCCAAAGAGCGATGCTACCGCGGATCCATCACAATACCGCCCCATCACTTGTCTTTGTCAATTTACAAGACCTTGACATCCGTTCTGAGCTCCAAGATTACTCAACACATTGTTGATAACAATGTGATCTCTTGAGCGGTAGCAAGGAGCTGCTTCTCATCGATGCGGTCGTAGGCCAACTGGTCAAACGCAACCGTCGGAAATTCTCCGCTGGTTGGATAGACTACAGGAAAGCGTTCGATTCGACACCCCATTCGTGGCTCATGAGGGTCCTCGAGCTGTACAAAGTTGATTGTACATTTCGACACTTCCTCAGGCAGTGTATGGGGTGCTGGAAAACGATCCTGAGTTTAGACGGTCAGCGGATGACGGACGCGGATGACCAAATTGACATCAGGCGAGGGATTTTCCAGGGCGATTGCCTAAGTCCAAAAGGGTAATCTCTGTTAGTCCATTGCAATTTATGATATAAATAACTAAAAAAAAAAAAAAAAAAAAGTCAAAAAGTTTATTTTTCAAAATAAAGTTAAATACTAACATTTTTTGAACGTCAAAGTTTTAAATTAATCGTTAATCCGTTGCTTCGGAAGGTGTTCGTAAAGAGAAGAAGCAACAAAGAAACTCTTTACATTCACATTTTTTCATTTTTTCAAAATATGGTTTGTACAATTTCAGTTTATAAACATGTTTTTACTTTACAAAAGATTTTCTAAGCGACCAAACCAAACGCTAGTTTGACATAATTAAAATAAATTGTCCATCACAAAAACAAATCACATAACGTGAGAAGAAAAATCCTCACCAGACAATTATTCCTAGGAATAACGAGGGAAGATTTATAGCTTTACGGACATGGTCATGTGCGCGTTGGGTCCTTGTCGTTTAAAAAATCTTGAACACTGTAGTAAGATTTCTTTAAAAGCATGGCTTTAATTGCCTTTTTAAAAGATGCCACAGGCAATTCCAATATGTCAGAAGGGAGTTTATTGAACATTTTCAGGGATAGTCCCATAAAGGAGTTACTTACTTTATTAAGTCTCCACTTCGGTACGTTAAGTTTCTCCTTATTCCGAGTGTTAACAGTATGCCTATCACTAACTTTACTAAATTGGCCTATATTCTTTTTGGCATACATTAAATTCTCAAATATGTATTGGCAAGGGACAGTTAAAATGCCAGTATCTTTAAATTTTTCGCGCAACGAATACCTCGACCTTAACATGTAAATAGATCGGATAGCTCGCTTTTGTAAGACAAAAACTTTATGAACATCAGCCGCTTTACCCCATAATAAAATACCGTACGACATAATACTATGAAAATAATTGAAATAAACAATGCGAGCTGTTTCTATGTCTGCTATTTCTCTAATCTTACGCACGGCATACGCTGCTGAGCTCAGCCTTTTAGAAAGTGTTAGTATATGGGGTCCCCATTGCAACTTAGAATCGATTATTATCCCTAGGAATTTTGTCTCTTTCACTAATTCTACTTTTTCACTGTCAATAACAATATTGGCGTCAACTTGCCTAACATTCGGTAAAGTAAATTTAATACATTTAGTTTTTTTGGCATTCAGAACCAGGTTATTTACAGTAAACCAATGCAATACCAGTGAGATAGCTTTATTTACGTCGTCAAGAGATGTAGAGGATCTCGCTACATTAAATATTAAAGATGTGTCATCTGCAAACATAACTATCTCAGAATACTTTTGTACCATAAATGGTAAATCATTAATATAAATCAGAAACAGTAATGGGCCAAGTATAGAACCTTGAGGAACGCCCATCTCTATTTCCGATCCTTTCGACGTGGTTCCATTAATATCTACCTTTAAAGTTCTTTTATCAAGATATGATGCCATTAATTTCAGTGCTTGCTCGTCAAAACCGTAATATTTAAGTTTAGTCAACGCTATTTCCTTTTTTACACAATCAAAAGCTTTTGTGAGGTCACAAAATATACCTAACGCATCCCGGGAGTTTTCCCATGAATTAAAAATATGTTTCATTAGTGACACTCCTGCATCTACAGTAGACCTACCTTTAGTAAAACCATATTGCTCGTCATGGAATATATTATTTTTATTGAAATATGAAAGCATTTGGTTGGACATGATTTTCTCGAAAACCTTACTGAGAACTGGTAAAATAGAAATAGGCCTATAGTTGGTAAAGTCCTGACTATCTCCTGATTTATGTAGTGGGATGAGCCTACTTAACTTCATACAGTCTGGAAATTCTCCTATATCTATACATTTATTAAAAAGTATCGTTAAATGGGGAGCGATTATATTTATTATTCTGTTTATGACGAAAACTGACATTCCTGTTATGTCTTCGGTTTTTTTAAGATCAATGGTTTTAAAATTTTTAATTATATCATTACTGTCAACATACTTGAAAGAAAACTGTGCTGTTGTTTTGGTAACATTTTGTTCCAACAACTCAAGAGCTTTTTGGGGACATGAATTTA
Source organism: Bedellia somnulentella (assembly GCA_963576735.1). Classification (NCBI taxonomy): domain Eukaryota; kingdom Metazoa; phylum Arthropoda; class Insecta; order Lepidoptera; family Bedelliidae; genus Bedellia; species Bedellia somnulentella. Next base: position 9,079,364 of record OY755187.1, on the reverse strand, counting down.
ATTTCTCTGTTGTCTGAGTGGGGGTATTTATAAAATGATTTTCAAAAATGTCAGCAATTTGTGATCTTGACTGTATCAGTTCATTATCTAATAATAAATTGAGATCACGCGGGGACTTCAGTTTTCCAGTTTCACTTTAATTATTTTCCAGACAGTCTTACTCTTGTTAGAAGAATTCTTAATTTTATGTTTTATGCATCTAGATTTAGCTTCACCACAAACTTTTTTAAAAATTTTTGAATAATTTCTGACATAAATAATAAAATCTTGGTTGAAGTTATAGGACTTTTCTCTATAAATGTTATATAGGTGATCTCTACTTATTCTAATTCCAGCGGTGGCCCATTCAGCAAAAGAGCATTTTGTATTACATAGTATTACCTTAGTTTTAAAGATTTTGTTAAATTCTGTTTTTAGCTCATTGATGAAAGAAAGACAATTCTCTAATGTTTCACTGCTTCTCATTGGGGGGCTGATGCTAGACCTTATATTATTTTCAAATAAGCTAAGTTTTTTTTCAGTTATCTGTCTACATACAATTGACTTTTTCTTTTCAATGGTAAATTCTAAATTTATGAATTGTCCCTTGTGGTCTGAGGTAATGCTATCAAAAAGGAAGTGACCAGAGTAGTCACAATTGCAATAAATATTATCTAAACATGTTGCAGAGGTCGAGGTAATTCGGGTTGGCTCATTAAATACATTTAGAAGATTAAATGATTGAAAAAATGTTAAGATTCTCTCCTTTACTAGACCCTCACCTAATAAGTCAACATTGAAATCCCCACAAACTACAACCTCTCTGGAGCTGCGGGAAGCCATCCCCAAAGCATCCTCCATCGCTGCTTCAAAGATGTCATAGTTACCTTTGGGTGGGCGATATACACACAAAATTATATACTTGCTCAATTCAATGCATGAGATTTCTACATGTTGTTCAACAGAGAGTCTACAGATGTCTTTTCTTTCTTTAAATTTAATGTCTACATATAATAGTATCATACTACCCCCACACATTATGGACTCTCTGTTAAAACAACTGCCCACCGTGTAATTCTTTAAACTAAAGTTCATTTGTTCTATTTTTAACCAGTGTTCTGTCAAACAAAGTATTTTAACATTGTACTTATTAACGAATAACTCTAATTCTAATAATTTGCAGGATAGGCTCTGTATGTTCTGATGAACTAGTGAAATATATGCCTTTTCCTTTGTCTTACTACCTAGTTTAAAGATAAATTTGCAGATACATTAGTACTTGTACTAATAACTGCATCCAAGTCAGTTGAAATTGTTATGTTATTCAAATTAATAACATTATTGTATACTATATTACTAGCTAGTAACATAGCTAGACGTTTTTTAGAATAATCAGGTACTTTCAAGGTACTCTTAGTCATTAATGATTTCTTAATATAATTATTTATATTAAAATTAACCAGTTTTTGCCTATATCCCAAAGTCAAATTATATAGTAACATATTTAATTTATATATCCTAGTGTTAACCTTATAACTAAGATGCTTGGAATATAGGAAGTCACTTATAATTATTTTTCTAACATTTAAATTAACTAACCTCTCAAATGATTTCTTTAAGTCACTTGGATTCACTTTATTACTTGAACCTATTAAAATAACTAAAGTAGTATTCGAGTCATATTGTTCTTTTAAAATAGAATTTATTATTTGAGAGTAACTTGCTCCGGGCATACAAGTATTTAAGATACATTGGTCTAATTCTTTGTTTAAATGATGGCCAATGTTAACACCAAGAGAATCGGAGAAGACTAAAGTCCTCTGAGTCGACACACTTCTATTGTAGGCAAAAGTGGGCTTAACCATATTATTTCTATTTTCAGGAGATACATCATTTATGACAGTACTTACACTGTCACACTTATTGCAAAAACCAGATAGTGTTTCTACTGTTTTTATATTTTCTTTACTTAACTCTATAATTTCTTCTAATCCTTCTATGTAGCTTTGCATCTCTAAGTGACTATTATGATACTTTAATGTTATATCTTGAAGAGATTTTTCTAATTCTATAATCCTATTACTGTCATGGCTAATTTTAACTTTATTATTGTCTAGAGAAAGTTCATAATCACTACATAGTTGTTCTAACCTATTTAACTTAAACTTCATCTCATGATGTTGACTACACCTTAGTTTATTAAGTTTTTTAACATGATTCCTTACAATTCTTTTAAGTTTAAGGTACTTTTTTAACTTTTTTGAACCTTTTATGTTCACAATAGGTAGGGGTTTTTCTTCCTTTACCGGAGTAGTTAAGTCTATAGTTGGCATATGAATAATACTATCATACATGTGCTGTAGCATAATTGAGTTCTCCTCAGATTTGTTGCTCCTTAATGTATGAAGTTCTAATTCAGCTCCTGCTAGTTGTGTTTTTAACAATTGTATCTCTTTAAGTGCTGCTTCATGAAAATCATAGCTATCTTGGTGCAAACTAACATCTCTTTGCAGGGCCATCCTTTGGGCTATGCTATCTTGTAGCTCTGCATCCATATCAACAAGTTGTTTCCTTAAACAAGAATTGGTTTTAATAATATTGTTAATTTCTTGCTCACTATCCTCACGTTCTTCTAACAATTTTATGGTATTTTCTTTTGATTTTTTTAATTCTAAAAGGGCTGAATTTAACTTCTTTTCTAAATTACTAATAGTTTCACTGCGAGTAGGCATTTTAACTATTTCTAAGCTAATGGTACTTGATATTGTGTAACTAGGTTTAATTTACTAGATAACTTATTGACTAATTTAAGGTTATATTTTATGATAAGAGTATATCTAGGAAAATATAAGAAGATAAGAAGAAATATAACTTATTTATGCAGTACTTAGTTATACTGAGGTATTGTTTTAATGTTATAAATGTGTAAAATAGAGAAAAATACTGGCCTGAAAAAACCGTTGAAACAAAATACTTTAATATACTCTCGAAATATTTGTAAAACTCAATATTCCTTTTATAGTATATCTTATCCTTAATAAAAGGAGTTCCTTTCAGTGTGAATTCTTTCAAAAACTATCTTAAATACAATTAAATAATTAAAAAAATTAATTTTCGACACAAACACTTGTCGATGCCACACACAGATTCTCCTAGGACCTGATTGTATTGTATACCACACCGAACAGCAACGTCGCAAGATGTAGTTCGTCGTCCAAATACGGGGTGACATGAGACCGCGGAGGGATGGGAAAACAAAAACGTGCACATGCGTTTTGCACACGCTGTATCACTTTCTGCGTGCGTCCAAGAATACAGCTACCAAAGACAACGTCACAGTAGTTCAACCTCGATAATATCAATGATTCACAAAGGTGAACACGCAAATCCACACTTAGGTAATCACGAATATTATACAGGACTTTGAGACGATAAAAACAATTACCTACAACTGATAAGATGTGGTTTTCGAACCGTAGTTCCCCATCCATCAGCAGACTACACTATTGTCTATACTATTGTCTGTAAGAGATTCTAATGTATTACGTATCTGATTCTTTGATCCAAGCACCATGTACTTGGACTTGCTAGGATTCAGGACTAGACAGTTCCTTTCCGAACAGGCCAGAATTCGTTCAAGCTCAGCATTAAGAATTTTGGCCGCATTTACGGCTTTATTAGGTACCGTCGAGATATACAATTGTAAATCATCGGCATAAAGATGGAATTTACAATATTTAATACTTTTAAAAATATCAGTCGTATACAATATAAAAATTAGCGGACCTAAAATCGAACCTTGTGGCACTCCTCTTAACTGTTCGTTAGCAGACGATGTTCGAATGCTGCCATCTCGTTTTCGAAGTTCCACAAATTGGAACCTGCCAGTCAGGTAACTATCAAACCAACGAATCGTCGCAGAATCAAAGCCGTAATATGCCATCTTGGACAGTGTCAAAGGCTTGCATAAACACTCAAAAGCCCTGGAGAAGTCCAACAAAGTGAGTAATGTACTTTTGCCTCTATTATGGTCACAAAGAATATTATCAATGACATCTAAGAGTTCAGTAGCAGTTGAGTGTCCTTTATGAAAGCCCGATTGAAGCTCGGGCAAGATGCTATTATCCTCCAGGTACTTTACAAGCTGATCACCCACAACCCTTTCCACTATCTTTGAAGTGCAAGGAAGGATACTAATTGCACGGAGATCAAAAATAAGGAGAGGTTAAGTTTTTTTTGGTAAAGGGAATATTTTTGCAATTTGCCAATTCGGAGGAAACTTGTTAGTCGCCATACTTTTGTTAACAACAGCAGTCAAAACTTCAAGTGTCGTCGATAAAGTTAAAATAATCATGTCTATGTAAATTTCGTCGAGTCCTTTGGCTTTAGTTTTAATGTTTGTTATAACCCTAGCCACTTTGTCAGACGTCACTGATTGCAGAGTAAATGTGCTTTTTCCATATCTATGAAATTCATAATAAGTGAGATCTGATAAACTTGCATTTATTGCACCAGAAACAGTGTTAAAGTGACTGTTTATTTGTTCCGGATCGTAAAAATGGGGTGGTAATTTTGTGTGTTTTTTTGGAAGTATGGAACGTTTTAAATTCTTCCAAAGTGCACGGGAGTCATTAGCGTTTTTATTAATGGCCTGTTCAAAAAATGCTCGTTTTTCGTTATGAATTGCTTCGATACCTAAATGTTTAAGATTCTTGTAAAACTCAAAATGAGCCTGGTATTTTGTTTTCTTACTTTTTTCGTGAGCTGCATCACGGAGACGCATCATGAGCCTTACATTATTGGTTAACCATGGTTTGGGACCTTCTTTAATTACCATTCTTTTGATAGGTGCCTGTCTATCGAATAGTGTAATGATTAAGTCATTAAATGTATTTATTTATCATGTCGTCAACGTCATTTATCTGAGTAATAGCATTCCAGTCTATATTTTTCAAGTCCATGTTAAAGTCGATTAAGTTAATGTCACTCAAAGGTCGATAGGTAATAGTTTTCGGCATTAGTTTCGGTTTTTTTATATCAAGTTCTACTGTAACAAAAACACGGCGACCCAGACTCGGGACATGATGAACCCCTACATTACGAACAGGAGTATCGATGCTAATTAAATCGATTGTGGTCTCACTGTGATCAGTGAAGTGTGTCGGTTCTAGTACTACTTGTGTTAAGTTGATTGATTTTAGAAAATGAGTAAGAGTTAAATTATTACGGTCATTTGTGTTACAAAAGTCTATATTAAAGTCTATCAAAATTAGTAAAAGATGTTATGGTGTCCGTGATGGCGTCAAAAAATCTATCAGTATCCTGCCACGGTGGCCGGTAAGCTGTACCTATTAAAAGTCTACAGTTGTTGATAGTTACACGCAGCCTTACATTTGCTCAACAGGGCCACTGGGTGGTCAAGTCACATATATAAGCCTTAAATGAAAACCAACTCCTCCCCCGCGCGATTGCACATTACTTCATCGGGGTACATGCCGTAATCGATAGCCTGGTATTTGGGGGGCAACTTCCTCTCTACCTTCTTGGAGCCAGGTTTCGTTTATAGCTAAGATATCAGGTTTTAAGTCTACAGTGATAGAAATCAGTTCATCACGTCCCGAGCCCAAAGAGCCTGCGTTGAATAGCGCTAACTTGATATGGTTATTGCGAATCATGGGAAAATGTAACTAGTATATATTGTGCGATCAAAAATATTAATATAATAATACAAATATACATCAAAATTAATATGACATACATACATAGTCAGGTATGACACTTTTTGCGATGTTTTTAATTTAGATAACGTAATACGGTGAAATGTAACAAAAAATAGTGTACGCTTCACAAAGTACTTTCAGTAAATCTACTACGCAGACATAATCAAAGATAAACCTTTTTGCCATTAAAAAGTGGTATTCAAAGCAAACACAATGAAAAAACCAATGACATAAAGTGTTGTGTGTTATTAAAAACTATTGGATAATGTTAATAATAAAAAGTGCATAAAAATAGAAAAAGTACAAAAAGCTACCTCGAACTTATATTTAGTTAAAAATATCGTTTATATCTGATTCCCGTCGAATCCTTTGGTTACCTTGTTTGCTAAAGAGCTTATTCCAATTGTCTGAATTCAGACGTCTGAAAGCCACAGAATCTGAATTCAGACTAGTGGAATAACGTTCAGAACGCTAGGCTTCTGAAAAGTAGACAAATTTTGGCTCCTAGCTCACTAAATTTTTAGTAACTCCGTCTCAGGAAGGTGGAATAACGTCCAGACGCGTCAGTCGCCTCGCGCCCGCCACTGCGAGAGGACGTACCAAAATTTTACATGCCTAGGATCGCATTTACGTAAACAAAAAAAAGATAATAAAAGTTTTATAGCAGACTAGCTGACCCCACAGACTTCGTACTGTCAAAAGTGTAGACTTTCACGTCATCAAACTGAAATATTTAACTGACCTGTTGAGGGTCTCTGTCATGCGATGAGAAAAAAGGTGTTTTTCATAGTGTCCTCACAATTTTGTCACTTTATCAATTTTAAGTTTATAAGTATAGTAGTTTCGGCTGAGCATAGATTCTTAGTCTGTTTAACCATTTTTTTTAGAAAATTTATTGATCTCTTAATTTTTCTGGGATAAAAAGTGTCCTATTGTGTTAATTGGGATCATTATCTGGCTTCCTGTAATTTTTATTTTAAATGCGTTCTGTGAAATAGTCTCCATTTAGCTACAAACACACAAACATCTAAACTTTCACATTTATAATATTAATAGGATAAGGCTTAAACATAAGCTTCTCTCGCAGGTGACCTCGCTCGCCGGCCAGCGCAGCGTCTTGTCTTGCGCTTCATGCACGCGTGTAAATTTTGTTACGGAGTAATTTAAAAATTGTATTATCTTCTAAGATGTTTATTTAAATTAAGTGATGTCAAGGACAATTTTGTTCTCAATTAAATACTCTCAATCAACAACATATTTATTTGGATAAAGATTAATATTATGTTGATAAAACATTATGGCAATTATGCATTAAATTCGACCAAATTTATTTACCATAAAAATGGTTATAGTAAGTGAAACTTAAAAGTTAGACATATACTGTTGCGGGCATTTTTTTAGATCATTTAAAGAGGAATAATTCTTTAATACATTTTTTTATGGTAACTTAAACCGTTTACGCAGCGCACACCGGAAGCCTTAGTATGAATAATTATCCCCGTTTTTGCAACATTATTCGCTGATAGTTTGCTCCTGTTGGTCGCAGCGTGATGATATATAGCCTAAAACCTTCCTCAATAAATGGACTATCTAACACAAAAATAATTTTTCAATTTGATTGGGTAGTATCGAGATCCTAGCGTTCAAACAAACAAACTCCTTAGCTTTATAATATTAGTATAGATATACATATGCTCACGCCATTAATTCCAGGGGTAGTTAGGTAGGTAGGGGTTCCATTTCATAGGGGTAGGCAGATATGTATAATTATTTTCATACATACATACATATACTCACGCTATTATTTCCGATTGGGGTAGGTAAATACGTTTTATCACATACATGCAAATTATATTATATTATAAATATTCACGCCATCACGCCATTACTTCCCATCGGAGTAGGCAGATACGTTTAATTACATACATACATATACTCACGCTGTTACTTCCGATTGTGGTAAGCAGAAAATTTTTATTACATACATACATACTTAAACTCCCGCCATTATTTCCTTTTGGGGTAGGCAGATGCGTATTGTTTCAAATATGCATACATATACTCACGCCATCATTTCCCGTGGGAGTAGGCGCAGGCGTATAATTACATAGATAAACTCACGCCATTATTTCTTTATTTCATTATAATGAACTTATTAACTTTTGCACGGAACAACAGTGGTCGTGTATTGACATTGAGTACTTAGGCATTTCATCTGGGACGTACACATTTATAAGTGAAGCACACGGATCTAAACGCTGGCTCGACCACTGTGTTGTTACAGGAGCCGCGGCGAAGTCAGTGCGGAATGTGTATGTTATGTATGACGTGCTGTGGTCAGACCACTTTCCGTTAGTGATAGAATGTGATCTCATTGTAATATTGCCAAAATTATTTAAAAATTATGTACTTAATAACGAGGTCATGTGGGGAGTTAGGAGTGAAGAACAGATAGTTTCCTATCGTAAAGAGTGTCACGAAAAGCTTAGACTCATTGACTTTCCATATGAGCTAAGAAATTGTACAGATAAAACGTGTAATAATCCTGAACATAAAATAATAATAGATGGTTTGTACTCAAACATTGTTACAGCTCTAAGTAGGTCATCAACTGTAAGTCGTGGGTGTCAGATACAAATAAAAAAGAAAAAGGTTGTAGGATGGAACCGCCATGTTTCTGATTCTCATCGGGAGGCCAGGCGTGCCTTTTTCTTGTGGGTATGGAACGGAAAGCCCAATACTGGTGAATTATATAAGAGTATGAGCGATAGGAGAAGAATTTTTAAGTCTCGTTTGAAATGGTGTCAGGATAATGAAAACCAAATAAAAATGGATATATTAGCCTCACATCATGTAAAAAATGATTTTCGTTCGTTTTGGAAACACACAAACAAATTGCAGTGTAGGCCTGGTCTCCCCGTGAGTGTCGATGGGGTGAGTGATCCAGAGGATATTGCCAACTTGTTTATGGACCACTTTTCTGTTAAGTCCACCATGGGAAGTTCGCAGGCGATGCTGAATGTTGAGCCCGGAGTGCGGAGGGAAGTAACTTGTTCCGTCAAATAGATTTCGCGCACAATTAAATCCATGAGTGGGGGGAAATCCCCTGGCCACGATGGGCTCAGTATTGAACATCTTAAATATGCTGGTGCTCACCTTCCTCGAGTATTATTCTTGTTATTTAATTTTTGTCTGAGTCATAGCTATTTACCTAGTGATATGTTGCAAACGGTTGCTATCCCAATAGTGAAAAACAAAACGGGTGACATATCGGACAAAAACAACTACAGACCGATTTCTTTGGCAACAGTTGTTTCTAAGGTGTTTGATAGCATGCTTAATACACAGCTTAATAAATATTACGCGCCGCATGATAACCAGTTTGGTTTCAGACCTGGACTGTCAACGGAGACTGCGGTTCTGAGTCTTAAGCATGCTGTCAACTACTACACTAGGAGGAGTACTCCGGTATACGCCTGCTTTCTAGATCTTTCCAAGGCTTTTGACCTGGTTTTTTATGACCTATTGTGGAAAAAGCTCGAATAAGCAAAGTTACCTAATGACATTATAAATATGCTTAAATTCTGGTACCAAAACCAAGTAAATAATGTAAAATGGGAAGGTGCGCTGTCCCGCGCATACAGGTTGGAGTGCGGAGTGAGACAAGGGGGGTTGAGTTCACCGTCTCTTTTTAACCTGTACGTCAATGACCTGATAGGAGAGCTCAGTAGCACCAGGGTTGGATGTCATATCGATGGCGTCAGTTTTAATAACATTAGTTACGCGGATGACACGGTGCTGCTGAGTGCATCTGTCTGTGGGTTAAGACAGCTTACCACTATCTGCGAGAAGTACGCTGACACTCACGGCTTGATTTACAATGTAAAAAAGAGCAATGTCATGGTTTTTGAGGCCGGGAATCAGCGCCTAAATAAAGTACCACCTGTTAAGTTATACGGAAAAATTTTAAGCCGCGTATTTTCCTTTAAATACCTAGGCCACATACTGACGCCCGACCTCAAAGATGATGAGGACATTGAAAGGGAAAGGAGAGCGTTGTCGGTGAGAGCGAATATGCTGGCGCGCAGGTTTGCGCGTGGTTCGGTACAGGTTAAGCTTACGCTCTTTAGAGCATACTGCACATCATTTTACACGTGCAGCCTGTGGGCGAGATATACTCAAAGCTCGTATAGCGCTCTCTGAGTACAATATAATAATGCGTTTAGACAGCTGTTGGGGCTGCCACGGTTCTGTAGCGCATCAGGGATGTTCGTGGACGCGACAGTAGATTGTTTTTACGCGACAATGCGGAAACGATGCGCGTCCCTGGTGCGGCGGGTGCGGGGCAGCACCAACAGCATTCTAAGCGTTATAGCTGATAGGTTAGATTGTCGGTACTTGGGTCATTGTTACGCTGTATCGACTGGTATACCGTGACATTGATCCGAGTGTCAGTTAATTAGGTAATTTAATTTAATTTTTTTTTTTTATGTTTAAACTTTGTTTCTATTTAATTTGTGAATATATTATAATTATTATTATTTTTTTGTAGACCTACTAACATCTTAAAAATAAGTACTACTAACATAATAAGTCTATGTTACTTTATTAAATAAATAAATTATTATTATTATTTCCCATGGGTGTAGGCAAATACGTATCACTACGTTACGTAACGTACGTAATAATAACATACATACTTATAGCCACGCCATTATTTCCGACTGGGGTAGGCAAATACGTTTTATCACATACATGCAAATTATATTATATTATAAATATTCACGCCATTACTTCCAATCGGAGTAGGCAGATACGTTTAATTACATACATACACACTCATACTCACGCCATTACTTCCGATTGTGGTAAGCAGATAATTTTAATTACATACATACATACTTAAACTCCCGCCATTATTTCCTTTTGGGGTAGGCAGATACGTATTGTTTCAAATATGCATACATATACTCACGCCTATATTTCCCATTGGGGTAAGCAAATACGTTTAATCACATATATGCATACATATACTAACGCCATTATCTCTCATTGGAGTAGGCAGATACGATTAATTACATACAAATACTCACGTCATTATTTCTTATTGGGGTAGGCTGAAACTATCGATCGCCACTTCGTACGACCCCGGCAAACTTTTTAATAAATATGCTTTTATTTTTAAGTCATATAGGAGTTCCCGCTTATTTAATATTGTGTGTGTATGACGTAAAAATATTTGGAAAAGGTTGTGTACATGAATAGGATATATGTAAGTATAGTAGCGAAAGAGATATATAGACGCAATGTGTCGTCGTTTATTGAATGAGAGTGGGATAGTCCATAAGAGAGCCCGATAAAGAGCGTTTTAAAAAAAAGGCGGGAGCAATTACGTACGACCGCCCGCAATCATCGCGCGCTCGTGAATGATTCAGATTCAGAAATTGAAATCGGTGTAGTGGAATAACAAGCGTCTGCGGCAGTAACTTCGAAGGACTTCTGAATTCTTGAAGACTTCTGAATTAAGTAGGGTGACCATCTGTTGGTGTTTTAATAAGAGTTCCTCTAAAGGATACAAAAACACTTATATTTACATATTTTGAATGTTTTTGTTCATGAAAACCTCATGTGGGGACCTGATGCAGCCTTTGACACGGTAGCTCAATTGGCAGAGCGACGGGGGCGTATACCCGAGGTCGCGGGTTCGATCCCCACCTGTGTCGAAATTTTTCTTTCCTTTATTTATTAGTTATATTTACATACATACATTATAAAAAAATATATTATAAAAACACTTATATTAACATATATACATTGTTTTTGGTAAATCAACGTGTTTTTTATACATATTTATTCTTAATTAATAGATTATAAAAGAATGGGTAGCCAGTGCTTGAGAATTAAAATTTCCTTAGCCACTTTTTGAGCAAAACCAAATTCAAATCGTTTAATGCATTCATGTGGTAAAGTTCGAGATGATACAGGTTACTTTATTTATTGTTCCATAACATGAACCCATATTTATCACTATTAAATGATAAAAGCTCGAAAACACTCAAACAGATGATAAATTGTGGACACCACATTTATCTTGCTTCGACGGGGATACCCGTGACAAATATTAATATCCCTTTTGCCAAACTTAACCAATTATTTATCTCCAAATCGATAGGCGACAATAATAATTAAAATAAAATACAAAAAAGGAACAGTTTATAACCTGCTTTTTATAAAATACTCCCTATAAATAAGTTTAATTTGTTTTTCTTTGAACTTAATCTCGACTGGCAACCGTGCGAGCGGGACACACTTCTCTCTCACACGGCTCTCGTTCTAGGACGTTTCTCTGCTTGACAGTCTTTAAAAGATAATTAACTTTATTGCATGGTAATAAATTGCATTTTTGTTTACCATATTTTTGTGAGTACTCTCTCCTGTTTAGTTAGTAGCTTCATGGTATTTATCATGTCGTCAACGTCATTTATCTGAGTAATAGCATTCCAGTCTATATTTTTCAAGTCCATGTTAAAGTCGATTAAGTTAATGTCACTCAAAGGTCGATAGGTAATAGTTTTCGGCATTAGTTTCGGTTTTTTTATATCAAGTTCTACTGTAACAAAAACACGGCGACCCAGACTCGGGACATGATGAACCCCTACATTACGAACAGGAGTATCGATGCTAATTAAATCGATTGTGGTCTCACTGTGATCAGTGAAGTGTGTCGGTTCTAGTACTACTTGTGTTAAGTTGATTGATTTTAGAAAATGAGTAAGAGTTAAATTATTACGGTCATTTGTGTTACAAAAGTCTATATTAAAGTCTATCAAAATTAGTAAAAGATGTTATGGTGTCCGTGATGGCGTCAAAAAATCTATCAGTATCCTGCCACGGTGGCCGGTAAGCTGTACCTATTAAAAGTCTACAGTTGTTGATAGTTACACGCAGCCTTACATTTGCTCAACAGGGCCACTGGGTGGTCAAGTCACATATATAAGCCTTAAATGAAAACCAACTCCTCCCCCGCGCGATTGCACATTACTTCATCGGGGTACATGCCGTAATCGATAGCCTGGTATTTGGGGGGCAACTTCCTCTCTACCTTCTTGGAGCCAGGTTTCGTTTATAGCTAAGATATCAGGTTTTAAGTCTACAGTGATAGAAATCAGTTCATCACGTCCCGAGCCCAAAGAGCCTGCGTTGAATAGCGCTAACTTGATATGGTTATTGCGAATCATGGGAAAATGTAACTAGTATATATTGTGCGATCAAAAATATTAATATAATAATACAAATATACATCAAAATTAATATGACATACATACATAGTCAGGTATGACACTTTTTGCGATGTTTTTAATTTAGATAACGTAATACGGTGAAATGTAACAAAAAATAGTGTACGCTTCACAAAGTACTTTCAGTAAATCTACTACGCAGACATAATCAAAGATAAACCTTTTTGCCATTAAAAAGTGGTATTCAAAGCAAACACAATGAAAAAACCAATGACATAAAGTGTTGTGTGTTATTAAAAACTATTGGATAATGTTAATAATAAAAAGTGCATAAAAATAGAAAAAGTACAAAAAGCTACCTCGAACTTATATTTAGTTAAAAATATCGTTTATATCTGATTCCCGTCGAATCCTTTGGTTACCTTGTTTGCTAAAGAGCTTATTCCAATTGTCTGAATTCAGACGTCTGAAAGCCACAGAATCTGAATTCAGACTAGTGGAATAACGTTCAGAACGCTAGGCTTCTGAAAAGTAGACAAATTTTGGCTCCTAGCTCACTAAATTTTTAGTAACTCCGTCTCAGGAAGGTGGAATAACGTCCAGACGCGTCAGTCGCCTCGCGCCCGCCACTGCGAGAGGACGTACCAAAATTTTACATGCCTAGGATCGCATTTACGTAAACAAAAAAAAGATAATAAAAGTTTTATAGCAGACTAGCTGACCCCACAGACTTCGTACTGTCAAAAGTGTAGACTTTCACGTCATCAAACTGAAATATTTAACTGACCTGTTGAGGGTCTCTGTCATGCGATGAGAAAAAAGGTGTTTTTCATAGTGTCCTCACAATTTTTTCACTTTATCAATTTTAAGTTTATAAGTATAGTAGTTTCGGCTGAGCATAGATTCTTAGTCTGTTTAACCATTTTTTTTAGAAAATTTATTGATCTCTTAATTTTTCTGGGATAAAAAGTGTCCTATTGTGTTAATTGGGATCATTATCTGGCTTCCTGTAATTTTTATTTTAAATGCGTTCTGTGAAATAGTCTCCATTTAGCTACAAACACACAAACATCTAAACTTTCACATTTATAATATTAATAGGATAAGGCTTAAACATAAGCTTCTCTCGCAGGTGACCTCGCTCGCCGGCCAGCGCAGCGTCTTGTCTTGCGCTTCATGCACGCGTGTAAATTTTGTTACGGAGTAATTTAAAAATTGTATTATCTTCTAAGATGTTTATTTAAATTAAGTGATGTCAAGGACAATTTTGTTCTCAATTAAATACTCTCAATCAACAACATATTTATTTGGATAAAGATTAATATTATGTTGATAAAACATTATGGCAATTATGCATTAAATTCGACCAAATTTATTTACCATAAAAATGGTTATAGTAAGTGAAACTTAAAAGTTAGACATATACTGTTGCGGGCATTTTTTTAGATCATTTAAAGAGGAATAATTCTTTAATACATTTTTTTATGGTAACTTAAACCGTTTACGCAGCGCACACCGGAAGCCTTAGTATGAATAATTATCCCCGTTTTTGCAACATTATTCGCTGATAGTTTGCTCCTGTTGGTCGCAGCGTGATGATATATAGCCTAAAACCTTCCTCAATAAATAGACTATCTAACACAAAAATAATTTTTCAATTTGATTGGGTAGTATCGAGATCCTAGCGTTCAAACAAACAAACTCCTTAGCTTTATAATATTAGTATAGATATACATATGCTCACGCCATTAATTCCAGGGGTAGTTAGGTAGGTAGGGGTTCCATTTCATAGGGGTAGGCAGATATGTATAATTATATTCATACATACATACATATACTCACGCTATTATTTCCGATTGGGGTAGGTAAATACGTTTTATCACATACATGCAAATTATATTATATTATAAATATTCACGCCATCACGCCATTACTTCCCATCGGAGTAGGCAGATACGTTTAATTACATACATACATATACTCACGCTGTTACTTCCGATTGTGGTAAGCAGATAATTTTAATTACATACATACATACTTAAACTCCCGCCATTATTTCCTTTTGGGGTAGGCAGATGCGTATTGTTTCAAATATGCATACATATACTCACGCCATCATTTCCCGTGGGAGTAGGCGCAGGCGTATAATTACATAGATAAACTCACGCCATTATTTCTTTATTTCATTATAATGAACTTATTAACTTTTGCACGGAACAACAGTGGTCGTGTATTGACATTGAGTACTTAGGCATTTCATCTGGGACGTACACATTTATAAGTGAAGCACACGGATCTAAACGCTGGCTCGACCACTGTGTTGTTACAGGAGCCACGGCGAAGTCAGTGCGGAATGTGTATGTTATGTATGACGTGCTGTGGTCAGACCACTTTCCGTTAGTGATAGAATGTGATCTCATTGTAATATTGCCAAAATTATTTAAAAATTATGTACTTAATAACGAGGTCATGTGGGGAGTTAGGAGTGAAGAACAGATAGTTTCCTATCGTAAAGAGTGTCACGAAAAGCTTAGACTCATTGACTTTCCATATGAGCTAAGAAATTGTACAGATAAAACGTGTAATAATCCTGAACATAAAATAATAATAGATGGTTTGTACTCAAACATTGTTACAGCTCTAAGTAGGTCATCAACTGTAAGTCGTGGGTGTCAGATACAAATAAAAAAGAAAAAGGTTGTAGGATGGAACCGCCATGTTTCTGATTCTCATCGGGAGGCCAGGCGTGCCTTTTTCTTGTGGGTATGGAACGGAAAGCCCAATACTGGTGAATTATATAAGAGTATGAGCGATAGGAGAAGAATTTTTAAGTCTCGTTTGAAATGGTGTCAGGATAATGAAAACCAAATAAAAATGGATATATTAGCCTCACATCATGTAAAAAATGATTTTCGTTCGTTTTGGAAACACACAAACAAATTGCAGTGTAGGCCTGGTCTCCCCGTGAGTGTCGATGGGGTGAGTGATCCAGAGGATATTGCCAACTTGTTTATGGACCACTTTTCTGTTAAGTCCACCATGGGAAGTTCGCAGGCGATGCTGAATGTTGAGCCCGGAGTGCGGAGGGAAGTAACTTGTTCCGTCAAATAGATTTCGCGCACAATTAAATCCATGAGTGGGGGGAAATCCCCTGGCCACGATGGGCTCAGTATTGAACATCTTAAATATGCTGGTGCTCACCTTCCTCGAGTATTATTCTTGTTATTTAATTTTTGTCTGAGTCATAGCTATTTACCTAGTGATATGTTGCAAACGGTTGCTATCCCAATAGTGAAAAACAAAACGGGTGACATATCGGACAAAAACAACTACAGACCGATTTCTTTGGCAACAGTTGTTTCTAATGTGTTTGATAGCATGCTTAATACACAGCTTAATAAATATTACGCGCCGCATGATAACCAGTTTGGTTTCAGACCTGGACTGTCAACGGAGACTGCGGTTCTGAGTCTTAAGCATGCTGTCAACTACTACACTAGGAGGAGTACTCCGGTATACGCCTGCTTTCTAGATCTTTCCAAGGCTTTTGACCTGGTTTTTTATGACCTATTGTGGAAAAAGCTCGAATAAGCAAAGTTACCTAATGACATTATAAATATGCTTAAATTCTGGTACCAAAACCAAGTAAATAATGTAAAATGGGAAGGTGCGCTGTCCCGCGCATACAGGTTGGAGTGCGGAGTGAGACAAGGGGGGTTGAGTTCACCGTCTCTTTTTAACCTGTACGTCAATGACCTGATAGGAGAGCTCAGTAGCACCAGGGTTGGATGTCATATCGATGGCGTCAGTTTTAATAACATTAGTTACGCGGATGACACGGTGCTGCTGAGTGCATCTGTCTGTGGGTTAAGACAGCTTACCACTATCTGCGAGAAGTACGCTGACACTCACGGCTTGATTTACAATGTAAAAAAGAGCAATGTCATGGTCTTTGAGGCCGGGAATCAGCGCCTAAATAAAGTACCACCTGTTAAGTTATACGGAAAAATTTTAAGCCGCGTATTTTCCTTTAAATACCTAGGCCACATACTGACGCCCGACCTCAAAGATGATGAGGACATTGAAAGGGAAAGGAGAGCGTTGTCGGTGAGAGCGAATATGCTGGCGCGCAGGTTTGCGCGTGGTTCGGTACAGGTTAAGCTTACGCTCTTTAGAGCATACTGCACATCATTTTACACGTGCAGCCTGTGGGCGAGATATACTCAAAGCTCGTATAGCGCTCTCTGAGTACAATATAATAATGCGTTTAGACAGCTGTTGGGGCTGCCACGGTTCTGTAGCGCATCAGGGATGTTCGTGGACGCGACAGTAGATTGTTTTTACGCGACAATGCGGAAACGATGCGCGTCCCTGGTGCGGCGGGTGCGGGGCAGCACCAACAGCATTCTAAGCGTTATAGCTGATAGGTTAGATTGTCGGTACTTGGGTCATTGTTACGCTGTATCGACTGGTATACCGTGACATTGATCCGAGTGTCAGTTAATTAGGTAATTTAATTTAATTTTTTTTTTTATGTTTAAACTTTGTTTCTATTTAATTTGTGAATATATTATAATTATTATTATTTTTTTGTAGACCTACTAACATCTTAAAAATAAGTACTACTAACATAATAAGTCTATGTTACTTTATTAAATAAATAAATTATTATTATTATTTCCCATGGGTGTAGGCAAATACGTATCACTACGTTACGTAACGTACGTAATAATAACATACATACTTATAGCCACGCCATTATTTCCGACTGGGGTAGGCAAATACGTTTTATCACATACATGCAAATTATATTATATTATAAATATTCACGCCATTACTTCCAATCGGAGTAGGCAGATACGTTTAATTACATACATACACACTCATACTCACGCCATTACTTCCGATTGTGGTAAGCAGATAATTTTAATTACATACATACATACTTAAACTCCCGCCATTATTTCCTTTTGGGGTAGGCAGATACGTATTGTTTCAAATATGCATACATATACTCACGCCTATATTTCCCATTGGGGTAAGCAAATACGTTTAATCACATATATGCATACATATACTAACGCCATTATCTCTCATTGGAGTAGGCAGATACGATTAATTACATACAAATACTCACGTCATTATTTCTTATTGGGGTAGGCTGAAACTATCGATCGCCACTTCGTACGACCCCGGCAAACTTTTTAATAAATATGCTTTTATTTTTAAGTCATATAGGAGTTCCCGCTTATTTAATATTGTGTGTGTATGACGTAAAAATATTTGGAAAAGGTTGTGTACATGAATAGGATATATGTAAGTATAGTAGCGAAAGAGATATATAGACGCAATGTGTCGTCGTTTATTGAATGAGAGTGGGATAGTCCATAAGAGAGCCCGATAAAGAGCGTTTTAAAAAAAAGGCGGGAGCAATTACGTACGACCGCCCGCAATCATCGCGCGCTCGTGAATGATTCAGATTCAGAAATTGAAATCGGTGTAGTGGAATAACAAGCGTCTGCGGCAGTAACTTCGAAGGACTTCTGAATTCAGAAACGACAAAGTGTAATGGAATAAGCTCTTAAGCTACGACATATCTGATGGTGACAAGCAAAAAAAAATTTATTTTTGCACTTCTTAAGTTAAGGTTAAGAACGGACAATATTGTATCGAATTGTCGGTTCCCCTTTTAAAGTTTTGGTTGCCTAAAATTTATCAAACAAAAGATGTTTCAGCAAGGTTAAATAACTGATGTACACGAGGAAATCTCAGGACATTAAGCAACTATAAAAAATTCTTACAAATAATAAACTACTCACATGGGTAAGTTGTATTTAATCATGTGTAAGTGTATACGTACAAAGTGGCGATAGACGATGAGTTCAACCGTCAAAGCCAGCTCTGATGATCAAAATTTCAAAATTGTTGTATTTAGGTTTTACATGAAGAGGAAAGTTTGACAATTATGAATGAAAAATGATGTCTAGCAAATATCCACTACGACCCCGCTGGCAGTAGTATTTTTAGTATTTTTCCAAAAAGTGATCAGTGTATTTCGCCAAGGTAACTCAGTGTTAACACCACTGCTGTTAAATGGCCAGCCAGATCGTGTGATCTAACAATTCTGGATTATTTTTCATCACTCACTCAAACTGATATCGTGTTGATTAAGTAGTGCTCGTACAAAAATGATTAAAAATATTTACATAGACAATTAACAACCTAAATTAAATATAAAACTAAATAAATACCTACTATAGATGGAAAATTTCATGAAATTCATCGCTCTCGCAGAACGGTATCGTGCCTAAAATACTGGCAGCATTTCCTCTTTGAATGGCTATGCTAATTCGTTGGCCGAGGTAGCTGCCAGCCCTAGGATCACCACTGACTTCCACTAGGCGGGCTGAGAGATCTTTTAAGAAAACCCGCGCCTCGTTGCCCCATGTGCCGAGAGTTTCAACGGCGAATGGAATAAAATGATAATCATTCAATAATCCAGAATATTTTCGACGTTTGAAACTCTCGGCATTGGCTGCAGCAGCACCTATTCGCGATGCCGACCCTGATAAATGGCAAGACGCTAGGGTATCAACACACGTTGCATCCCATATTAACGCCCTGCCATTCCTACAAGGCAACAAAGTCATACCGTCTGATCTCTTGCAATCGTCCCGTGACAAGCCAGGGGATTCCAAAACAGCTGGTACATGGACGCTGACAAGAGCCCGACGGATGATATCGTTGAGGGCAGCATGGCGTGACAGGCGACCTGCTCTGCGGGGGCACGAAAGACCGTGGTGACCCTGATGATCGACTTGCACTCCACAGCGGCAGCGATGTATTTCATTGATTTGGGCACCAATTCTCAGACAGACCCCCAAACAAAAAGTAGACCTATCGAGAAGGGTACCAATCGCCTCAGATGGTAACGCATTCAACCAATAACCCGACTCAGGCTCTGCAGAAGCCATAAGACGAGCACGCTGTGCGGGGTCGGAAGCAGAGTTCAAAAGGTTTAATTGAATCCGTCCGCAGAGTATGTCATCCCATGACCTCTGGCTAGCCAATTTTGTCGGGATAGAAGAATTGGAACCAAGCATGGATATCCAAGCAATCTTGGCATCGCTCATTCCACTGACCTCGGCCTCACCTAAAGAGGGACTGATAATTTGATGGTATAGGGTCATAGTGGAATGCACAGATGACAAGAAAGCTGGTAAAGCAACATCGGATGTTTTGCGAATACCCAGGCCACCAAAACGAACTGGAAGGGAAGCCTGAGCCCAGCTGTTGTCATCGAATTTACAATTTAGGATTTTGCTTAAAGTATCTTGTATAATGTTGTCCAAATCATTTAATGCCGAAACATGCCTCCAGATGTCGCAACACCTTAAAACATATGTAAATTGAGGAACAAACAAACAGAATTTAATAAGCGTGTAGGCCAAATGTGGATTGATAGTTTGCAGGCGTTCTGAAGATTGATTGAATTTTGAAATTTTTATCTTTAACAAAACCGGGCACTGAATCCTCGTTCATTAAGGATTGTAATATTTGGGGCTATTTCATTGAATTTTTGTATTATCTGGGATTTATCTTCGTCTGTAAGGCATTTATTTATATATAATTCGCATTTGTCAAAATTTAAATCAAGGCAATAGAAGAAAAAGTCATTTTTAAATTTTCAAGGTCTTTTAAAACTATGTTTGCATTTCCACCTAAGGTTCCATCGTCAAGGTACCACACATTGAACTTGGAGGCGAGAGATTCAATGAGTTGATGAATGGCTAGGCTGAATATTGCTGGCCCCAGGGGGTCACCTTGTTGGCAACCGACACACGATTTTATTAAATTTTGTTTATATAATAAATTTGAGGGTTTTTTATAGCTCTGCCAAACATAATTAAAAATTGAAGGTGCTTTTTCTTTCACTTGAGCCAACAAGGCGGCCCAATCTACTGAGTTGAATGCGTTTTTCACATCCACCTCCAAAGGACTTCGCCGGCGCCATTTGCGAGGTACGTCCGAGCCGAATGAACCGCGGCTTCACAACCACTGCGTGTGCCAAATCCCAGTTGTACTGGTTCAAAGTATGTTCTTTAATCTACTAGAATATATTAACAACAAATTTTTGACACGACGCAGCGAATTGTGTTACCGACAGCAATCGGTCGTATCCCTCCATCTTTTTTTTAAAGCGCATCGATTCGCACCATATAATAAATCCAATATATCGTCACAGACAAGGCCAGACAACATAAGTTTTACTAAACGGGTCAACTGTCCAAGTAACGTATCCCTGTGCTCCCCGCCGGCCCCTCACAAAAAATCTTTGAGATGTTGTGGTGTGAGACCATCGAGGCCACCTGCAGACCCGTTCTTAAAGGACAGTATCGCCGCGAGCGTATCCTGTGCCGTCGCCTCGGGTGTGACGCTATATTGGTTTGGAGCATCTGGCAAGTTGATGTCCCTCCTTGAAGGCGGATACTTAGTCTGAAGCAATAGCAGTGTTTCTGGCGTCTCTGGTGCTAAGGTATCGCTTGAAAATAATAATTGTGCAGCACCTCTGATATCTCCATCTGAAATTTTGATTTTGATTTTACGGTTTATGTCGAAAGCTTGTTGTGGGTATTTTTCGTTTTGGTTCGTACTAGGCTTCCTTAAAATATTCGCTGAACATCATTTCACTAAAAATTTGAACTTGACTTAACTGACTGTTGAAAATCAAATATGCAATGTAGCAAAACAAGGGCGCCAAGGTATTTCCAAGAAATTTGTCGTTGCTCACAGGCTCAGATACAACGTAAAAATGAGATTATCTAGTTAGGTAACAAAAGTTACTCAAATAACCAAACCGAACTTTTATCATTGTGTGACTGAACCAGATTAGGTCATTTAAGTATCATGGGTCACTGGGTGACCGTTGATTTGTGTGACAATGGTGACTAAAACAACTTTTGACTTTCGGATATTTTAATCGCGTATTATTACATGGTTTTTTAAAGCCCGACGTTTCGAAAACTTTTCAGTTATCATGGTCACGGGAAGACTGAGGTGTTATTTGTCATTATACAGTACTATAAAATTATTAATACTAACTACCTTCACAAAATTTTAAGTTATATTTGCGTTTAATATTTGCTATGTACAAAAAGAACTAATGTTATCTGGAGTCTTGCTAGTGTTCTTCCCTCGCTTAGTTGTGCTAATGATCGGGTTCCAAGCAGGTGGTAATTGCCAACCATCATCTCTATTGAAGTTTGGATGTTTTTTTATTTCAATAGATTGTAATAATATCGAATCGCGATTAAAATATCCGAAAGTCAAAAGTTGTTTTAATTATAATGTGCAATCGTGAAAATCTTAGAAAATACTATGACAATGGTGACATTGAGAGGGAAGGAGAGCTTTGCCCATCCGCTGAAATACAGTGGCGAGCAGATTTGCGCGTCATCCTAAACAAGTGCAGTTAAGAATAATTAAGGCATAATGCATCTTTAGCGCGAGTAGTTTGTGGGACAGCTTCACAAATTGGACGTATAAGTATCTGAACATTCAATACAACAATGCATGCAGAATTTTTTTCAAAAGCACGTTTTAGCAGCGCTTCAGTTACCCATATTTGCGCAGGGTCGCGTCTATTACATTTGTGTTTTTTGTTGATGTTTTTCTAACTTAAAATTAATACAAATTATAAGTTGATACACAGCAGGGTGTACTGGTCAGTACATCTTTGCTGTTCCCTTAGATTCATACGATCATGACAAAATTATGCGCTTTATTGTTGTCGCCAATGCGTGGCTGACCGAATGATTTCGTGAGCGTATCTTCCAAGCGTTGGGATTCACCGATGTATGAAAGGCAACTGCAATTGCAAGCTAGCAGTTCCTCATGTATATAAAAACATAAATTTTAGCCATGGATTTTTTAGTAACCATTTTTTTGTTTAACATCTGATTTTTATAACAGTAAATACATTTTCTTAAACATTATTTTTATCATATTATTCTCGCCTCCAAAATTTTACTTAAACGAACAGATAAACAGGATTCGAATGCAGAGGTACTAATATTTCCAAAAATCACATGGTTTTTTTTAGGGTTCCGTACGTCTGAATACAAAAACGGAACCCTTATAGGATCACTCGTGTGTCTGTCCGTACGTTGCTTACAGTCATTTATCTCCGAATCTATAAGACCGATTAAGTTGAAATTCTGTTTGTTTGTTAAAGTTGAATTCCTGTGACCCAAACACAGAGGTGTGACGTGAGCAGATGAAATCTGTATATGGGGGGTAATTTTTGGAGGGGAAGGGGAAAATAAAAAAAAAAAACTGAAAACTGCATCGTGTGGCATATTAAATGAAAGGTCTTGTTGAGAAGATCTTAAATGTATTTTTTTGAAATTTTAAAATAAGTAGTTTCCAAGTTATTGAAGAAAATAGACGAAAATTGACCATTCCCGAAACTACTGAACCTAAAATTTTGAAAAAAATACAAATGAACATGGTAAATCACTCAATATTGTGCGTACCAACTTTAAAATCGTACGGAACCCTCTTCACGCGAGTTCAACTCGCACTTGTCCCCTTTTTTTGTCAAATGGTCTACAGAGTACCTACATTTTGCTTAGCGGGGCACTCACGCGATGCCGATGACAACAGTTCAGTTGCTGTTTTGTACAAATGCACTGCCACATGATTAAATATAACTAACCCACGTTAGGTTTCCTCACGATTTTTCTCTCAGAATTAACAACAATGATAAATAAACCACAATATGGTTTAAGTTAAAACACATTGGTAGACGATCGAGCCAGAATTTGATAAAATAAAAAAAAAAAAGCTAAATAAAGCTTTAATAAAGCTGTGTAGTGTCGGCTTAGAATAACACTACCCCATTTCTTCCGGTGGTTTTACGTAAGAGGCGACTTACGGTATTGGGGCTTAAAAGGGATTTTTGGGCCATGCGGTTGGAGACCCATCACCAACAACCTTTATTTTACCGCCTATTCCCCACTCAACTTTCCAAAAGTGGCTGAAGAATTTCAAATTCCTTAGCTCTGGCTACCCCTTCTAGGGATTTATAGCCGTGAGTATATGTATGTATGTGTATGTAAAAAAAATCTTCACAGTGAGCTCGTACATCTTGTTCAATAAGTTTTCATCGATAAATAGTTTAAGCGTTTAAAATACATCGTCTTTTATTTTACGTAGATACATACATACATTCATACACTTACGCCATTTGTTCCCATTTGGGTAGGCAGAGATTATCGATCGCCACTTTGTTCGATTCTGACAAACCTCTCTAGCTTTGTTTATATACATCAATCTTCTGATACATGCTCTTTTATTCTTCATATTTGTTCGCCTACCTTTTTGAACACCCTCTCTATTTGGTTCAGGTGTGTTCTCCGTGTGGTCGTCCTCTACTGACATTACCTACCACATAGACCCTACCCTATAAATCTCTTTTACCAATTAACAATGAGCCCTTCTGTCTATGTGCCAGAACCATTATTTTCTAATTTTTTAAAATATCATCTCTCGCAACGCACCTTTTACGAATCAACATCACAAACTCTCCTGAGAGACCTCATTTCTACCGCATTCTTTCTACTTTTATGTTTCTTCTGCCACACCCAACTTTTGCTGCCATACATAAGCGGAGGAACAAGAACAGCATCAAGCAGAGCCATTCGCGCTTTCATACACCGATTGACTGGTCATTGACTATTCATTGCAACTTCTACCGCTATGCTGTGTAGTGTCGGCTTCGAATAGCACTACCCCATTCTTCCGGTGGGTGTACGTAAGAGGCGACTAACGGTATTGGGGGCTTTTAAGGGATTTTTGGGCGATGCGGTTGGAGACCTATCACCAACAACCTTTATTTTACCATCTTTTCCCCACACAACTTTCCAAAAGTGGCTGAGGAATTTCTTATTCCTTAGCTCTGGCTACCCCTTTTAGGGATTTATAGGCGTGCGTATATGTATGTATATATGTATGTGTTCTATCGCTTACCCCTTTTCAGTCTTCTTTTCATGTCATCATCACATATTCCATCGTTAGTAAACAATCATCCTTTATATTTAAACTCTTTCACTTGTTCTATTTTATTACCATTCATATCAATCGCGCATACTGTCACATTTCCCTCTCTCTCAAAAATCATAGTTTTGGTTTTAATAACTACCTAGATTATTTTAGATCCTGATAATTAGGTATTTTGTAACTCCGGTAAAACTGCTGAATAACCTCCGTGGGATAATTTGCCTTGGTCAGCAACCAGGATTTAGGGCATATGAACGTTTGAAAAGCTTTTCCTATATAAAAACTTAACTTTACAGATAAAAAAAGTATACAACAAAAAAAAAACGAAATTGCCTTAAAACCCTTTGGTGACAGGGTTCCAACTCCAAGTAATCTGCTGGCATTACCAGCCCTTGAATCTCCACATGTCTCCACCCAGCGCGCTGAAATTTTATGGAAAACTATGCGCACTCACACCTTATGGACTAACTCCCATAGTCCCAACAGTGAAAATATGGTAT
Organism: Bedellia somnulentella; assembly: GCA_963576735.1. Lineage (NCBI taxonomy): Eukaryota > Metazoa > Arthropoda > Insecta > Lepidoptera > Bedelliidae > Bedellia > Bedellia somnulentella. The sequence goes on along the minus strand of OY755187.1, from coordinate 9,053,867 downwards.
TCACCAAAATTACTATATCTTCACTTCTTGAGACCCTCAGCATCAGTAGCCAGCTGAGGAGCAAAAAAAATAATGGGACGGTGCCAGTGTGTTGACACAATTTATATCCATTACTAGTGTTGTCCCATTCTTCCATGGATTCAAGGAATGTATACCATCTGGCCTCTTTTTAACATTACAGAAAACCTGTCGGTTACAGGATTAAATTGAATTGAATTATTACTTATTTTTTTTATTTTTATACAGGTTTTTTTGTTTTTGTTTTTATTTATAGTCGACAGGGGAGCATCTAAATTTAATTTTTCCAAAAAAATACAGTATATTACATCCATTTAACTCTAAAGTTTAATAATAACAATAAGACGTAAACAAGCTTTGACGAAAATTTTCCATGATAGTTACATTATATTTGTACATTATACGCTTCAAATGCAGTATTTAAAATGTATTTCAATAAATTTAAATAACAATTATTTAAATTTTAGCTTATTATATTATTATACAAAGCAAATTATCATAATCGTAACTTAACGCGCACTGGCGCGTTTTGTTTCTATATCTCGCTATAGTGTATGTATTGTCATATACAGCCATTCCACGTTTATTGGTAAGTGCTTTTAATTATATACAGAGTGTGTCGTAAATAGTGGTTCAGAATAAAGTGGCCGGTACACCATGTTCTTACGTATCTCATACTAAAATATCAATAATTAAAAAAAGTTTTTCATTAAAAAGAAGTTAACCCGCTAGGGTTAAATAAAACTGCGCCTGTTTTAATGTTACTGCTTCGACTGTCAGGAATTTTTAATCTACCTACAGGTTGAGGATAGTTTCCATTAACCATTTTAAGGAGTAGACCCGAAAAACTTGTTGTATTTAGCGTTAACATCTCAATCAAACAACCAATTACCACCAAAAGCCATCGCGTTATCATTCCACGTGATATCCTTCCGCCTTCAAGTAAAGTTGCAGCAACACCTGAAGATGCTACTGCTAAAGCAATAAACATTGCTTCATGCAAATTTAAGCAAGTAATAAATTTTAATTACTTTAAATGAAAGAAAATTGGTGATCGAGATATATCGAACCAATAGAATAGAATAGAAAACTTTTTATTGTACATCATAATTAAAAACATTTTACACAGATTATTTCTTAAATAGAAGTACAATATACAATAGAATGAAAATTATTAAAGTTCCACATAAACTTTAAAGAAAGAAAGAAGAAACATTTCTTTAAATTAAGAGTACAGAATACAACAGAAACATAAAAACCGACTTCATTGTTGGAAAAACAACCGAAAATAAACAATCTAGTACTAAAAAGTACGAAATAAGTATTTTAGTTGAATATGAGTACTGTGATTAATACCTTAGCAATTTCTTTATTCCACACGCGTCGGTTCAACCTACCTCAATATTAAAATTCTCTTAAATTAATTTGTGAGCCGGTGCCAGCCTGCGTGATGATTGATAATAACAAGTGTGTATTTCGCACTTCATATACATGTACAATGTAGGATACCTTGTAGTTGTAGGTTAAATTGATTTTTGTACGTATTACCATTTAAAACGTTAGGCGATAGATATATATTGTTTAGATTGTAATAATCAGAGATAGATAGTAGGGTGAATTCACTTTTGTTTGACTGGCACCGACTCAAAAATTAATTTAAGAGCATTTTAATATTTAGGTAGGTTGAACTGACGCGTGTGGAATAAAGAAATTGCAAAGGTATTAATCACAGTACTCATATTCAATTCAAAAACTTATTTCGTACTTTTTAGTACTAGATTGTTTATTTTCGGTTGTTTTTCCCTGAAGGGGTTAGCAGAGGTAGTAATACTTCTGAATATCACGTGACATTGTCACCTATTGTTCAGAGTACCCACGATTTGCTTAGGCAGTGTTCTCACGTTATACAGGGCAGGCCTATCGGCGTTTTGAACAAATACACTGTCACATGATTGTGAGTTTCGACAGTCCCCTCGATTTTCTGGGATGCCATCATCAGATCCTGGTCTCATGGTACTTTCTCGGTAACAATAACATAACAAAAGAAATGTCTAGTGAACCTGTACTTCTCTTCATAAAAGCTACGAAGAGGAGTATAAATCTATATAGAATATGGAAAGAACTGTTTCCTAATACCTAGTGATTGAGGACTCACACCTTCCATCATCAGCTCAGCAGCATATTAATATGATTTTCAGAAGCAAATGCCAATATAAGTTCAGAAAATATGTTAAACGCGGTACATTTGCCTACAGAATTTGAGGGTTCCCCTCGATTTCTCCAGGATCCCATCATCAGACCCTGATATCCTCATCATGGTACCAATCCGGGAGTATCTTCTTTCAAATAAAAAAATAATAATCAAAATCGGTTCATAAATGGCGAAGTAATCGGCGAACAAACATAAAAAAAAAAAATATACGGTCGAATTGAGAACACTCCTTTTTTTGAAGTCGGTTAAAAACAACAAATATAACACACATGACAAATACAATAACTTATAAAGTACATCAGACTGTACCCTTAAGTCGAAAAGGCCCAGCACTAAATTGTGACTCAGCATTAGATTGTGAGATTGACTCACGATAATGATTTTCAGTCAGGTCTGGACTTTAAATTTCTGTTTCCGTAAGAATTTCTGGTAATCTTTACGCAATTTACCCTTTTATCTGATGAGGAATCTTTATTCCCAATTTCAACATGATTGAATTGAAAATGCAGAATTTTCATACAAACATAAATTTTTCGTAATTCTTGTTCCCGTGCAATCTCCGTAAATTCTTTTATTAGTGTTCATCTAAAGCACTAAAACTATGTACCTGCTAAATTTCGCTAAGTGAATCCGTAACGGAATGATTTTATAAATAGAAATTTTGATGAGTATATATATAAATAGAAATCTACTATTTAAGAAATAAATATTATTTATTAGGTGACTATAATTTAGGTGATTGATAGAATCATACCCTATTAAAAATACAAAATTGAAAATAAATCATTTTTTCTTTATAGTTTTGCTGTAGTCGAGTAAATCTGAAGAAAAGCTTTCAAAACCATATTTTTTTAAATAACAATAGCGATATTATCCTTATTGTTATGTGTGTTTTTTTTGTAATCCTGTCTAGTAATTAAATTAAACTTACTATAAATAAAACATTGATGCGGAACCCTAAACGAAATCCGTTACTACGAGTAACAGCTGTATTAGGAAAGCATATAAACAATGGTTTTTTATAATGTTGAGATATTCATTTCAGCGATATATAAATTAACCGTTTTATGCAGAAATCAATCAATCGAGAAACAGTTTTTAGAGATTGAAGATTACTGATTAATCGTGCTAATACTCGTATCACAAAATGAAAAAGATCATCATCGTTTACGTTATTAGCTTTGTAGCTGTCACTTTTGCGGCTTTTCCTGGAGACGACCAAGAATGCGTCAGTAAGTATCCTTATTTTACTATATTACTATTATATACTATTGAGTGTCTCAAGACAGTAAAATCATTATCATCTCAATTTCAGCCAATAGACTTTCTTTAACATCTTCGCCGATAAACAAGTCTACTAGAAATGTACTATACTGAGGCCTTGCTAGCTTGTTTATGCTTTTGATTTGCAAAATTTTATTTGAAAAATTGGTTTAAAATCTGACTGACTATTTGTGATTCCAATATACGGACTTGTAAAATCGCACATTTCCTTTTATTGTGACAGGATAGGAACTCTTGTTCGTAAGGCTCGTTTCCTTGAAAGAATTAAATATTACTTATTGTTTTCACATACAAACATACTCGCACTGTTAGTTTCTATTGGGATAGGCTGAGATTAGTGATCGCCACTTTGTACGATCGACTGGCAAACTCCTCGAGTTTCGTCTACATTCATCAATCTTTTTATATATGCTATGTTTATTATTTAGTTATTTAAAATCATGTTTTTAGTTTTTTTTTGTGTTTAGGTTATAGTTATTCATGCCTTCTTTCAAATTACTCCCATGCAATATTCATCATCTCTTGCAACTCTTTCGCCGACGATGAAAGTAGCATTTTATATGGCTTGTTGTTATTATATGGTACATGATCATGGGTATTCACTGAGAGGTATTAAGTATAGATCAAAAGTTCTTGTTTTAAACTTTTTAGTGATTTAGTGCGCGTATTATGTAGACAGGCTTTAGTTTTAGAACATATTTGTGATTTAATTTTTTGGTATTTTTTTTATTTTAGGAAAATAAACCTTAATAAAGGGCAATAAGCAAATCGATACAATATTAATTCATACAATATAAAAAGGGTTCAATTCGACTGTAATTTTTTGTATATTTATTACGTCGTTTCTCCATCAATAACCAATAAAAAAATGGATACGCTTCCAGACTGTTCGTATTTAAAAAAAGAGGTCGGATTGCGTGGATATCAAAATTTTCCAAAAATATCAAAATGAATACGTTAACGATACTGTTGTTTAAAATTAAATTTTTAAAATAAATTTTAGAAAAATGGTTTTTGTCAAACGTTAATTTGAAAAATTAATAATGATATTGTAAGAACGTCCAAGTTTAGCACTTAAGCGGATGTTACACGACACGGGACATATTTGACATATAATTTTTGTTTCAGTATCTGATGAACCGGCAAAAACAGATCTATGTTCAGCAGCCGATGGCATTTCATGTCTCCAAAATATTATAAGCACTAAATCGAGCTGCCAACAGTTAGCTGGTCCCACTGCAAGTGATACTTTTTTCAGTGACTATATATTCCTAACGATGCCCAGCTTGTCTTCCGTTTTCGAAAAATATAATGTGACCATATCTGGACTAAGCTCTGCCGCTTTGATTGATTTCTCGTAAGTTTACATTTATCTAGCCAGATCTTTTGTTATAAAATAATATTGAATATGAACGCATTGACAATATTTAACTAAAATAAACTCATACTTATTTGAAGAATGAAACGAGCGTCTATATTAGGGCTGCCATAACGATTCATTTACTGCAAACTGTGTATAAAACTATAGTCTTCAATGCCACAAAGTGGACCGTTCGTGCAGTCAAACTGCTTCAAGTGATTGACAGCTCTATGATCAATAACATAAAACATAAACATAAACGTTCACGCCGTTTATCCCCGAAGGGGTTGGCAGAGGTACTTCTGAACTCACATGGCAGCGCCATCTAGTGTCCAGAGAAGGTACCCACGTTTTGCTTAGACAGTGTACTCACGTGATAGGGGGCAGGCCTATCGCCGTTTTTATACGAATACACTGTCACATGACTAAGTACAACTCAGCCATGTGGGTTTCCTCACGATGTTTTCCCTCACCGTTAACAACCATGATAAATTAACCACACATATGACTTTATAAAAGACAAATTGGTGTAGGCCCGACCCAGGATTGGAACTCACGCCCTTCTGTTTTCGGGCGGGTGTTCTATCCACTGGACTATCATGTCGCTCTATGATCAACTCTATGATATAAAAGTAAGTATTCTGTGAAAATTTGATTCGTCTACTCGTTACCCTTTTTTGATAAAGAGCAATGAAAATCGAAAAAATACGTTTATTGTAGGGACCCCTTTAATATTCTATTTTTTTACTATTTTATTAGTTATAGCGGCAACGAAAATTCATCATTTGTGAAAATTTCAGGTTTCTAGCTATCACGGTTTATGAGATACAGCCTGGAGACAGACAGACAGCGGAGTCTTAGTAATAGGGTCAAATTTTACCTTTTGGTACGGACCTCTAAAAATCAAGAGAACATAAAACATTGCAATAAATTAGCATATAGTTAGTAGCAGCGCCGCTATTATAGCAGCATAATGCACGCCACTTGGAGGTTGTTTTATAAAATACATTGATATTTCACTCAACTGAATGCTCATAGCTCGAGCAGCTCGAATCTTGATGTAAATTTCGTCCAACTGTTAATTTGAGATATAGCTATTTATACTAATATATGTATTCTTATATTTCAGAACCTACGCCGATCGCGACTTGAGTATTTTGTCAGTGCGATACTCAAAAGTCAGTGTTATTTCCAGATCCAAACTCTTTTTTTATCAAATCAACAAGATCCCAACTACTCTTATTTCGAATTGTATCGATAGTTACTGTAAGTAACGAAAAGCTAGTTGTTTTATAATGACATAGGATGAAGGATTTTTGTATATAAATTAAGTTTGCTAGATTCACAGATACATAGATTGGCAGTAAGTGACAAACGTCATAGCATACATATACTCACGGCTATATTTCCCTAGAAGGGGTAGCCAGAGCTAAGAAATTATAAATTCCTCAGCCACTTTTGGAAGTTGAGTGGGGAAAAGATGGTAAAAAATAAAGGTTTTTGGTGATGGGTCTCCAACCGCATCGCCCAAAAATCCAATTAAAAGCCCCAATACCCTTAGTGGCCTCTTACGACACCCGTGGGTAGAAAGGGGTAGCGACATTCTAAGCCGGCACTACGCGGCAACGGCAAACTTCATAGCATAAACGTAAAAAAGGCAGGACCTCTCACGGCCTACAACCAACGGTTTTGACATCAAACATGAACGAAAATTATTGTCTTATTTCATTAATTCTGAAATGGAAGTCTACATTTTGGTGTTTTTTGATAAAGTAATTAATAATCAATAGCACAGATGCAGTAATCGAAGCTGCGCCAATGGCCACAATGGGATAACAAAACTGTACATACATATTTTAGATGAGAGGGTTTCCCTTTCAAAATACTAGTTCAAAACACTTTTCACCGTAAAGATGATGACCTAAAATTTCCAATCATTGGTTTCTTTATCTTTAGCTTTACTACGGTATAGCTTCTAATAACATTGTTTTAATAAAATCTAAGTAGAAAAGTATCTAAGAATTTTGATTCACATTGTGCTCCCCAGATCAAGATGAATAAACAAAAGATAAAAGTTTTAATAAAGTTATTTTTATTCTTTCAGCGGGTCTTGAAATGACAATAATCTTCCATGGTTCGAACTATATTGATCTTGGCAATTACTACGCTTTTGCGAATATGACAACGCCCCCTGTCAATGATATGCAGTCCTGTGTCAGTGATAGCAGCAGTAAGTATTATGTATACCCAACGTATTATGTATAGTATATATGGAGGTCATGGGTTCGACTCCCGCTGGTGTTGAAAATTTTCTTTCCTTTATTTATTAGTTATAATCCCCACATGAGGTTTTCATGAACAAGACATTCTAATTAATTTAAAGGTCGTCCCCTGCTAACATTATCATGTACTTTGAATCTGTCTAATACATGAAGGGAAAGAATAGCGATCGAAAGCTTATGTCTACCCCAATGGGAACTAATGGAATTGCTATATGTATGTATTTAGTTAAAGAATGCACCAATTGCAGATTTTAGCGTATTGTGCATAAATCTAAGATATTTGAATACTTACATTTACCGTTAAGCGTTATATATTACGTTTAACTATTTTTGTTTTCAGATAAAGACATTCAAACCTTTTACGCAAATCTCGTTGAATCCATAACTCAAGCTAACTACGAACTCATTGAAATCGTCACTCCAATTATTGCCAAACATTTTATATCGAACTACTTATGTCAAGTATACTATTAAGGTTGTAAAAATATTTTCAAGTTTATAATTCGAGAAGTGTAGAAATAAGATGTTGGCTGCTTGTAGCTTGTTTGCCTTGTCAAAATTATATTCACACTAAATAAATTTAGATTATAAACAAATTCTTAAAAGTTTTATTTTCATCACATTCACGACGCTTCTCGGTTTCGGCTTTCACGAGACCCTCGTCATGTGGGATAGTGACATCCACTAGAAACACCCCCGACTGCGACCGATCCCATACCACGATATCAGGCTTATTCGCTAGAATAGTCTTGTCCGTGATAACGGATCGGTCCCAATAGATTTTGGCTCGGTCGTTTTCTAGGATTGGCTGCGGCAGATACTTGTAATACGGCAGCCTCTGTTGCAAGAGTTCGTATTTCAGAGCGAGCTCCTGATGTAGGATCGTCAATAACATGCTGCCCTCATTTCTAGAGAGCAGCATGGACCTTTGGGATACGGTTTCAATTCACTTTGGCGCCGCAATGACAGTTTGTCAATTTGTCGGCGTCAGGATGCCGCCAACAAGAGCTGGTGGCTCCCGCCAGACTGGCAGTACTAGTCTCAGGACTAGAACTAGACCAGCCTCGATGAGGCGGATTGAAAGCCGTATCACAAGGGCCAGGGTCTTCATCGGCAAACTGACCAGCTTCAGATCAGGCAACAATAGACCGAGGGTGGTGCGCTTCTTCAGGGAGGCATTCCCTGGTGAGAATGTCTTTGACAACTCACCGGAGTTTGCCTGTAGACTGGTGGAGCGCATCGATGATCTGAAGCAGAAGATCGCTGCTTGGGGTAAGCGAATTAGGCGATATTCTGAAAGGGTAAAGAGGTACCAACAGAATCGTCTCTTCATGAGTGACCAGAAAAATTTCTACAGAACTTTGGAGCGTTCCGGTGTGGTTTCGACGGGTCAGCGACCGGAAAAAGCCGACGTAGTTGCCCCTTGGCATGGGCTTTGGTCGCCGCCTGTTGATCACGTAGAGGGCCGATGGTTCAAGGCGGTCGAGGGAGCGTGCGAGCCCATAGCGCCCATGAACCCCGTCAAAATATCCGAGGAGGATGTGGTGGGATCCGTAAGGCCCATAGCGCCCACGAACCCCGTCAACATATCCGAGGAGGATGTGGTGGGATCCGTAAGGCTCCGAACTGGAAAAGTGCGGGGCTGGACGGATCGCACCATTACTGGTTGAAGGGGTTCACGCGCTGTCATGCTACTCTCGCCCGTCAGTTCTAAAGGTCCCTCGAGAGTGGGACGCTCCCGAACTTCTGAACTACTGGGGTCACTCATTTAGTTCCAAAGAGCGATGCTACCGCGGATCCATCACATACCGCCCCATCACTTGTCTTTGTCAATTTACAAGACCTTGACATCCGTTCTGAGCTCCAAGATTACTCAACACATTGTTGATAACAATGTGATCTCTTGAGCGGTAGCAAGGAGCTGCTTCTCATCGATGCGGTCGTAGGCCAACTGGTCAAACGCAACCGTCGGAACTTCTCCGCTGGTTGGATAGACTACAGGAAAGCGTTCGATTCGACACCCCATTCGTGGCTCATGAGGGTCCTCGAGCTGTACAAAGTTGATTGTACATTTCGACACTTCCTCAGGCAATGACAGTTTGTCAATTTGTCGGCGTCAGGATGCCGCCAACAAGAGCTGGTGGCTCCCGCCAGACTGGCAGTACTAGTCTCAGGACTAGAACTAGACCAGCCTGGATGAGGCGGATTGAAAGCCGTATCACAAGGGCCAGGGTCTTCATCGGCAAACTGACCAGCTTCAGATCAGGCAACAATAGACCGAGGGTGGTGCGCTTCTTCAGGGAGGCATTCCCTGGTGAGAATGTCTTTGACAACTCACCGGAGTTTGCCTGTAGACTGGTGGAGCGCATCGATGATCTGAAGCAGAAGATCGCTGCTTGGGGTAAGCGAATTAGGCGATATTCTGAAAGGGTAAAGAGGTACCAACAGAATCGTCTCTTCATGAGTGACCAGAAAAATTTCTACAGAACTTTGGAGCGTCCCGGTGTGGTTTCGACGAGTCAGCGACCGGAAAAAGCCGACGTAGTTGCCCCTTGGCATGGGCTTTGGTCGCCGCCTGTTGATCACGTAGAGGGCCGATGGTTCAAGGCGGTCGAGGGAGCGTGCGAGCCCATAGCGCCCATGAACCCCGTCAACATATCCGAGGAGGATGTGGTGGGATCCGTAAGGCCCATAGCGCCCATGAACCCCGTCAACATATCCGAGGAGGATGTGGTGGGATCCGTAAGGCTCCGAACTGGAAAAGTCCGGGGCTGGACGGATCGCACCATTACTGGTTGAAGGGGTTCACGCGCTGTCATGCTACTCTCGCCCGTCAGTTCTAAAGGTCCCTCGAGAGTGGGACGCTCCCGAACTTCTGAACTACTGGGGTCACTCATTTAGTTCCAAAGAGCGATGCTACCGCGGATCCATCACAATACCGCCCCATCACTTGTCTTTGTCAATTTACAAGACCTTGACATCCGTTCTGAGCTCCAAGATTACTCAACACATTGTTGATAACAATGTGATCTCTTGAGCGGTAGCAAGGAGCTGCTTCTCATCGATGCGGTCGTAGGCCAACTGGTCAAACGCAACCGTCGGAACTTCTCCGCTGGTTGGATAGACTACAGGAAAGCGTTCGATTCGACACCCCATTCGTGGCTCATGAGGGTCCTCGAGCTGTACAAAGTTGATTGTACATTTCGACACTTCCTCAGGCAGTGTATGGGGTGCTGGAAAACGATCCTGAGTTTAGACGGTCAGCGGATGACGGACGCGGATGACTAAATTGACATCAGGCGAGGGATTTTCCAGGGCGATTGCCTAAGTCCAAAAGGGTAATCTCTGTTAGACCATTGCAATTTATGATATAAATAACTAGGACCTGATTGTATACCACACCGAACAGCAACGTCGCAAGATGTAGTTCGTCGTCCAAATACGGGGTGACATGAGACCGCGGAGGGATGGGAAAACAAAAACGTGCATATGCGTTTTGCACACGCTGTATCACTTTCTGCGTGCGTCCAAGAATACAGCTACCAAAGACAACGTCACAGTAGTTCAACCTCGATAATATCAATGATTCACAAAGGTGAACACGCAAATCCACACTTAGGTAATCACGAATATTATACAGGACTTTGAGACGATAAAAACAATTACCTACAACTGATAAGATGTGGTTTTCGAACCGTAGTTCCCCATCCATCAGCAGACTACACTATTGTCTATACTATTGTCTGTAAGAGATTCTAATGTATTACGTATCTGATTCTTTGATCCAAGCACCATGTTCTTGGACTTGCTAGGATTCAGGACTAGACAGTTCCTTTCCGACCAGGCCAGAATTCGTTCAAGCTCAGCATTAAGAATTTTGGCCGCATTTACGGCTTTATTAGGTACCGTCGAGATATACAATTGTAAATCATCGGCATAAAGATGGAATTATTATTTAAGTATTATTTAATACTTTTAAAAATATCAGTCGTATACAATATAAAAATTAGCGGACCTAAAATCGAACCTTGTGGCACTCCTCTTAACTGTTCGTTAGCAGACGATGTTCGAATGCTGCCATCTCGTTTTCGAAGTTCCACAAATTGGAACCTGCCAGTCAGGTAACTATCAAACCAACGAATCGTCGCAGAATCAAAGCCGTAATATGCCATCTTGGACAGTGTCAAAGGCTTGCATAAACACTCAAAAGCCCTGGAGAAGTCCAACAAAGTGAGTAATGTACTTTTGCCTCTATTATGGTCACAAAGAATATTATCAATGACATCTAAGAGTTCAGTAGCAGTTGAGTGTCCTTTATGAAAGCCCGATTGAAGCTCGGGCAAGATGCTATTATCCTCCAGGTACTTTACAAGCTGATCACACACAACCCTTTCCACTATCTTTGAAGTGCAAGGAAGGATACTAATTGCACGGAGATCAAAAATAAGGAGAGGTTAAGTTTTTTTTGGTAAAGGGAATATTTTTGCAATTTGCCGATTCGGAGGAAACTTGTTAGTCGCCATACTTTTGTTAACAACAGCAGTCAAAACTTCAAGTGTCGTCGATAAAGTTAAAATAATCATGTCTATGTAAATTTCGTCGAGTCCTTTGGCTTTAGTTTTAATGTTTGTTATAACCTTAGCCACTTTGTCAGACGTCACTGATTGCAGAGTAAATGTGCTTTTTCCATATCTATGAAATTCATAATAAGTGAGATCTGATAAACTTGCATTTATTGCACCAGAAACAGTGTTAAAGTGACTGTTTATTTGTTCCGGATCGTAAAAATGGGGTGGTAATTTTGTGTGTTTTTTTGGAAGTATGGAACGTTTTAAATTCTTCCAAAGTGCACGGGAGTCATTAGCGTTTTTATTAATGGCCTGTTCAAAAAATGCTCGTTTTTCGTTATGAATTGCTTCGATACCTAAATGTTTAAGATTCTTGTAAAACTCAAAATGAGCCTGGTATTTTGTTTTCTTACTTTTTTCGTGAGCTGCATCACGGAGACGCATCATGAGCCTTACATTATTGGTTAACCATGGTTTGGGACCTTCTTTAATTACCATTCTTTTGATAGGTGCGTGTTTATCGAATAGTGTAATGATTAAGTCATTAAATGTATTTATCATGGAAGTATTATTTAAACAGGAACGCGCGCTGGCGACCTAAAGTGTCCTGAAAAAGGATGGCTAACTAGCTAACTGTGTCTCGTTTTAAGTAGGGTGACCATCTGTTGGTGTTTTAATAAGAGTTCCTCTAAAGGATACAAAAACACTTATATTTACATATTTTGAATGTTTTTGTTCATGAAAACCTCATGTGGGGACCTGATGCAGCCTTTGACACGGTAGCTCAATTGGCAGAGCGACGGGGGCGTATACCCGAGGTCGCGGGTTCGATCCCCACCTGTGTCGAAATTTTTCTTTCCTTTATTTATTAGTTATATTTACATACATACATTATAAAAAAATATATTATAAAAACACTTATATTAACATATATACATTGTTTTTGGTAAATCAACGTGTTTTTTATACATATTTATTCTTAATTAATAGATTATAAAAGAATGGGTAGCCAGTGCTTGAGAATTAAAATTTCCTCAGCCACTTTTTGAGCAAAACCAAATTCAAATCGTTTAATGCATTCATGTGGTAAAGTTCGAGATGATACAGGTTACTTTATTTATTGTTCCATAACATGAACCCATATTTATCACTATTAAATGATAAAAGCTCCAAAACACTCAAACAGATGATAAATTGTGGACACCACATTTATCTTGCTTCGATGGGGATACCCGTGACAAATATTAATATCCCTTTTGCCAAACTTAACCAATTATTTATCTCCAAATCGATAGGCGACAATAATAATTAAAATAAAATACAAAAAAGGAACAGTTAATAAATAAGTTTGAATTTGTTTTTCTTTGAACTTAATCTCGACTGGCAACCGCGCGAGCGGGACACACTTCTCTCTCACACGGCTCTCGTTCTAGGACGTTTCTCTGCTTGACAGTCTTTAAAAGATAATTAACTTTATTGCATGGTAATAAATTGCATTTTTGTTTACCATATTTTTGTGAGTACTCTCTCCTGTTTAGTTAGTAGCTTCATGGTATTTATCATGTCGTCAACGTCATTTATCTGAGTAATAGCATTCCAGTCTATATTTTTCAAGTCCATGTTAAAGTCGATTAAGTTAATGTCACTCAAAGGTCGATAGGTAATAGTTTTCGGCATTAGTTTCGGTTTTTTTATATCAAGTTCTACTGTAACAAAAACACGGCGACCCAGACTCGGGACATGATGAACCCCTACATTACGAACAGGAGTATCGATGCTAATTAAATCGATTGTGGTCTCACTGTGATCAGTGAAGTGTGTCGGTTCTAGTACTACTTGTGTTAAGTTGATTGATTTTAGAAAATGAGTAAGAGTTAAATTATTACGGTCATTTGTGTTACAAAAGTCTATATTAAAGTCTATCAAAATTAGTAAAAGATGTTATGGTGTCCGTGATGGCGTCAAAAAATCTATCAGTATCCTGCCACGGTGGCCGGTAAGCTGTACCTATTAAAAGTCTACAGTTGTTGATAGTTACACGCAGCCTTACATTTGCTCAACAGGGCCACTGGGTGGTCAAGTCACATATATAAGCCTTAAATGAAAACCAACTCCTCCCCCGCGCGATTGCACATTACTTCATCGGGGTACATGCCGTAATCGATAGCCTGGTATTTGGGGGGCAACTTCCTCTCTACCTTCTTGGAGCCAGGTTTCGTTTATAGCTAAGATATCAGGTTTTAAGTCTACAGTGATAGAAATCAGTTCATCACGTCCCGAGCCCAAAGAGCCTGCGTTGAATAGCGCTAACTTGATATGGTTATTGCGAATCATGGGAAAATGTTACTAGTATATATTGTGCGATCAAAAATATTAATATAATAATACAAATATACATCAAAATTAATATGACATACATACATAGTCAGGTATGACACTTTTTGCGATGTTTTTAATTTAGATAACGTAATACGGTGAAATGTAACAAAAAATAGTGTACGCTTCACAAAGTACTTTCAGTAAATCTACTACGCAGACATAATCAAAGATAAACCTTTTTGCCATTAAAAAGTGGTATTCAAAGCAAACACAATGAAAAAACCAATGACATAAAGTGTTGTGTGTTATTAAAAACTATTGGATAATGTTAATAATAAAAAGTGCATAAAAATAGAAAAAGTACAAAAAGCTACCTCGAACTTATATTTAGTTAAAAATATCGTTTATATCTGATTCCCGTCGAATCCTTTGGTTACCTTGTTTGCTAAAGAGCTTATTCCAATTGTCTGAATTCAGACGTCTGAAAGCCACAGAATCTGAATTCAGACTAGTGGAATAACGTTCAGAACGCTAGGCTTCTGAAAAGTAGACAAATTTTGGCTCCTAGCTCACTAAATTTTTAGTAACTCCGTCTCAGGAAGGTGGAATAACGTCCAGACGCGTCAGTCGCCTCGCGCCCGCCACTGCGAGAGGACGTACCAAAATTTTACATGCCTAGGATCGCATTTACGTAAACAAAAAAAAGATAATAAAAGTTTTATAGCAGACTAGCTGACCCCACAGACTTCGTACTGTCAAAAGTGTAGACTTTCACGTCATCAAACTGAAATATTTAACTGACCTGTTGAGGGTCTCTGTCATGCGATGAGAAAAAAGGTGTTTTTCATAGTGTCCTCACAATTTTTTCACTTTATCAATTTTAAGTTTATAAGTATAGTAGTTTCGGCTGAGCATAGATTCTTAGTCTGTTTAACCATTTTTTTTAGAAAATTTATTGATCTCTTAATTTTTCTGGGATAAAAAGTGTCCTATTGTGTTAATTGGGATCATTATCTGGCTTCCTGTAATTTTTATTTTAAATGCGTTCTGTGAAATAGTCTCCATTTAGCTACAAACACACAAACATCTAAACTTTCACATTTATAATATTAATAGGATAAGGCTTAAACATAAGCTTCTCTCGCAGGTGACCTCGCTCGCCGGCCAGCGCAGCGTCTTGTCTTGCGCTTCATGCACGCGTGTAAATTTTGTTACGGAGTAATTTAAAAATTGTATTATCTTCTAAGATGTTTATTTAAATTAAGTGATGTCAAGGACAATTTTGTTCTCAATTAAATACTCTCAATCAACAACATATTTATTTGGATAAAGATTAATATTATGTTGATAAAACATTATGGCAATTATGCATTAAATTCGACCAAATTTATTTACCATAAAAATGGTTATAGTAAGTGAAACTTAAAAGTTAGACATATACTGTTGCGGGCATTTTTTAGATCATTTAAAGAGGAATAATTCTTTAATACATTTTTTTATGGTAACTTAAACCGTTTACGCAGCGCACACCGGAAGCCTTAGTATGAATAATTATCCCCGTTTTTGCAACATTATTCGCTGATAGTTTGCTCCTGTTGGTCGCAGCGTGATGATATATAGCCTAAAACCTTCCTCAATAAATGGACTATCTAACACAAAAAGAATTTTTCAATTTGATTGGGTAGTATCGAGATCCTAGCGTTCAAACAAACAAACTCCTTAGCTTTATAATATTAGTATAGATATACATATGCTCACGCCATTAATTCCAGGGGTAGTTAGGTAGGTAGGGGTTCCATTTCATAGGGGTAGGCAGATATGTATAATTATATTCATACATACATACATATACTCACGCTATTATTTCCGATTGGGGTAGGTAAATACGTTTTATCACATACATGCAAATTATATTATATTATAAATATTCACGCCATCACGCCATTACTTCCCATCGGAGTAGGCAGATACGTTTAATTACATACATACATATACTCACGATAGCAGCCGTGATAGCCCAGTGGGTAGAACACTCGGTTATCGTGCAAGCGACTAGTGTTCGAATCCTGGGTCGGGCCTACACCAATTTGTCTTTTCTAAAGTCATATGTGTGGTTAATTTATCATGGTTGTTAACGGTGAGGGAAAACATCGTGAGGAAACCCACATGGCTGAGTTGTACTTAGTCGTGTGACAGTGTATTCGTATAAAACGGCGATAGGCCTGCCCCCTATCACGTGAGTACACTGTCCATGCAAAACGTGGGTACTCTGAACACCAGGTGACAAAGTCACGTGATGTTCAGAAGTATTAGTACCTCTGCCAACCCCTTCGGGGATATTCGGCGTGAACGTTTATGTTATGTTATGTTATGTTATGTTATATACTCACGCTGTTACTTCCGATTGTGGTAAGCAGATAATTTTAATTACATACATACATACTTAAACTCCCGCCATTATTTCCTTTTGGGGTAGGCAGATGCGTATTGTTTCAAATATGCATACATATACTCACGCCATCATTTCCCGTGGGAGTAGGCGCAGGCGTATAATTACATAGATAAACTCACGCCATTATTTCTTTATTTCATTATAATGAACTTATTAACTTTTGCACGGAACAACAGTGGTCGTGTATTGACATTGAGTACTTAGGCATTTCATCTGGGACGTACACATTTATAAGTGAAGCACACGGATCTAAACGCTGGCTCGACCACTGTGTTGTTACAGGAGCCGCGGCGAAGTCAGTGCGGAATGTGTATGTTATGTATGACGTGCTGTGGTCAGACCACTTTCCGTTAGTGATAGAATGTGATCTCATTGTAATATTGCCAAAATTATTTAAAAATTATGTACTTAATAACGAGGTCATGTGGGGAGTTAGGAGTGAAGAACAGATAGTTTCCTATCGTAAAGAGTGTCACGAAAAGCTTAGACTCATTGACTTTCCATATGAGCTAAGAAATTGTACAGATAAAACGTGTAATAATCCTGAACATAAAATAATAATAGATGGTTTGTACTCAAACATTGTTACAGCTCTAAGTAGGTCATCAACTGTAAGTCGTGGGTGTCAGATACAAATAAAAAAGAAAAGGGTTGTAGGATGGAACCGCCATGTTTCTGATTCTCATCGGGAGGCCAGGCGTGCCTTTTTCTTGTGGGTATGGAACGGAAAGCCCAATACTGGTGAATTATATAAGAGTATGAGCGATAGGAGAAGAATTTTTAAGTCTCGTTTGAAATGGTGTCAGGATAATGAAAACCAAATAAAAATGGATATATTAGCCTCACATCATGTAAAAAATGATTTTCGTTCGTTTTGGAAACACACAAACAAATTGCAGTGTAGGCCTGGTCTCCCCGTGAGTGTCGATGGGGTGAGTGATCCAGAGGATATTGCCAACTTGTTTATGGACCACTTTTCTGTTAAGTCCACCATGGGAAGTTCGCAGGCGATGCTGAATGTTGAGCCCGGAGTGCGGAGGAAAGTAACTTGTTCCGTCAAAGAGATTTCGCGCACAATTAAATCCATGAGTGGGGGGAAATCCCCTGGCCACGATGGGCTCAGTATTGAACATCTTAAATATGCTGGTGCTCACCTTCCTCGAGTATTATTCTTGTTATTTAATTTTTGTCTGAGTCATAGCTATTTACCTAGTGATATGTTGCAAACGGTTGCTATCCCAATAGTGAAAAACAAAACGGGTGACATATCGGACAAAAACAACTACAGACCGATTTCTTTGGCAACAGTTGTTTCTAAGGTGTTTGATAGCATGCTTAATACACAGCTTAATAAATATTACGCGCCGCATGATAACCAGTTTGGTTTCAGACCTGGACTGTCAACGGAGACTGCGGTTCTGAGTCTTAAGCATGCTGTCAACTACTACACTAGGAGGAGTACTCCGGTATACGCCTGCTTTCTAGATCTTTCCAAGGCTTTTGACCTGGTTTTTTATGACCTATTGTGGAAAAAGCTCGAATAAGCAAAGTTACCTAATGACATTATAAATATGCTTAAATTCTGGTACCAAAACCAAGTAAATAATGTAAAATGGGAAGGTGCGTTGTCCCGCGCATACAGGTTGGAGTGCGGAGTGAGAGAAGGGGGGTTGAGTTCACCGTCTCTTTTTAACCTGTACGTCAATGACCTGATAGGAGAGCTCAGTAGCACCTGGGTTGGATGTCATATCGATGGCGTCAGTTTTAATAACATTAGTTACGCGGATGACACGGTGCTGCTGAGTGCATCTGTCTGTGGGTTAAGACAGCTTACCACTATCTGCGAGAAGTACGCTGACACTCACGGCTTGATTTACAATGTAAAAAAGAGCAATGTCATGGTCTTTGAGGCCGGGAATCAGCGCCTAAATAAAGTACCACCTGTTAAGTTATACGGAAAAATTTTAAGCCGCGTATTTTCCTTTAAATACCTAGGCCACACACTGACGCCCGACCTCAAAGATGATGAGGACATTGAAAGGGAAAGGAGAGCGTTGTCGGTGAGAGCGAATATGCTGGCGCGCAGGTTTGCGCGTGGTTCGGTACAGGTTAAGCTTACGCTCTTTAGAGCATACTGCACATCATTTTACACGTGCAGCCTGTGGGCGAGATATACTCAAAGCTCGTATAGCGCTCTCTGAGTACAATATAATAATGCGTTTAGACAGCTGTTGGGGCTGCCACGGTTCTGTAGCGCATCAGGGATGTTCGTGGACGCGACAGTAGATTGTTTTTACGCGACAATGCGGAAACGATGCGCGTCCCTGGTGCGGCGGGTGCGGGGCAGCACCAACAGCATTCTAAGCGTTATAGCTGATAGGTTAGATTGTCGGTACTTGGGTCATTGTTACGCTGTATCGACTGGTATACCGTGACATTGATCCGAGTGTCAGTTAATTAGGTAATTTAATTTAATTTAATTTTTTTATGTTTAAACTTTGTTTCTATTTAATTTGTGAATATATTATAATTATTATTTTTTTGTAGACCTACTAACATCTTAAAAATAAGTACTACTAACATAATAAGTCTATGTTACTTTATTAAATAAATAAATTATTATTATTATTTCCCATGGGTGTAGGCAAATACGTATCACTACGTTACGTAACGTACGTAATAATAACATACATACTTATAGCCACGCCATTATTTCCGACTGGGGTAGGCAAATACGTTTTATCACATACATGCAAATTATATTATATTATAAATATTCACGCCATTACTTCCAATCGGAGTAGGCAGATACGTTTAATTACATACATACACACTCATACTCACGCCATTACTTCCGATTGTGGTAAGCAGATAATTTTAATTACATACATACATACTTAAACTCCCGCCATTATTTCCTTTTGGGGTAGGCAGATACGTATTGTTTCAAATATGCATACATATACTCACGCCTATATTTCCCATTGGGGTAAGCAAATACGTTTAATCACATATATGCATACATATACTAACGCCATTATCTCTCATTGGAGTAGGCAGATACGATTAATTACATACAAATACTCACGTCATTATTTCTTATTGGGGTAGGCTGAAACTATCGTTCGCCACTTCGTACGACCCCGGCAAACTTTTTAATAAATATGCTTTTATTTTTAAGTCATATAGGAGTTCCCGCTTATTTAATATTGTGTGTGTATGACGTAAAAATATTTGGAAAAGGTTGTGTACATGAATAGGATATATGTAAGTATAGTAGCGAAAGAGATATATAGACGCAATGTGTCGTCGTTTATTGAATGAGAGTGGGATAGTCCATAAGAGAGCCCGATAAAGAGCGTTTTAAAAAAAAGGCGGGAGCAATTACGTACGACCGCCCGCAATCATCGCGCGCTCGTGAATGATTCAGATTCAGAAATTGAAATCGGTGTAGTGGAATAACAAGCGTCTGCGGCAGTAACTTCGAAGGACTTCTGAATTCAGAAACGACAAAGTGTAATGGAATAAGCTCTTAAGCTACGACATATCTGATGGTGACAAGCAAAAAAAAATTTATTTTTGCACTTCTTAAGTTAAGGTTAAGAACGGACAATATTGTATCGAATTGTTGGTTCCCCTTTTAAAGTTTTGGTTGCCTAAAATTTATCAAACAAAAGATGTTTCAGCAAGGTTAAATAACTGATGTACACGAGGAAATCTCAGGACATTAAGCAACTATAAAAAATTCTTACAAATAATAAACTACTCACATGGGTAAGTTGTATTTAATCATGTGTAAGTGTATACGTACAAAGTGGCGATAGACGATGAGTTCAACCGTCAAAGCCAGCTCTGATGATCAAAATTTCAAAATTGTTGTATTTAGGTTGTAAAACCTAAATACAACGAGGAAAATTTTGACAATTATGAATGAAAAATGATGTCTAGCAAATATCCACCACGACCCCGCTGGCAGTAGTATTTTTAGTATTTTTCCAAAAAGTGATCAGTGTATTTCGCCAAGGTAACTCAGTGTTAACACCACTGCTGTTAAATGGCCAGCCAGATCGTGTGATCTAACAATTCTGGATTATTTTTCATCACTCACTCAAACTGATATCGTGTTGATTAAGTAGTGCTCGTACAAAAATGATTAAAAATATTTACATAGACAATTAACAACCTAAATTAAAATATAAAACTAAATAAATACCTACTATAGATGGAAAATTTCATGAAATTCATCGCTCTCGCAGAACGGTATCGTGCCTAAAATACTGGCAGCATTTCCTCTTTGAATGGCTATGCTAATTCGTTGGCCGAGGTAGCTGCCAGCCCTAGGATCACCACTGACTTCCACTAGGCGGGCTGAGAGATCTTTTAAGAAAACCCGCGCCTCGTTGCCCCATGTGCCGAGAGTTTCAACGGCGAATGGAATAAAATGATAATCATTCAATAATCCAGAATATTTTCGACGTTTGAAACTCTCGGCATTGGCTGCAGCAGCACCTATTCGCGATGCCGACCCTGATAAATGGCAAGACGCTAGGGTATCAACACACGTTGCATCCCATATTAACGCCCTGCCATTCCTACAAGGCAACAAAGTCATACCGTCTGATCTCTTGCAATCGTCCCGTGACAAGCCAGGGGATTCCAAAACAGCTGGTACATGGACGCTGACAAGAGCCCGACGGATGATATCGTTGAGGGCAGCATGGCGTGACAGGCGACCTGCTCTGCGGGGGCACGAAAGACCGTGGTGACCCTGATGATCGACTTGCACTCCACAGCGGCAGCGATGTATTTCATTGATTTGGGCACCAATTCTCAGACAGACCCCCAAACAAAAAGTAGACCTATCGAGAAGGGTACCAATCGCCTCAGATGGTAACGCATTCAACCAATAACCCGACTCAGGCTCTGCAGAAGCCATAAGACGAGCACGCTGTGCGGGGTCGGAAGCAGAGTTCAAAAGGTTTAATTGAATCCGTCCGCACAGTATGTCATCCCATGACCTCTGGCTAGCCAATTTTGTCGGGATAGAAGAATTGGAACCAAGCATGGATATCCAAGCAATCTTGGCATCGCTCATTCCACTGACCTCGGCCTCACCTAAAGAGGGACTGATAATTTGATGGTATAGGGTCATAGTGGAATGCACAGATGACAAGAAAGCTGGTAAAGCAACATCGGATGTTTTGCGAATACCCAGGCCACCAAAACGAACTGGAAGGGAAGCCTGAGCCCAGCTGTTGTCATCGAATTTACAATTTAGGATTTTGCTTAAAGTATCTTGTATAATGTTGTCCAAATCATTTAATGCCGAAACATGCCTCCAGATGTCGCAACACCTTAAAACATATGTAAATTGAGGAACAAACAAACAGAATTTAATAAGCGTGTAGGCCAAATGTGGATTGATAGTTTGCAGGCGTTCTGAAGATTGATTGAATTTTGAAATTTTATCTTTAACAAAACCGGGCACTGAATCCTCGTTCATTAAGGATTGTAATATTTGGGGCTATTTCATTGAATTTTTGTATTATCTGGGATTTATCTTCGTCTGTAAGGCATTTATTTATATATAATTCGCATTTGTCAAAATTTAAATCAAGGCAATAGAAGAAAAAGTCATTTTTAAATTTTCAAGGTCTTTTAAAACTATGTTTGCATTTCCACCTAAGGTTCCATCGTCTAGGTACCACACATTGAACTTGGAGGCGAGAGATTCAATGAGTGGATGAATGGCTAGGCTGAATATTGCTGGCCCCAGGGGGTCACCTTGTTGGCAACCGACACACGATTTTATTAAATTTTGTTTGTATAATAAATTTGAGGGTTTTTTATAGCTCTGCCAAACATAATTAAAAATTGAAGGTGCTTTTTCTTTCACTTGAGCCAACAAGGCGGCCCAATCTACTGAGTTGAATGCGTTTTTCACATCCACCTCCAAAGGACTTCGCCGGCGCCATTTGCGATGTACGTCCGAGCCGAATGAACCGCGGCTTCACAACCACTGCGTGTGCCAAATCCCAGTTGTACTGGTTCAAAGTATGTTCTTTAATCTACTAGAATATATTAACAATAAATTTTTGACACGACGCAGCGAATTGTGTTACCGACAGCAATCGGTCGTATCCCTCCATCTTTTTTTTAAAGCGCATCGATTCGCACCATATAATAAATCCAATATATCGTCACAGACAAGGCCAGACAACATAAGTTTTACTAAACGGGTCAACTGTCCAAGTAACGTATCCCTGTGCTCCCCGCCGGCCCCTCACAAAAAATCTTTGAGATGTTGTGGTGTGAGACCATCGAGGCCACCTGCAGACCCGTTCTTAAAGGACAGTATCGCCGCGAGCGTATCCTGTGCCGTCGCCTCGGGTGTGACGCTATATTGGTTCGGAGCATCTGGCAAGTTGATGTCCCTCCTTGAAGGCGGATACTTAGTCTGAAGCAATAGCAGTGTTTCTGGCGTCTCTGGTGCTAAGGTATCGCTTGAAAATAATAATTGTGCAGCACCTCTGATATCTCCATCTGAAATTTTGATTTTGATTTTACGGTTTATGTCGAAAGCTTGTTGTGGGTATTTTTCGTTTTGGTTCGTACTAGGCTTCCTTAAAATATTCGCTGAACATCATTTCACTAAAAATTTGAACTTGACTTAACTGACTGTTGAAAATCAAATATGCAATGTAGCAAAACAAGGGCGCCAAGGTATTTCCAAGAAATTTGTCGTTGCTCACAGGCTCAGATACAACGTAAAAATGAGATTATCTAGTTAGGTAACAAAAGTTACTCAAATAACCAAACCGAACTTTTATCATTGTGTGACTGAACCAGATTAGGTCATTTAAGTATCATGGGTCACTGGGTGACCGTTGATTTGTGTGACAATGGTGACTAAAACAACTTTTGACTTTCGGATATTTTAATCGCGTATTATTACATGGTTTTTTAAAGCCCGACGTTTCGAAAACTTTTCAGTTATCATGGTCACGGGAAGACTGAGGTGTTATTTGTCATTATACAGTACTATAAAATTATTAATACTAACTACCTTCACAAAATTTTAAGTTACATTTGCGTTTAATATTTGCTATGTACAAAAAGAACTAATGTTATCTGGAGTCTTGCTAGTGTTCTTCCCTCGCTTAGTTGTGCTAATGATCGGGTTCCAAGCAGGTGGTAATTGCCAACCATCATCTCTCTTGAAGTTTGGATGTTTCTTTATTTCAATAGATTGTAATAATACGCGATTAAAATATCCGAAAGTCAAAAGTTGTTTTAATTATAATGTGCAATCGTGAAAATCTTAGAAAATACTATGACAATGGTGACATTGAGAGGGAAGGAGAACTTTGCCCATCCGCTGAAATACAGTGGCGAGCAGATTTGCGCGTCATCCTAAACAAGTGCAGTTAAGAATAATTAAGGCATAATGCATCTTTAGCGCGAGTAGTTTGTGGGACAGCTTCACAAATTGGACGTATAAGTATCTGAACATTCAATACAACAATGCATGCAGAATTTTTTTCAAAAGCACGTTTTAGCAGCGCTTCAGTTACCCATATTTGCGCAGGGTCGCGTCTATTACATTTGTGTTTTTTGTTGATGTTTTTCTAACTTAAAATTAATACAAATTATAAGTTGATACACAGCAGGGTGTTCTGGTCAGTACATCTTTGCTCATACGATCATGACAAAATTATGCGCTTTATTGTTGTCGCGAATGCGTGGCTGACCGAATGATTTCGTGAGCGTATCTTCCAAGCGATGGGATTCGCCAATCTATGAAAGTATAGTAAAATTCCTTATGTATTTAAAAACATAAATTTTAGCCATGGATTTTTTAGTAACCATTTTATTGTTTAACATCTATTCTGATTTCATTTAAATACATTTTCTTAAACATTATTTTTATCACATCATTCTCGCCTCCAAAATTTTACTCAAACGAACAAAAAAACAGGATTCGAATGCAGAGGTACTAATATTTCCAAAAATCACATGGTTTTTTTTGTCAAATGGTCTACAGAGTACCCACAATTTGCTTAGCGGGGCACTCACGCGATGCCGATGAAGGACAGTTCTGTTGCTGTTTTGTACAAATGCACTGCCACATGATTAAATATAACTAACCCACGTTAGGTTTCCTCACGATTTTTCTCACAGAATTAACAACAATGATTAATAAACCACAGTATGATTTAAGTTAAAACACATTGGTAGACGATCGAGCCAGAATTTGATAAAATAATAAAAATATATAAGCTAAATAAAGCTTTAATAAAGCTGTGTAGTGTCGGCTTAGAATAACACTACCCCATTTCTTCCGGTGGTTTACGTAAGAGGCGACTAACGGTATTGGGGCTTAAAAGGGATTTTTGGGCCATGCGGTTGGAGACCCATCACCAACAACCTTTATTTTACTGCCTATTCCCCACTCAATTTTCCAAAAGTGGCTGAAGAATTTCAAATTCCTTAGCTTTGGCTACCCCTTCTAGGTATTTATAGCCGTGAGTATATGTATGCATGTGTATGTAAAAAATTTCTTCACAGTGAGCTCGTACATCTTGTTCAATAATTTTTCATCGATAAATAGTTTAAGCGTTTAAAATACATCGTCTTTTATTTTACGTAGATACATACATACATTCATACACTTACGCCATTTGTTCCCATTGGGGTAGGCAGAGATTATCGATCGCCACTTTGTTCGATTCTGACAAACCTCTCTAGCTTTGTTTATATACATCAATATTCTGATACATGCTCTTTTATTCTTCATATTTGGACGCCTACCTTTTTGAACACCCTCTCTATTTGGTTCAGGTGTGTTCTCCGTGGTCGTCCTCTACTGACATTACCTACCACATAGACCCTACCCTATAAATCTCTTTTACCAATTAACAATTAGCCATTCTGCCTATGCGCCCGAACCATTATTCTCTAATTTTTTAAAATATCATCTTTCGCAACGCACCTTTCACGAATCAACATCACAAACTCTCCTGAGAGACCTCATTTCTACCGCATCCTATCTACTTTTATGTTTCTCCTGCCACATAAGCGGAGGAACAAGAACAGCATCAAGCACAGCCATTCGCGCTTTTCATACACCGATTGAATGGTCATTGACTATTCATTGCACCTTCAACCGCATTACCCCTTTTCAGTCTTCTTTCCATGTCATCATCACATATTCCATCGTTAGTAAACAATCATCCTTTATATTTAAACTCTTTCACTTGTTCTATTTTATTACCATTCATATCAATCGCGCATACTGTCACATTTCTCTCTCTCTCAAAAATCATAGTTTTGGTTTTAATAACTACCTAGATTATTTAGATCCTGATAATTAGGTATTTTGTAACTCTGGTAAAACTGCTAATTTACCTCCGTGGGAGGTAAATTCGCTTTGGTCAGCAACCAGGATTTAGGGCATATGAACGTTCGAAAAGCTTTTCCTATATAAGAACTTAACTTTACAGATAAAAAAGTATACAACAAAAAAAAAACGAAATTGCTACCCTTTGGTAGGGGTTCAGGGTTCCAACTCCAAGTAATCTGCTGGCATTACCAGCCCTTGAATTTCCACATGTCTCCACCCAGCGCGCTGAAATTTTATGAAAAACTATGCGCACTTAGACCTTATGGACTAACTCCTAAAAAAATGGGACGGTGTGTGATGACACAATTTATATCCATTACTAGTGTTGTCCCATTCTTCCATGGATTCAAGGAATATATACCATCTGGCCTCTTTTTAACATTACAGAAAACCTGTCGGTTACAGGATTAAATTGAATTGAATTATTACTTATTTTTTTATTTTTTATACCGGATTTTTTGTTTTTATTGATAGTCGACAGGGCATCTAAATTTAATTTGACCAAAAAAATATAGTATATTTTATCCATTTAACTGTAAAGTTTAATAATAACAATAAGACGTCAACAAGATTTGACAAAAATTTTCCATCATAGTTACATTATATTTGTACATTATACTCTGCAAATGTAGTATTTGAAATGTATTTCAATAAATTTAAATAACAACCATTTAAATTTTAGCTTATTATATTATAATACAAAGCAAATTATTATAATTGTAAACTTATGTGACGCGCACTGGCGCGTTTTGTTTTTTTATCTCGCTATAGTGTATAATGTATTGTCTATCGTTTAACCTCAATAAAGCATAGTGAATTTATGCTCTTAACCCATTAATGGTCAAAATAAAAATACAAGGATTTTAATGTTTTATTATTTATTAACTAATTGAAGAAAGTACCATAAACAATTTAAATGAGAAAAATAATAATTTTTTTTTATTAGGTTTAAAGGGGTGTTTCCAAATTGGCACAGTGGCCACATAAGAGTGAAATTTTTTAAACACTTTTTTTCAATGCACAGCTATTTCTTGTATTTCTTGCAACCCCAATCGGCTTCTGTAATGGCTAATAACACAGCGTACTCGTTTTGGAAGCTTTGTAGGTACGTGATCGGCGCCATCAAGTTAAACATTGAAGGACGAGCAGAATGTCTCAGGGGGGATTGCCTCAAATGGAAACTGGCTATGCTTCGTCGAAATTGTTGAGAGAGAGAGAGTTTAGAGTTGGTCCATGGGTTCTTCTCTAGACTGGACATGTAATCGCTAAGCATTTGCCAAGGCCATATCAAACATAGGTATACAACACCCACCACCATTTTTTGTCATAAATGCCGATTCTGTAAAGTAAAATGGACTACTGAAATTGATCAATGGAATAGATTCATCAACTCCATCCAGGTCTTTATTATATAAATTATAAAAATTATAATATATATTATTAAAAAAATGGTTTTTGTCAAATGTCAATTTGAAAAGTTATTAATGATATTGTAAGATCGTCCAAGTTTAGCACTAAAGCGGATGTTACACGACACGGGACATACTTGACATATAATTTTTGTTTCAGTATCTGATGAACCGGCAAAAACAGATCTATGTTCAGCAGCCGATGGCATTTCATGTCTCCAAAATATTATAAGCACTAAATCGAGCTGCCAATAGTTAGCTGGTCCCACTGCAAGTGATACTTTTTTCATAACATAACATACATAACATAAACGTTCACGCCGTTTATCCCCGAAGGGGTTGGCAGAGGTACCAATACTCCTGAACTCACATGGCAAGCGCCATCTAGTTTCCAGAGAAGGTACCCACGTTTTGCTTAGACAGTGTACTCACGTGATAGGGGGCAGGCCTATGGCCGTTTTGTACGAATACACTGTCACATGACTAAGTACAACTCAGCCATGTGGGTTTCCTCACGATGTTTTCCCTCACCGTTAGCAACCATGATAAATTAACCACACATATGACTTTAGAAAAGACAAATTGGTGTAGGCCCGTCCCAGGATTCGAACTCACGCCCTTCTGTTTTTCGGGCGGGTGTTCTACCCACTGGTTCTATCATGTCGCTATATACTCGCGATACTTTTTTCAGTGACTATATATTCCTAACGATGCCCAGCGTGTCTGCTGTTTTCAAAAAATATAATGTGACCATATCTGGACTAAGCTCTGCCGCTTTGATTGATTTCTCGTAAGTTTACATTTATCTAGCCAGATCTTTTGTTATAAAATAATATTGAATATGATCGCATTGACAATATTTAACTAAAATAAACTCATACTTATTTGAAGAATGAAACGAGCGTCTATATTAGGGCTGCCATAACGATTCATTTACTGCAAACTGTGTATATAACTACAGTCTTCTATGCCACAAAGTGGACCGTTCGTGCCTTTGACTATAAACACTATAGACAGAGTCATAATACAACGGGAGCGTACCTCTTGTAGAAAGCAATATTTTTCCCTGTAATGTTGCGATCACTAGAAAACAATTACCCCAAAATACTATAATCAGAATCACCATTCTAAAAGCTACTTTTTAATTTAAAATTGATTACGTCAATTTATTGTTTAATTAAAGGTTTACTGTTTACTATATTATTTCCTGCAATCATATAATTATACATACTTGCTCCTAGTATTATACAATATGTTTTGTTTAATTTTACCATTTATACTGATGTTTAATACACCGTGAAATCTGAAGCATTGTACTAACTTTCAGGGATGAATCTTCCCATGATTACGAATAAATTTTTGTACGGGACTAACCTTGTTACTGGACAAAAAAAATCAGCTGTTCCATAATTGCAAGTTTTGTAAATATCATACGGGTCATGGGTATAGTGGGGTCTATGTTTGTATTTTGAAAAATAAAAGACAGCGCTATTTTATACATGAATTTTATTGCATTATTTACTATTGACCTTTAAACAAAATCAGTTTCGTGTGAAAATTTCGAATTCTTTCGTCTATTTCAGTCACATTTTTCAAAAGATGATGTATTCGTACATCTAAGTATTTTAAAGCTATAGCCTTTATTTATAGCACAAGGTGGTTTTCGAAGGTGGCTCTAATGTGGTCGTTTAATGTCGGAAATATTCTTTTACCTAAATTCTTTTTCAAAACAACTGCGACCATTTGAGCCAAAGCTTTGTCTTTGGACAAAAACGAGTAGCCTTTCAATTTTATATTATGCCTCAAAACTTTGATTGGTTTCCAATTGCATCTTCCAGTGGCCGCAATCCATTTTTCTCGTAGATTCGGGTCTTTAGGAAAACTGTAATGAATACGAAGAAATTAAATAAATATAACAAATTTATTACTTACTGATTCCGTAGATAACAATTGGAAATCATTCAGCGTCGCTATAGCGCGACGAAATACATAATATACTCACTCATTAACATCAGTTTACTAATTTAAAAATTTTACCCTAACAACAGGGTAGGATGAAAACGTGAATTATGGCAACACTGAGATACTGCATATTTTTAGGTTATGCTATAAAAATATTGCTCAAAATAACTAAAGAAAATGCTAGTAATCTAGTTCAACGTAATTAACATTTGAATCACTTAGTTTCTGATCGCGCAATACAGAAAAACATTAAAAAACTGATTGACTTGTGGAAAGTCAATCCTTCGATGTGTTTTTTGCTGCGGCTTCCGCAGCCAAGCACGCTACACCCAACCATACCTCACTAAATAATAACTTAACTAATGGAGTCTCTTTTGTCACAATAACAATATACAAATGAATAAAATCTTTCTCAAAATCAAAAGAAAACCAAAATCGCTCACAAGTCGACGCTTTGTTTGTCACAATTTAAAAGTGTGACATCAACAAAACGGGTTACGCGATAGAGATGACAATAAAGTTTTGTGTCTCTTTTTAACATATAAGAACTTAAATAAGAGCTTCTCTTTTTAAAATGGATGACGTAACATCGCTCTGTCTATAGTGTTTATAGTCAAAGGTTTGTGCAGTCAAACAGAGTCAAACTGCTTCAAATGATTGACAGCTCTATGATCAACTCTATGATATAAAAGTAAATATTCTGTGAAAATTTGATTCGTCCACTCGTTACCCTTTTTTGATATTGAGCAAAGAAATTCGAAAAACCACGTTTATTGTAGGGACCCCTTTAATATTCTTTTTTTCACTATTTTATTAGTTATAGCGGCAACGAAAATACATCATTTGTGAAAATTTCAGGTTTCTAGCTATCACGGTTTATGAGATACAGCCTGGAGACAGACAGACAGCGGAGTCTTAGTCTTAGTAATAGGGTCCCATTGTACCTTTTGGTACGGACCTCTAAAAATCAAGAGAACATAAAACATTGTAATAAATTAGCATATCGTTAGTAGCAGCGCCGCTATCATAGCAGCATAATGCACGCCACTTGGGGGTTGTTTTATAAAATACATTGATATTCCACTCAACTGAATGCTCATAGCTCGAGCAGCTCGAATCTTGATGTTAATTTCGTCCAACTGTTAATTTGAGATATAGCTATTTATACTAATACATGTATTCTTATATTTCAGAACCTACGCCGATCGCGACTTGAGTATTTTGTCAGTGCGGTACTCAAAAGTCAGTGTTATTTCCAGATCCAAACTCTCTTATTATCAAATCAACAAGATCCCAACTACTCTTATTTCGAATTATATCGATAAATTACTGTAAGTAACGAAAAGCCAGTTGAATTATAATGACATTGGATGAAGGATTTTTTGTATGTAAGTTAAGTTTGCTAGATTCACAGATATATAGATTGGCAATAAGTGACAAACGTCATAGCATAAACGTAAAAAAGGCAGGACCTTGGAAGTATTATTTAAACAGGAACGCGCGCTGGCGACCTAAAGTGTCCTGAAAAAGGATGGCTAACTAGCTAACTGTGTCTCGTTTTAAGTAGGGTGACCATCTGTTGGTGTTTTAATAAGAGTTCCTCTAAAGGATACAAAAACACTTATATTTACATATTTTGAATGTTTTTGTTCATGAAAACCTCATGTGGGGACCTGATGCACTCGCAGCCTTTGACACGGTAGCTCAATTGGCAGAGCGACGGGGGCGTATACCCGAGGTCGCGGGTTCGATCCCCACCTGTGTCGAAATTTTTCTTTCCTTTTTTTATCCTTTATTTATTAGTTATATTTACATACAAACATTATAAAAAATATTATAAAAACACTTATATTTACATATATACATTGTTTTTGGTAAATCAACGTGTTTTTTATACATATTTATTCTTAATTAATAGATTATAAAAGAATGGGTAGCCAGTGCTTGAGAATTAAAATTTCCTCAGCCACTTTTGGAAGTTGCGTGGGGAAAAGATGGTGAAATAAAGGTTGTTGGTGATGGGTCTCAACCGCATTGCCCAAAAATCCCTTAAAAGCCCCAATATCGTTAGTCGCCTCTTACGTACACCCACCGGAAGAAATGGGGTAGTGCTATACTAAGCCGACACCACACAGCTATATTCAAATTCAAATCGTTTAATGCATTCATGTGGTAAAGTTCGAGATGATACAGGTTATTTTATTTATTGTTCCATAACATGAACCCATATTTATCACTATATTTTCTTAATTAAATGATAAAAGCTCCAAAACACTCAAACAGATGATAAATTGTGGACACCACATTTATCTTGTTTCGATGGGGATACCCGTGACAAATATTATTATCCCTTTTGCCAAACTTAACCAATTATTTATCTCCAAATCGATAGGCGACAATAATAATTAAAATAAAATACAAAAAAGGAACAGTTAATAAATAAGTTTGAATTTGTTTTTCTTTGAACTTAATCTCGACTGGCAACCGCGCGAGCGGGACACACTTCTCTCTCACACGGCTCTCGTTCTAGGACGTTTCTCTGCTTGACAGTCTTTAAAAGATAATTAACTTTATTGCATGGTAATAAATTGTAATTTTGTTTACCATATTTTTGTGAGTACGCTCTCCTGTTTAGTTAGTAGCTTCATGGGCAGGACCTCTCACGGCCTACAACCAACGGTTTTGGCATCAAACATGAACGAAAATTATTGTCTTATTTTATTAATTCTGAAATGGAAGTCTAAATTTTGGTGTTTTTTGATAAAGTAATTAATAATCAATAGCACAGATGCAGTAATCGAAGCTGCGCCAATGGCCACAATGGGATAACAAAACTGTACATACATATTTTAGATGAGAGGGTTTCCCTTTCAAAATACTAGTTCAAAACACTTTTCACCGTAAAGATGATGACCTAAAATTTCCAATCATTGGTTTCTTTATCTTTAGCTTTACTACGGTATAGCTTCTAATAACATTGTTTTAATAAAATCTAAGTAGAAAAGTATCTAAGAATTTTGATTCACATTGTGCTCCCCAGATCAAGATGAATAAACAAAAGATAAAAGTTTTAATAAAGTTATTTTTATTCTTTCAGCGGGTCTTGAAATGACAATAATCTTCCATGGTTCGAACTATATTGATCTTGGCAATTACTACGCTTTTGCGAATATGACAACGCCCCCTGTCAATGATCTGCAGTCCTGTCTCAGTGATAGCAGCAGTAAGTACTATGTATACCCGGAGGTCATGGGTTCGATTCTCGCTGGTGTTGAAAATTTTCTTTCCTTTATTTATTAGTTATAATCTCCACATAAGGTTTTCATGAACAAAACATTCTAATTACTTAAAAGTCTGGTCGTCCCCTGGTAACATTACCATGTACTTTGAATCTGTCTAATACATGAAGAGAAAGAATGGCGATCGATAGCCTATGTCTACCCTAATGGAAACTAATGGAATTCGGTATGCAAAGTTTTTTTTTGGTATTTATTAAATATTTTTATTCGATAGTAAACACGAAAATAAAAGACTGATTTGAATATTTTCCATTTAAAATGAGTAATTGTAAAGTTATGATTTTTTAAAGATTGTTCAACTTTTGTACTTAATGACGTCATCGATCGATAAAATCACGTAGCGACATGCAAATGAAGCGAAATGTTTTATAAAAATGTTGCTGATTGCAAAACATATCACGAATTTATGATTTCAAATGAAATTATTACGATATTATACTAAACAAACCTATACATACATATACTCACGCCATTAATTCCCATTGGGGTAGGCAGAGACTATCGATCGCCACTTCGTACGATCCTGACAAACCTCTCTAGCTTCGTTTACATCCATCAATCTTTTCATACATGCTCTTTTATTCTTCATACTTCGGACGCCAGCCTTTTTGAGCACACTCTCAATTTGGTCCAAGTGTGTTCTCCGTGGTCGTCCTCTACTAACATTACCATCCACACTAGCTCTATAGATCCCTTTTACCAATTTTCTATCATCCATCCTCTCTATGTGCCCAAACCATCTCAACATTCCTTTTTCTATCTTTCTTACAATATCATCTTTCACACCACACTTTTCACGAATAACACTATTTCTCACTCGGTCACACAATCTAACATTACAAATTTTTCTGAGGGACCTCATCTCTACTGCATTCGCTCTGCTCTCATGCTTCTTCTGCCACACCCAACATTCGCTTCCATACATAAGCGTAGGAACAAGAACAGCATCATGCACAGCCATTCGGGCCTTTTCAGACACCGATTGACTGATCATTAGGCTATTCATTGCTCCATTTACCGCATTACCCTTTTTCACTCTTCTTTCAATGTCTTCATCACATTTTCCATCCCTTGTAAACAAACTTCCCAGATATACAAACTCCTTCACCTGTTCCACATCCTTACCATCAATCGCAATCACGCATTCTGTCACATCTTCCTGTCTCTCAAAAACCATCGTTTTGGTCTTATCTACATTCACCCTCATTCCCTTTCTTACAAAAGACTCACATGCAATATTCATCATCTCTTGCAACTCTTCTGCCGATGATGCAAGTATCACTTGATCGTCAGCATACAAGAGGCATTTAATGATGAATCCACCCATTCTTAGTCCATAATCACTTTCACGCAACTCTGTCAAACAGTCATCCATGAACAAATTGAAGAGCCACGGAGAAGCTACACATCCCTGTCGGACACCCCTAGAGAAAAACAAACCTATAATTTTCGATATTTTATTAATAAACTGCAAAACTGTATGTCTTTGAAACAACATTGAAGGTCAAACACTGTTACAGTTTTGTGATAAAATAACAGTAATCTTAGCTTCAATTGATATAATTTTAAGAAAATATTGTTTATAACCATAATATCTCGAAATGGTTTTGTAATCAGCATCACTTTAGTAAAACTTTGCATACCGACAGGGACGGATTTACATTTATGCCGCCCTGGGGCACTGAAGAAAATGCCGCCCTATGATCGGAATTGTATTTTAATAGTTTTGACTTAAAGTTAACTTAAAAGTTTTACTCAAAACCTCTTGCTCCTTTTTAGTTTTTTCCAAAGCGCGTTTTCGATACTCATATCCACTTAATTTTTTGCGTCCGTCAGCCATATTCAATAATTAACTTCAGATTTATTTTATGCTCAACAAAATTTAAAGTCTTTTCAGGTTAGATTCATCTAAATGTCAAATATGAAAGAAACTATATCGCAGAAACCTCGTTACATTTCTATTAATCAATTCAATTTTTCTTCAATGGCCTTTGACCGTGTTTTAACACAGTAACTTTGCCAACGTCCAGTGAAAAGAAAACACATATTGAAAAGTTAAAAAAAATTTGAAACTGATTAACAGACACTCATTGATCATTCATGGTTGAAAAATAAAATAAATATTAACAACAAAATAATTACTACAAAATTATCAATATGAACAAAAAGAATGCATTATAATTTTATATTATGGACCTTTCGTTACATTTCTATACTGACTGTAGGTGGCAGTATGTGTAGTTGACAGTTGATTTAACTTGAAAATATGAAATTGTTCTTTTAAATTTTAATTATTTAGTGTTATTTGATAATTCTCCAATTTCACAAAATAAAAATCTCAAATTTTATTTTTTCAAACCTTTATGGAAATAAATTAATTAAACTATTTTAATAGTTTTCGCTTAATTTTCCTAGTTTATAATATATAAAATTTTAATTTGATACATAATGCATAATTATATTTCTTGAAAGATGAAATGTCTATTTAAAAAAAATTGTAATTGTATATTGTATAAAAAAAATAATCTCACTTTCCAAATTTTGCCGCCCTAGGAAATTTGCCGCCCTGGGCACTAGCCCCGACTGCCCCTAGTGTAAATCCATCACTGCATACCGAATTGCTATATGTGTATATTTAGTTAAAAAATGCACCAATTGCAGATTTTAGCGTATTGTGCATAAATCTAAGATATTTGAATACAAACACTTACCGTTAAGTGTTATATATTACTCGTACGTTATAATATTTTTTGTGTTTTCAGATAAAGGCATTCAAACCTTTTACGCAAATCTCGTTGAATCCATAACTCAAGCTAACTACGAACTCTTTGAAATCGTCACTCCAATTATTGCCAAACATTTTATATCGATCTACTTATGTCAAGTATAGTGAACTATTAAGGTTGCAAAAATATTTTCAAGTTTATAATTCGAGAAGTGAAGAAATAAGATTTTGGCTGCTTTTGACTTGTTTGCCTTGTCAAAATTATATTCACAACTAGTGGATCGTCCCAGCTTCGCACGGGTAGCGTTGTTTTTTTAAATATCTGAGGTTTCTTTCTTCAGTCCCTGCTTAAGCATTGTGAAATTCAGCGCAATGTTTTCAATTTCTTTAATATATATTAAACTCCCTAAACAGTGTAGTTTGGTGATTTTGAATGCGCTTTAATGAACGGTCCAGTATTTCCATTAAATAGCTTAAGCATTGCATATGTGGAAGCTTGTTATTGGCCTATTTCTGCCTATGCTATTATTTTATATTGTAAATTTAGCTGTAAGCTCCCCAAATATAATAAAATAAAATAAAATAAAAAATAAAATAGCAAATTTTGGAATAAAACGCTATGAAGTATTTATAACAATCTGAAAAATAAATCATTACGTGATGTAGGATGCAACTACTGGCGCCATCTAGTAAAGATTTGGTTTTGGTCACGGGCGCGCTGGCTTATTTTATGTATAATTTCGGTGTTTGTTTACCGATTTCTATGATTCTTTTTTTATTGAATAGGTAATAATGTTACCTTTAATGGATAAGTGAGAAGTTTACAAACGTAAGAGTAAACAAATATAATCAGAATGTTCCGAACTGCTAAGCTATCAGGAATTACACGTGTTATTGTGAGTCAACCGTAAAAGATAGACATAAACTGTTAAGGATTTTTTTTAGATAACTTTATGCAGAATTTTTCCGTCATACATGATTTCTATGTAAGTTTAACCATTAAGGCTGCACACGCGACGGAAGCGTAAAAAATGGAGTAACTTCTCCCGTTTTCCCAAAATTTCCCAAAATTCCCCTTTATTTCTCTGCTGGAAAGTATACAAAAACCTGCGCAGGAGTATGAAGAATAATTGTACCAAGTTTCGTTAGAATCCGTCGAGTAGTTTTTGTTTCCATAAGGAACATACAAACCGACAGACAGACAGACAGACAGACAGACAGACAGACAGACAGACAGACAAAAATTTTACTGATTGCATTTTTGGCATCAGTATCGATCCCTAATCATCACCTGATAGTTATTTTGAAAATATATTTCATGTACAGAATTGACCTCTACAGATTTATTATAAGTATAGATAAATAAATTTAGATTATAAACAAATTCTTAGAGGTTCTATTTTCATCACATTCACATAAATGCATGGAAGTACGAACTAAATAGGATTGAGTACTATCGTCTCAAAGTGTCCTAAACAGGGATGTTTTTTTTAAAATAAATAAAATAAAATTATATTTATTTGCACAAAATGACAATTGATACATCACCGGAGTCTTCCCAGGAAGTAATTAAAAATACTTGTGTTGGGTTGGGAATGACCCGCTTCTTTCTTTACTTATCTATTGTAGGGTTATATACCAATATCTTATAGCTTCTATCTATATCCTTATTATAGTTCATGATGCGCACGTGTAATCCAAATATATCTTAGTCGAACCTTACTCGTTGTCTCATTTACTTGTCTCCACCCGCCATCCTTATATGGCGACCGTGAATAAAAACAAAGTGTAAGTTAGTAAAGTGTAGCTGCTTGCGCGAAAAATAAAAATGGATTTGATCAGTAATAAAGTTATTTTCGTCGGGAAAAATTGTCGTGGTGTGATAAATATACCAGTGAAAATAAATTAAAATGGGTACTACATATACTACCCCTAAACCCCCAGTGCAAACCCCTGTGACGGTGCAAATTGGATATCAAAATAATATAACAACAAATAGTGTGGACAATTATATCGGCATAATATCTTGGTGCATGCTGATTACTGCTGATGTTTGTGTTAATATCTGCGGTCTTCGTTTTGCGCTATTGCGCCAAATGCTTTAATAAAAGAGTGGAGAGAGGAGTCGACGGGATGCTGCGTATGCAGAGGGTCTCCAAGGTTCGAGGTCCCCAGGATCCGCGTGAAACCTAGCAGATTAGTGAAGTGTTCTAATTAATTAAATAATAATAAAAATATATATATTATTCATCCTATATTCGAATCAACGTAATCATGTATGGACATTAAGTTCAATTAAGTTAAAATAATAATAAATACATAAAAAATATAACATAACATAAACGTTCACGCCGTTTATCCCCGAAGGGGTTGGCAGAGGTACCAACACTCCTGAACTCACATGGCAAGCGCCATCTAGTTTCCAGAGAAGGTACCCACGTTTTGCTTAGACAGTGTACTCACGTGATAGGGGGCAGGCCTATTAAAAAAAAATGTATAAAAATATAATGTTATTGTGTATTAGGTGTTATGGGTAAGTTATGTCAGAACCATATATAATTATCAAAGAGAAGTTGAAAGCCATAAGATCCTATCTCTGTAAAATAGGCCCAAAAAGAAGGACAGGAAATATTTTAGACGAAAAATTTTCTGAAGCTGAACAATTGTAATTTACTACTTTAGTAAGCCAAAAATTGGTTGAAAAGAGTATCATTGATGAAGTGTATATTGAAAGTAACGAAATTGTAACTTTATATAGTGAGATTCAATTGTAAGCAGGAAAAATCATCAAAAATGGATACTTTCGATTTAAAGACTGCGTTGTACTTATTACCAGTAATGAATGATGACCAGACCAGTATTAAACAACTTATCGATAATATCGATTATTATGGATCATTGTTGAAAAGTTCGGAATGTCAACAAAACTTAATTAAATTTGTCTTAAAAAGCCGATTATCTCAATCAGCAAAAATTAAATTGCAAAATAATTATGCTAATATTGCAAGCCTGTTAGAGGACATGCGCACTGTATTGTTGGCTCAAAAGGGCGCAACCGCCATTCAAACAAAGTTGCAACATATAAGGCAGGATGATAGATCTATAAGTGAGTTTGGGAGAGAACTTTCGGAGTTATTTGTGGATCTTACTATATCCCAGCCAACGGAAACTCAGAAAGCTTTTCAGTCTTAAAACCTCTGAATGAAAAAACCGCTATCAAAAAGTTTGGCGATGGTTTGAGGAATAGAAGGATTAGTACAATAATTGCAGCCCGGAATTTTACTTCATTAAAGGACGCAATACCGGCAGCGGTCGACGAGGAGGTGTCGTCTCCTGGTACTTCAGGACAAGTACTTAATATGAATACCAATTCTCATAAAAATTACAATTTCAGGAATCGTGGTAATTATTGTCAAGGCAGGAACTTCAACACAAGAAGCTTTCATTGCGGCCATTTCTCTAATTCTCGTGGTAGGCCGCCACACATGCAGCCCGAAAAATCCTCACGTGGTCATTACTAGAAACGAGGTACGTCCCGCACGGCACGAGCCACGCAGCCGGCAGAGGCAGAGGTCGGTACCCAGGTAAGTCATATTATACAAATAACAATTTTACAGGACGAAGTCGGAGGAATAATATCAACTTCATGGACAACACGCAATCTTATACAGCTAAAAAACCTGAAAATTTGAACCAGTTTTTTCGTGACTAACCATTATATGTTTGCATGTGATAATTCCCTTACAGTACAATTAACACTTTATAACCAGTGTTATGATTGGTTAATTGACACCGGCGCTACTATTTCGGCTATAAAGTATAAACATTGTGTTGAACAGAAATTAATGATACATGAGCAGCGAACTCTAATTAAGGGCATCGGCGGTGTGTTAGAGACTATCGGATACGTGTGTTTGTCATTAACCGCTTATGACAAAGTATTTGATCATATATTTTATGTTTTTAAAACACTCCCGTGTAAGTCTTACGGCATTTTAGGTCATGACTTCTTAAATAAATATAAAGCAAATTTAGATTTACATACAAATTCCATAACGATAACTAATATATACAACGAGTCGATTACATTACCAATGCGTCACGGTTATGCGAAAGAAGTACTTTCAATACCGCCTCGATCGGAATCTATACATTTCGTTGACACTATCGAAAGCAATGGTATCATAATTTGTTCTAATGAACTAAGCGATGGCTTTTACATGGCTAACTCTTTAGCGAGGCCAAGGAATGGTAAAATACCGGTGAAAATTTTAAACACAACCGACAAAGAGGTATATTTAAATAACTTTAATATTGTGACTCAGCGCTTAAGTGACTACAAGGTATGCGTTTTTGATAAGTGTAAGAATAATTCGGATAGAGTAAAACAATTATTTTCTATTTTAAAACTGAGTCATTTGAATACTGAGGAGAAAAGATCAATAGAGACGATCTGTGCTAAATATCCCGATATATTTCATTTGCCTGGAGACAAATTAACAACTACAAATTTAGGTGAACAAAATATACATTTAAAACCCAATGCCACCCCAGTCTATACAAAACCTTATAGGTTACCGCATTCCCAAAAGTTAGGAATAAGTAAACAAATAAAACAAATGTTGGATGATGAAATAATTGAACCGACAAATAGTGAGTGGTCAAGCCCCATCTTATTAGTACCGAAAAAGAGAAATAGTAATGAAAAACAATGGAGATTAGTTATAGACTATCGAAAATTAAACGAAAAAATAGAAAAAGATAAATTTCCATTACCGAACATTACTGAAATATTGGATTCTTTGGCAGGTGCGATCTATTTCACACACTTAGATTGTTTTTCTGGGTATAATCAAATAAATTTATCGGAAAATAGTAGAAAATATACAGCTTTCAGCCCGGGAAATATTCAAATAAATGAAACGTCAGGAAAACAAGAAAATTATAATTGTGCAGGTCAATTCCAAATGCGAAGACTGCCACAAGGTCTTAAAATCAGTCCAAATTCATTTTCAAGAATAGTAACACTTGCTATGTCAGGCTTAACTTATGAAAAATGCTTTGTATACCTAGACGATTTAATAGTTTTTGGAAGAAATTAAGAAAATCACAATTAAAATTTAATTGACGTTTTTGAACGCCTAAGAATAGTCAATTTAAAACTTAATCCTAATTAGTGTAACTTTTTGCGAAAAGAAATATTATATCTAGGACATATAGTTACAGAAAATGGAGTTACTTATATCTATTCTTAAGGAATACATTCTAAAGTTTAGTTAAATCTAATGTCTAACTATATAGATCACTGCATCTCGTTTTGAGTAGGGTAACCATCTGTTGGTGTTTAATGAGAGTTCCTCTAAACGTTACTAAAACACTTATATTTACATACATACTTATTCTTATCTATATAATATAAAACGAGGGGTATCCAGAGCTTCAGAATCAAAAGAACCTCAGCCAGTTTTTGAAGTTAAGTAGAGAAAATATGGTAAATTAAAGGATGGTCGTATTTGAAGGATGATAAAGTACATACATACATACATATATACTCACGGCTATAAAACCCTAGAAGGGGTAGCCAGAGCTAAGGAATTAGAAATTCCTCAGCCACTTTTGGATGATAAAGTATCTAGTAAATAACTTGGAAAGCCCCAAATCAAAACCCTAAGTTGCCTCTTGCGATGTACGCGGGTAGAAAAAGATTTGTGCCATTTTCAACCGACACTACACAGCATCTTATTTCACTTTTATTTATTATTATTTATTTGAAATAGAAAGGTGACCATAGTTTTCACCATATTTGCTTAGTTAAATAATTAAAGCTCCGAAATACACGAAAAGATGATTAATTTTGGACACCATATTTATTTGGCTTCGATTGGGTTACCCGTGATTAGTATTATTTTACCTATTGCCATACTTATTAAATAATTAATATTAAAGTTGATTAACGACGATAATAATCAAAATAACTTATTAAAAAGGAACAGTTAATAACCTGCTTTTTAAAAAATATTCAGTATTAATTAGTTTTAATTTGTTTTTTTTTTTTACTTAATTTCTTTTGGCAACCGTGTGACCGGGACACACTCCTCTGGTTCTGGCTCTCGTTCTAGGACAAGTATCTGGGGGCACGGCAGTGCCCCCGCCAAGTCGAGCGCGAAGCAAACACTGCCGTACCATCCTTTTCTGGAACTGTTTCGCCGCATTTTCAGGGCCCCATTCGAGAACCTCTGGATAGGATTAAAACGATACGAACGAGAAACGATAAATATTTTGAAATCAAAAATTTTTAAGTTGGTAGATCAATTAATTCCGAAGTTAAGCTAATGCAAAAAAGTTTCGCATTTTCGACACTGACTGACCGACTCACTGATCATCAAAATAGAACTAGTACTTCCCATAGACCTAGAGAGCTGAAATTTGGTACAGAGGTAGATTTTAGCGCCGGCATAAAGAAAAAACTATTAGAACAAGGTTTATGGAAGATCTGGACTACCTGGTGACGCTGATGAGAAAACATAAGAGTACTGCCAAACTATAATAAGCGTTTTTACGAGAAATAGTAATCGATTAACTGTATTCTACTCAATAAATAAAAATATTTAGTTCTGTAATTATTATTATTTATGTATTAGCAATCAGCTGCGGCTTCGCTCACGTTATTTAGCATTAGTACCAGTATTCGTCACTAGATGGCGCTGGCTGTATTTAAATGGCTGTATTTTAAATCCCGCTAGCGTATTTATGTACACATTTAAAAGTTTTTTTTCGTGTATTTGAAAGATTTGAGAAGTCGTGGAGTTTATTTTTATTTAATTTCACAAGATAATATCACGTCCTGTCAAAAAGAAGTGAAATCCTACCAAAAACATTCTGTAAAAAACTAGCCAAGTATCTCTAAAAAGTAATGAAATCTCTAAAATAAGTAAAGCCAAGTCTAAGGTTCCTTACAGCGATTTATTTATTATGATAGTTAATTTTACGTGACTTGGCAAAACTACTTGGTACTTGGTTTCATGTACGGACGTCTTGGGTTCGATCCCCGGGGGGTGGTAACCTTACAAATTTAATTTGTAAGATTTGACTCAGTCTGGTAGCATATTGCAGGCTTGAATAACCTGATTATCCGAAAATTAAGATGATTCCTTGCTTCGGAGGGCACGTTAGGCCGTCGGTCCCGGCTACTACGGTAGTAGTCGTTAGTCTGCCAACCCGCTATTGGCAACAGCATGGCCAAATCGCCGTCTCCGTATGGTGCAGCGATACCGTCTTCCGTGGCGCTCAGCCACGGTACCAGTGCTGCGGTAACGTGTCCAAAGTCGACTGATAACACTCTGACTTGTATTCAGAGCTAAAGCCACAGTACGTTGCCACCAGTTACCAGCTTCTATCATTCCCACGGTTCTGAGCATTTCTTCCCTGCTTAAATGACGTCGCCGCTCCATACTAACGTTGGCAGGGCGTTTACAACGGCAACCTCAACGCTCAAATTTATGCTGAGACGATTGTATCAGACGTCATCGTTCCTCTACAAGTGCAAATCGGTCCCTTATTTCAGTTAATTCATGATAATGCACGACCGCACACCGCAAGAGTTGTCAGACAGACTCTCGCCACAGCTAACTTCAATGTCCTGCCCTGGCTTCGGACTACGCACGAACATGTACAATGTGGGATACCTACGTGATAGGTTAAATTGATTTTTGTATGTATAAACATTTAAAAGTTTAGGCGATGGATATATAGTGTTTAGATTGTAATAATCAGAGATAGATAGTACGGTAAATTTAATTTTGTATGACTGGCACCGACTCAAAAAATAATTTAAGAGAATTTTAAGATTTAGGTAGGTTGAACTGACGTGTGTGGAATTAAGAAATTTCTAAGGCGTTAATCACAGAAGAATGTTTAGTAACTTGATTGTTTGTTGTCCACGTAAATCATAATTCGATTACTTTGTGCTAAGTTAACCATTTTTCAGTCTTTGTTTTTTCTAATTTAAAGTCGGTTTTCTTTTTGTTAAAAAATATTTTATTTTACGAGTTTTAGAGATGGGTAGACCTGGCAAGGATGCCTCTCGGATGAGGAAGCGACGCGCGGTTACTGTATTATTCTTCGTATTTCCGGTATTTCTATTATTGTACGAATTCAAGATTTTAGCATATTGCACAGTATTAAATAGGCTCAACCATATGTAACTGTACATTCTTCTTGAAATCCCTCGAAAGGCGATGGTCTACAATTCTACATCTTGACTTAAAAAAGGACTCAAATGTGCACGCCAAATATCCCCGCAGGGGCTCGGCTGTGATAAACTAAAAACAAGTATGTCGTTTTTGGCAAATTTTACAGGAGAGCGTAAAAACATTTTTTTTCTTAAAATATTTCCTAAAGTAATTGTCGGATCTTGATGATTTTTGGATATGTCCGACGTAATGTAGTTTCCTAATGAAATTAATATTTTTTTTAACTTGACCTATACAGTAATGCCAATGCTTTTAGCATAGCCTTACCCTATTATTTATGTTACAATTACTAATGCAAATAACTTACTTGACTAAGAATTATGATCTTGAAAAAGCTAAAATCATGTAAGTTGCAACATACTTGATTTTAGCATTGACTTGCTGTTGCCTCTTCATGTGTGTACCGTCATAACAACGTTGATTAAATCAAGTATCTTATCATACCAACTTATGGACTTCCATGCCCTGCTTATTTGGATAAGCCTCCTGAAATCTATAGTGATATATGGAACGGAAGACCGACATGACCAGAGAGAGATCAGGCACAACTTAATGCACCTTTCAAAGCACGGTTTTCATTTATCAGTGTTATTCCATCACCATCATGGGCCTGTTTTACGAAGCGACAGGTTACAATTTACAGGTAATATCCTGGCAATATTTGATAACTTTTGTATGGAATTGGATGCAAATGCTCCGCATCATGTGTACTCATGTGGGTGTGTCCTTTTGTCAAATACTTAATAGTTATAGATTCTATGTCATGAGTATTCACAATCATAACAAGTCCTGTGAACATGATCCAAATATTTTGGGCACAGCAATTATCGGCCCAAACAACAAAAGTATATATAGACAGGAAACAAGGAATTCTATGCGTTAACCAACAGAAATATATACAAGATGTATTGAGTAATTTATCTGTCACAGGGAACACGTCCCGATATATCTTATGCTGTGAACACTCTCAGCAGATTTAACTTATAACCAAAAAGGCAGGACTCGATGGCATTAAAGCGAGTTCTGAGATATATACAATTCACTGAGAAGGACAAGAGAGATGATGGACCTGTCTATGGCTATTATGACGCAGATTGGTGCAGCAATGAACACAACCGTAGATCATGTACTGGCTACGTATTTATACACCAGGGTGGAGCTATTACATGGAATTCTTGTCGTCAGCAGACAGTCGCACTTTCGACTACAGAGGCCATATATATGTCACTATCTAGTTGCACGCAGGAAGCTATGTGGCTGGAGCAGCTA
The DNA here is from genome assembly GCA_963576735.1 of Bedellia somnulentella. NCBI lineage: Eukaryota > Metazoa > Arthropoda > Insecta > Lepidoptera > Bedelliidae > Bedellia > Bedellia somnulentella. The sequence continues at coordinate 9,009,053 of OY755187.1, read as the reverse complement.
CAGGATGAATTCTGGCCACACTTTGTAACTGTACCCATGATGATAATATGTGATAATCAGAGTGCAATTAAACTTGCAGGTACCGAAAATTATCACTCCAGGACCAAGCACATAGACATACGCCATCACTTTGTGCGTGAAAAGGTGCGCCTGAAGAAGATTGACATCAAGTACATCTGGACCAATGAGATGGTGGCTGACGATTTCACCAAGGGTACCCCGCAACAAAAGCTTGAGTACTGCTCACGCAAGATGGGTTTATGCCCAAGCGAGCATGTAGATATATATGCATTAAACCTCATCAGACTCTTCACATCGTGTCTATGACACATACTACATCTGTCAGTAGTCTGACAATGTAAAATAATATACAATCTTTTCTTGGCCGGCGGCGACTACTGGTACTACTGTCGCCATTTTGAAATATCGGCCTGTCATTGTCAGTTAGTTCTCAACTAAATAAAAATTATAGGGTGAACTACGTATATAATAAAATTATCACTTTCATTATTATTTTTTGTAGTGGAAACTTTTTTTTAAGACAATTATTTTTATTATGAATCTTTGCTTATTAATAAACGCTTTTATTTCCAGTATTCAATTCAAAAAATTATGAAAATTATTATTTATTTTGTTAAATTTTATCTAAGTAGGCTAACACCGTCCGAAAAGTTGTGCGCACATGACTATATAGCAGTGCGGGTTACGGGAAGTGGGGAAATGCTCCCGAATAAGATTTCACTTCGTATACACTGATGCGTGGGTTCTAATCCTAATGCGGGGATGTACCAATGTGTCATTTCTTAAGTCATAACTGTCTGACATATATATAAAAATACAAGGCTTTTAACAGCGATAGAAAAGTGCCCATAAGTCCACTGGATGACCCAAACGATATCTAATGTTTAGAATTATTTTTTCTGTGCCACCTTTTTAGGGGATCTATGTGTTAATATGAAATGTAAAAGACAGTACGCGACAAGGTAAGCCTCTGATTTACAGGATTAAAAAAATTACTTTATAAAGGTACCCACTTTTTTAACTCTGAGTGTCACAAATACCAAATCCTTAGTGTAAAATAATGAAACAGTTTACCGAGAAGTACAATTAGCAGTGTTATCGCTAAAAGCGATCTCTTTCAGACAACATTTGCAAGGTAAGATCAGTAAATTCAGGGTACACACTCAAGTCATTCGGATAGACATACAAGACAAGGGCAACAATAAGCAAATATAATTAGCTAATATTAAATCGAACTTACTTACTTACAATAATAGTCATTAATTTAATTTATATTATATAAATTGTTTTATTAAGCAATTCAATACATAAATAAATTAGCCTGTATGATTTAAAATTATTATTAAATTATTATTACCCTTATAATGGCTAATTTTTATTTACTGGCAATACTAATATCGATGACTGCGACGCCCTTAGCGGCCAAGAAAAGTTTGTGGATCTGTATTGTGAATTTCCTCAAACGCAAATATTCCCGAAGGGGTTTGCAGCGGTACTTCTGAACATCACGTGACATTGTCACTTGGTGTTCCGAGTACCCACGTTTTGCTTAGACAGTGTACTCACGCGATAAGGGGCAAGCGTATCACCGCTTTGTACGAATACACTGTCACTTGACTAAGTAAAATTTAGCCATGTGGGTTTCCTGTTGTTGTGTCTCGATGTGTCCTCCCGTTAACAACCATGATAAATTAACCACACGTATTTCTTTAGAGTGTGTCAAAATGGTGTAGGCCCGACCCGGGATTAGAACACTAGCCGTCTGCACGATAAGCGGTGTTCTAACTGAGCTACCACGTCGTTTTGATTTGTGAATGTTCTCTTCCAAATAAAATAGTTATTTACTAATAATATTGCTCTTTACGTCAGGTTATGGGCCACCACTTAAAATTAACTAGTAGATACCATCAACCATGTCTTTCCCATCCCTTCCTCCAGTTGCTTTATTTCACACTTAACATTTAGAGCCTTCTTTGAAATTTTTACTTAAACCACAAAATGTGAAATTTAAGCTTACCATTCTATTCGTACAATAATAATCTTTAACCTCTCTACCATCATTGGTAGCAAAACTGATTTTTGTAGATCTATTGAATATTTTGATCACACGTGCAAGTAAACTTCCAGTAAATAATAAAAATAACTAATGTATAAATGTATTGCTTGGTTTTCTCATGTGAACCTTTACTTGAGAATTTGTGAATACTGATATTGTTTTCTTGTTCTTTTAATTATTTAATGTTCTAAGACTAAGCGAATATGTTTAAAGATAATTTTAAAAGATATTGTTTTTTATTTATTTTTTTGTTGTGCATTTGTTTAGTTTACTGTCTGTTCCTTTATTATTTATTTAATTTTGTTTACTTCAAATGTGGCAGACACAGATTTTTATTGTTTGTATATTAATTAATTATATGTAGTGTAGTGTAGGCCTTAACTGAAAACCAGTGTTTTGCCACTTGGCAATATCAAGCACTGAGTTAGGACCTAGTTTGTGTTACCATAGCACTAATTTTAAGTTTAAAAATATTGTTTTTTTTTCTCACTTTATGTATTGTGTTCACGCCGTTGGTTAACGCCGTTTCTACATACGTGTGTTGACGTCATCGTGGTGACCAATAAGAAGCCCGCTCCGCCATCCCACCACCGTGAAGATCGCGACGGAGCGTCCAGTTCAAAAATTCATTCGCTTTTCAACTCACCTTCAACTATCACACGAATTCGTTTGTTTCTGTAATATTTATTTTCAAATATACGTTTATTCAGAAGAAAATAATAAATCTAATCATTGAATCGACTACATCTATATCAACCCTGACAAGTCTCCAGCATCGTGCATCGCAGCGCGAACATTGGTCCTTCGCACCGGATAGGCAGAATCTTCAACTGCGGTATCAGGAAAACCAGGAGATAACGGTCAGGCCTATCATTTCTTATTCCTTCTTGAATTTTATCCCATCTATTGTGTGTTAGTTCCGTATTTTTGTTTATTGTTTAAATCATCAAAATGAGTGAAAGCGGTAGTGAAACTGATCAAATAGTTAATTTAAATGACCTTAAAAAACAAAGAGGTTCGCTCAAGGGTAGGTTAACGACTTTTGAAAAGTATTTAGCGCGCTATGAGGATGTTCGTTTGTCTGAGAGGCAGCAAACAGAGCTTCAATTACGCATTGAGTCGGTTACCACTTTACTTATAAGTTTTAATAAAATACAAGACAAAATAGAGCAATTATTGGATGAAACTGAATTAATTAAACAAATTGAGTACAGGGAGTCTTTTGAGGATCAATACTTCAATTTAATATCAATCGCAAAGTGTTTAATCGAAACTATTAAAACTAAAAATGGTAACAGTGATGATAATTCTCTGCCGGTACATTTGAAAAACGTAGCAATTAAATTAACCGAGATTAAACTCCCTTCTTTTGACGGTTCATACGATAATTGGCTTGAATATAAAAACTCTTATGTATCGATGATTCATAAGCGAAGTGATTTAGACGCAATACAAAAATTTCATTATTTAAAATCATCACTTAGTGGCGCAGCGTTACAAGTCATAAGTGCGCTTGAGTTCACCGCCGTTAACTATAGCCACGCCTGGGAATTATTAGAAAATAGGTACCATAATAATCGTTTGTTAATTCATAATCATGTTAAAGCGTTGTTTACCGCACAACCAGTTAATAAGGAATCGCCGGTGCAAATCAGAAAATTGATGTAGTGTTACGTAACTTACGAGCACTCAAATCTTTAGACGAGCCGACGAATTCTTGGTCTACCTTGATTGTCTATATTCTTGTGTCTAAGCTAGACCCCACCACGGAACGCGAGTGGGAAAACCACAAAGGGTCGATATTTTCTGGTTCACAACAACGTAAAGTTCATTTAGATGATTTATTGAGTTTCCTTCGTAATCGTGCCGATATGTTAGATACGATTCAGTGTAGTAATTCTCGTAACACTCAAATTCACAAACAAAGTAATAACACTTTAGAACAAAAACGACACGGGAATAACACACATTCGAATCAAACACATACTTTCGTATCGACGCGAAGCAATAGTAACAAAACCAGTAGATCCGATAAGACACGTCAATGCATATTGTGCGGCGGTCATCATGCGTTATATTCATGTTTTAATTTTCTTAATTTATCTGTACAAGAAAGAATTAATTTTATTAATGATAAAAACATGTGTAATAATTGTTTGCGCGGTGGACATACCATTACTGAATGTACGTTCGGGCCGTGCAAGCAGTGTCAGAAAAAACACAATAGTTTATTGCATATAGATACTCGTAGCTGTGGCCATACATCTTCATCGATTCCATCGGCAGCCCGTGCGCATAATTCACAGCTGGCTGATAAGGAACCGGTTTCGTTGGTCTCGTGCGCGATGAATTCTAGTTCAAATAATTTCAATGAGGCGTCAGAGTCGTCACTCAATTATGCGTTTTATCAATCATCTCCGCAGGTTTTATTGTCCACTGCTCTAATTGAAGTAATGGATAATAATAATAAATATCATACGGCCCGTGCGCTGTTAGATAGCGGAAGTCAAAATAGTTTTATAACAGAAAAACTATGTAAGCGTTTAAGCGTTAATATAATACAGTCCACTATTCGCATATCGGGTGTGGGGCAGTCAGTCGCACACTCAAATAAATTAGTCAATATAATGATGCGTTCAAAAAATAAAAAATACAATACGAAACTTCAGTGTTTCGTTTTACCATGTATCACGTCAAGTCTGCCTTCGGTAGCATGTAGTGATAATTCGTTTGACATTGCCGAGAATTATTACTTAGCTGATCCCACGTTTGGTGTGCCGTCCGAAATCGATATTTTAATAGGCGCAGAGCTATTTTGGGATTTGTTAAATAACGAGCGAGTCCGGCTTCCTAATGGACCATACCTCCAAGATACTAAGTTAGGATGGTTACTCTCTGGTCCTTGCTTTAGTAATACCACACGCGTATGTAATAATAATAATAGTCGATGTAATTTTGTTCAATTATCTACGATTGATTCACAATTACGTAAGTTCTGGGAGTTGGAGGAAGTTAATGCTGCTGTATCGGTTCTGACCGAAGACGAACGTAGTTGTGAAAAGTCGTTTATTCAGAATACCAAACGTGATAGTGACGGAAGATTTTTGGTGAGAATTCCATTTAAGGAGTCTCCAGAAATCCTCGGTGAATCATATGACAAGGCTAAATCTCGTTTCTTATCGTTAGAGCGTAAATTAGATCGGTCACCGTGTTACAAAAAGATGTATTCCGATTTTATGCGGGAGTATCGAGATTTGGGTCATATGTCTCTAAGATCTAGCAGTGTGTCATGGCCCTACTATTTTTTGCCCCATCATGGGGTGTTTAGGGAAAACAGTACAACCACGAAATTGCGAGTGGTATTCGATGCCAGTGCTACTACAACTTCGAGTAAATCGCTCAACGATATACAATACATAGGACCGCCTTTGCAAAACGATATATTTTCTATATTACTCCGGTTTCGACAGTACAAGTACGTTGCTTGCGCTGATATAGAAAAAATGTACAGGCAAATTTTAGTGCATCCAGATCAACGTAACTTTCAGTTAATACTGTGGCGAGAAAACGCAAATGAGGAGATAAATATCTATCAACTAAACACCGTTACATACGGGACCTCGTCCGCCCCGTACTTAAGTATGCGTTGTATTCGTCAACTTGCTCTTGAAACAGATGATAGGGCTGTTGCCAGGACAATCAACGAAGATTTTTTTGTTGATGATTTAATTTTTGGTGATGACGATCCGGTAATTTTAGCAACTCTGCGTGATAAAATCACGCAATTGCTAAGAAAGGGTTGTTTTAATTTACGTAAATGGGTTTTTAATTATAACGTAACTGCAGAGTTATGGAAAGATATGGCAATGGGTGATAAATGTCAGAATAAAACTTTAGGTTTAGGATGGCAGGTAGATAAAGACGAACTTTATTTTACCACTGAGCTGCAAAATAAATCGAAAATTACCAAGCGGAGTATTATGTCTGTTATATCGCAAATTTATGACCCATTGGGCCTATTATGTCCTGCTGTAATTGAAGCTAAATTAATGCTTCAAAGGTTGTGGCTTTCCAAACTTGATTGGGATGATCCTGTTCCCCATCATGTAGAGAATAAGTGGAACTTATTCACTGAAACGTTGACCGGACTGTACCGTCTTAGAATCCCTCGTTACGTTCTAAGTGATACCTTTGAGTATCGCGAGTTACACATATTTACAGACGCATCACAGGACGCGTATGGAGCCTGTGCTTACATACGTACTTATAATGATATTAGTTCACCAGTAACGACTAAGTTATTGTGTGCTAAAAGCAAAGTCGCCCCTGTTAAGAATGTTTGTACAATACCGCGGCTTGTGCTGTGCGCTGCTCTGCTTGGTGCTCGGCTTTATAGTAAAATAGTCCAGTCACTAAGATTAACGTTTACTAAAGTTTTCTTCTGGACAGATTCTACTATTGTCATGTCTTGGGTGAGAATGTCGCCGCATCGTTTAAAAACATTTGTTCAAAATCGTGTTTCGCAAATAAATGAGTTAACCAGTGACGCGTTGTGGTTACATGTCAACAGTAAGGATAATCCGGCGGACTTAGTATCCAGAGGTTTAAATTTGAGTGAACTGCAACACAGTAAAATTTGGTGGAATGGACCATCATTTTTAGAAACTCATGAATTACCATATGCCTATGAATTTTCCATCAATGAAAGCCAACTACCGGAATTAAAAAACCAAAATGTTGTTTTGGTGACAACTAATAAAACCTATCGCTATCTTTTTCGTTTTCACCGACAAATAGCATGCGCGCTCTCTTGTTCATTCAACCCACAAACTATACACAGCTGCAATGCTGTGTCCTCTTCTATCGCATGGGATAGTTTGCTGGGACCTCGCTGTCGCACGTACTCACTCGCAGCAATATTTTACTTTTTAAAATTCGACAACCGCAATTCGGGACTGATTTTTTGCAGACAACCCTATACCACCGTGTTTGTAATAAAATTATCTTTATTTTTATTTTAGTTTAATTCATTAACCGGACCGGTGCAAGTTACTAGTATCGATTTACCTGTTTATACCTGCCAACCCAAGAGTTGTGACGGGAAATAAATAGACAACCTAACGTTTGTATATTCTATAGGTTTCATATTTTCGATTGGAATAGAATTTGTTCATTAACCAAACCAGTGTAATTGAGAAAAAAAAATGTTTTTTTAATTATTAATTAATCATACTCTGGACTGAAATTTTTCAGACAACCCATTCGCAATATATTTATTGACATATTTTATTTAATAAAAAATATCTTTCATCCATTAACCAGCCCGGTGAAGGTCGTCTTATAGCGGGATCCTATACTAAGCGCTGTTATTTTACTTGCACGGCTCGCGCAGCAACAATCCTTTCATGATGAATATGACAGGTTAATTAATAGTTCAATTGTAAAATCGAAAAAAATCATTAGTTTAAACGTTTTTCTAGATAAAGATAAAGTAATACGAGTAGGGGGGAGACTTGGCAATTCTCCTCATTTTAATGAAAATAAAAAACATCCCATACTACTATGTAGTAAGCATTTATTTACAAAATTAATTTTCCGCTATGAACATTTAAAACTATTGCATGGTGGACCGCAGCTGCTATTGGCTTGTATCCGTGATACTTGGTGGCCCATCGGAGGCCGTAATCTAGCTAGGAAGACGGTGCATGATTGTGTTACTTGTACGCGCTTTAAGGGTGACACGTTGCAGCCTCTAATGGGTAATTTACCGGCTAAGCGGCTAGAGCCCGGGTTTCCTTTCATGTATTGTGGCGTAGACTACGCTGGACCAGTTATGGTTTTAAACCGTAAAGGGAGGGGAGCCGTTCTCATAAAAAGTTATATTTGCTTATTTATATGCTTTTGTACGCGTTCTATTCACTTAGAGTTAGTTTCTAGTTTATCTTCACATGACTATTTACTTGCATTAAAACGTTTCATTTCACGTCGCGGTAAACCGGCAGAGATTATGTCAGATAATAGAACCAATTTTGTAAGGGCTCAAAAAGAGATTGCTTCTTTTATAAAGAGCAATGAACCCGAAATTATTAATTTTGCAAATAATAATAACATACAATTTAGCTTCATTCCTATAAATGCAGCTCATTTTGGCGGTTATTGGGAACGAAATATAAGGTCTTGTAAGCATCACTTGCGCCGGGTCGCTGGTAATGCAAACCTCACGTTTGAGGAGTTCAGTACGGTCCTAACACAAGTAGAAGCCATCCTCAACTCACGTCCTTTAACCCCTCTTTCAACCGATCCAAACGACCTGCAACCTCTTACCCCTGGCCATTTCCTTATCGGCCGACCGCTCTCTGCTCCAGTCTGCCAAGATCTGTCATCCACACCAAGTCACCGGCTCTCGCGCTACGACCGCATCGAGCAAATGAGACAAATGTTCTGGAACCGATGGTCGAAGGAATACATTTCACAACTACAGACGCGAACCAAATGGAAGACAAATCAAAAGGATCTTAAACTCAACACTCTCGCCTTAATCAAAGATGACAATCTTCCACCTCTCAAATGGAGATTGGGCCGCATAGTGCGAGTATATCCCGGAGCTGATGGCGTTTCCAGAGTGGCTGACCTCTTAACAGCATCTGGAGTGACACGCAGAGCCTTTTCAAAGATATGCCCGCTGCCAGTATCCACCAGCGAAGATGATGCCTAATAGAAATATGACTGATTCTATTGGAACCGGCTGCTTCCAAGGCCGGGCCCATGTTCACGCCGTTGGTTAACGCCGTTTCTACATACGTGTGTTGACGTCATCGTGGTGACCAATAAGAAGCCCGCTCCGCCATCCCACCACCGTGAAGATCGCGACGGAGCGTCCAGTTCAAAAATTCATTCGCTTTTCAACTCACCTTCAACTATCACACGAATTCGTTTGTTTCTGTAATATTTATTTTCAAATATACGTTTATTCAGAAGAAAATAATAAATCTAATCATTGAATCGACTACATCTATATCAACCCTGACAAGTCTCCAGCATCGTGCATCGCAGCGCGAACATTGTTTTTCATATTGTATGTGGTGTTATGTTAACATAAATAAACGAGTTATCTATCTATCTATCTATCTATTTCAGTATTCAGTCTCTCTCTTTCAGAATCATTAATATATGAATCAGTAGCTTGCTTAACTTTATGCCGCTGACATATTTTTAGACATAACAATTTCAAACTAGGGTAGGGGCTGTATTATTTTTCATGTTTTCAACTATATTTGTCTCAAAAGATAAACAAACAAAACGTCACTTTGTAGTCTGTGCAATAAAATATTGTTTTCTTTTAGAAACCTTCTTATAATTTCTTTACAACATTTGAAATTAGTTGCATTGTAATTAAAACTACTTTACACTTATTGTGCAGCTATGTAAAAGCATTAAACAAATAAAAACAAGGCAGAGGTACTAAAACTTCTGAACATCACGTGACATTGTCACCTGTTGTTCAGAGTACCCACGTTTTGCTTGGACAGTGTACTCACGTGATACGGGGCAGGCCTATCGCCGTTTTGAACAAATACACTGTCACATGACTAAGCACAACTAAGTCATGTGGGTTTCCTCACGATTTATTCCCTCATCGTTAACAACCATGATAAGTTAAAAACACATATGCCTTTAGAAAAGACAAATTTGTGTCGGCCCGACCCGGGATTTGAACCATAGTAGTCTGCACGACAACATGTGTTCTACCCACTGAGCTATCACGGTTATCATCATGAAATTTGCTTTAAGACGTATTCATAACATAAAGGGCAAAGTTCTCTTAGATTTCTCGCAACCGTGATAGCCCAGTGGGTAGAACACTCGGTTATCGTGCAAACGACTAGTGTTCAAATCCTGGGTCGGGCCTACACCAATTTGTCTTTTCTACAGACATATGTGTGGTTAATTTATCATGGCTGTTAACGGTGAGGGAAAACATCGTGAGGAAACCCACATGGCTGAGTTATACTTAGTCATGTGACAGTGTATTCGTACAAAACGGCGATAGGCCTGCCCCCTATCACGTGAGTACACTGTCCATGCAAAACGTGGGTACTCTGAACAAAAGGTGACAAAGTCACGTGATGTTCAGAAGTATTAGTACCTCTGCCAACCCCTTCGGGGATATTCGGCGTGAACGTTTATGTTATGTTATGTTATGTTCTCTTAGATAGAAATGTATAATATCTAATTACGAGGTTGGTACTGTAAAACGTTGAGAGGTTTCCTTGACGGCCCTTCTTCCTCATCATCAGACTCTTAGTGACAGTCACAACCCACAAAGTGTAATATGCACATCAATATAAATTAATTAAACTCAAACATCAACAAGTCACCGTTGTGAGTTTCAACAGTTCCCCTCGATTTCCTGGGATACCATCATCAGATCCTGGTCTCATGGTACTTTCTCGGTAACAATAACATAACAAAAGAAATGTTTGGTGAACCTGTACTACTCTTCATAAAAGCTACGAAGAGGAGTATACATCCATATATTAATGTTGAAAGATCTATTTCCTAACTCCTATTAATTAAGGACCACCACCTTCCATCATCAGCTCAGCAGCATAACATTATGATTTCAAGAAGCAAATGCCAATATAACTTCAGAAAATATGTAAAACGCTGTACATGTGCCCTGCCCACTGCCACTTCAGTTTTGCAATTCTTCGGGCTATGTCAGTGACCCCGGTTCTTCTACGGATCTCCTCGTTGCGGATTCGATCGCGTAGTGAAACTCCTAACATAGCCCTCTCCCCATAGTAATCATACGTCTGCTACAAGTCATGTTTCCAGAGGGGTTCCCCAGGGCTCTATTTTGGGACCTCTTGTCTTCATTATTTTTGCTATACAGCATTTACAAACGCTGAGTTATGGGCCTAGTTTGTGTTACCATAGCACACATACCTTGCACATTTTTACTTTGTTTGTTACTTTTTAATTATTTTTTTAGAAAATGTTTACTCTGTTTTTATATTACTTGTAATGTATGTACATACCTATATGATTGTTATGATAGCATGAATAAAGATTTTATCTATCTATCGATCATTCTATATACAACAGATATTATTTATCTATACTTATAATAAATCTGTAGAGAGGTCAATTCTGTACATGAAATATATTTTCAAAATAACTATCAGGGGGTGATTAGGGATCGATACTGATACCAAAAATGCAATCAGTAAAATTTTTGTCTGTCTGTCTGTCTGTCTGTCGGTTTGTATGTTCCTTATGGAAACAAAAACTACTCGACGAATTTTAACGAAACTTGGCACAATTATTCTTCATACTCCTGGGCAGGTTATAGTATACTTTTCAGCAGAGTAGTGAAGGGGAATTTTGGTAAATTATGGGAAAACGGGAGAAGTTACTCCATTTTTTAAGCTTCCGTCGCGTGTGCAGCCTTAATGGTTAAAGTTACATAGAAATCACGTATGACGGAAATGCTCTACATAAAATTGTCTAAAAAATATCCTGCATCAGCATATGTCTATCTTTTATGGTTGACTCACAACAACACGTGTAACTCCTGATAGCTGAGCAGTTCGGAGCATTCTGATTATATTTGTTTTCTCTTACGTTTATAATACTCTCAATCATTCCTTATTTAAAAAGTTTACATTATGACCTACTCAATAAAAAAAGAATCATAGAAATCGGTATAGAAACAACAAAATTATACATGAAACATAATAGTCGCACGCGATCAAAACCAAATCCTTCCTAATTTACATATTACGTACTAGATGGCGCCAGTAGTTGCATCAATTAAAACCTAAAAATTAGCTTAATTTCGGAGATACTGATCTGAACCGTTCATAAAAGTGCTTTCAAAATCACAAAGTTACACTATATTCAGACATGAGTGTAAGTTGTAATAAAGGCGCTAATTTCATAACGCTTGAGCAGTGATTGAAGAAACCTCCGATACTTTTAAAACTACGCTACCCGTGCGAAGCGGGGCCGATCCACTAGTTGTATACATAAAAGTAAATATCACATTTATACTGATGATCTGCAGTTATACGTATCTGGTTTGCCTAGTGACGCTATAAGGACTGTTGATATGCCACGCCCGCCGTCTAAATACTGCAGTTACTTTTTTTTTGTGTAATGGTTTTGTGCTGTTATAAGAGGATCATTTGGTCTTCTTTTCCCGTCAGGCCTTTAAGAACTATGAACCAACCTTCTGTATTCTATCTTTTCTGTCATATCATTAATATACCGGTTTATCCTATCGCGTATTGGATTAACTGGTGTGGCCTTGAATAATCAAAATTTTCCATAAATCGGGTTTGGTTGGTGACAAATATACCGAAGGCTAATTTCATTATTTGTATTGTAATTCTTAAGATTATTTGTCAGTTCGGAGCATAATTTCACAATGAGTTGCTTACGTAAAATGATAGACAATATACAGATTATAGCAAAAACAAAACGCGCTAGTGCGCATTACAGATCCACAATCTTTTCTTGGCCGGCGGCGACTACCTACCTACCTAGTCGCCGCCGGCCAAGAAAAGATTGTGGATCTGTATATGCGTTTATGAGCGTAATAATTCGGTATGCAAAGTTTTACTAAAGTGATGCTGATTACAAAACCATTTCGAGATATTATGGTTATAAACAATATTTTCTTGAAATTATATCAATTGCAGCTAAGATGACTGTTATTTTATCAAAAAACTGTAACAGCGTTTGACCTTCAATGTTGTTTCAAAGACATACGGTTTTGCAGTTTATTAATAAAATATCGAAAATCATAGGTTTGTTTAGTATAATATCGTAATAATTTCATTTGACATCACATCACAAATTCGTGATATGTTTTGCAATCAGCAACATTTTTATAAAACATTTCGCTTCATTTGCATGTCGCTACGTGATTTTATCGATCGATGACGTCATTAAGTACAAAAGTTGAACAATCTTTAAAAAATCATAACTTTACAATTACTCATTTTAAATGGAAAATATTCAAATCAGTCTTTTATTTTCGTGTTAACTATCGAATAAAAATATTTAATAAATACCAAAAAAAAAACTTTGCATACCGAATTATCTCTGTATATATGAGCGACAATTACATAGTCGTTATTTAAATTTATTGAAACAAATTTTAAATACTACATTTTCAGAGTATTATTGTGATTAATGTATATATATTATATATTTAACCATCATGGAAAACTTTTATCATAGAATTAAAATAAAGCTTGTTGACGACTAATTATTACTATTCCACTTTAGAGTTAAATGGATATAATTTGCTGTATTTTGTTAGATTGATTAAATTTTGATGCTCCCCTTTCGACTATAAAATAAGCATTATAAAATGAAAAAAATATCTGTAGAGATGACCTCCCTCAGAAAAGTTTGCATGTAAGGTTATGTGATCGTGTGACAAATGACGTGATTCGTGAAAGGTGCGGCGTGAAAGATGATATTGTAAAAAGATAGAAAAAAGAATGTTGAGATGGTTTAAACACATGACACTCACATAAAGAGGATGGATGACAATAAATTGGTGAAAGAGATCTATAGAGCCAATGTGGAAGGTAATGTGAGTAGAGGAGTGTGTCCACCTGGACCAAATAGAGTGTGTGCTCAAAAAGGCCGGCGTCCGAAGTATGAAGAATAAAAGAGCATGTATGAAAAGATTGATGGATATAAACGAAGATAGAGAGGTTTGCCAGGATCGTACAAAGTGGCGATCAATAGTCTCTGCCTACCCCAATGGGATATAATGGCGTGAGTATATATGTATATACGAACTCCTTGTAAAGAAAGTTTATTTTAATTTTTAATAAGAGAAGATACTAAAAATTTACTCAGAGTTGAAGCAGGTGATAATATTACCTGCACTTGTTCAGGACAACACGCAAACCTGCGCACCATCATATTATTACGGAGGGAAAAGCTCTGCGCTCCCTCTCAATCTTATCATTGTCACACAAGTCATCGGACACCCAGTGACCGAAATACTTAAAAAAACTAACTTGTTTCAGTCGTACAACGGAAAAAGTTCTGTTTGATTATATGACTAAGTTTTGTTGCCTGACTTAAATATCATAACCTCATGTTCTAGCCCGTCAGCAATGAACAAACTCTAGCGATATTTTAGCGCCCTTGTTTTACTAAATCGCAGTTTTGCTCGCTTGGTGTTGTGACGCCTCAACTCGCGTTACAAGCACTTAAAAGCGCAATACACACTGAGCTGAGCCCGGCAAGACGCCGATATACGTCGGCAACTTTTTGTCGGCGGTTTAGTTTTCATACAAGTTTAGCAAAAACACTTTCAACACAGGACGCCGGGTTGTGTCGACGGGTAATGTCAGCGGCTCGGCGGCCTCAGTGTGTGTATTGCGCTTTAGATCTACGATCTACCTATTGAGCTGCCGGTACGTAGCCGCGTCGTTTGGAGACTGCAGAACTTGGTCAAATTCAAATTCAAAATTGTGTATTTGTTCCAAGAGCTGGAAAGTTCGATCAGAGATCAAGATTTTTATTAACGTTCCCCATAACAATAATAAAGAGAGTTTTGAATATATGCATGCAGGAATATAATAATAATAAACGATTATTTTTTTCTTTCGCACATGCTTTTTTTAAACATGACAACAACAATAGGAAATAAGTAATCAAGAAAAAAAAAACAAAAGCATATATCAGAAAAATTAAAGACAGAATGGTACAGAGCTCGGTCTATCCCCTACAAGCAGATAGCTCCGATTCTCAACTCTAACCAAACATTAAGACTTCATTACATTTAAAACTAACTTTGAAATAATTGGCAACCGTGATAGCCCAGTGGGTAGAACACTCGGTTATCGTGCAAACGACTAGTGTTCAAATCCTGGGTCGGGCCTACACCAATTTGTCTTTTCTAAAGACATATGTGTGGTTAATTTATCATGGTTGTTAACGGTGAGGGAAAACATCGTGAGGAAACCCACATGGCTGAGTTGTACTTAGTCATGTGACAGTGTATTCGTACAAAACGGCGATAGGCCTGCCCCCTATCACGTGAGTACACTGTCCATGCAAAACGTGGGTACTCTGAACACCAGGTGACAAAGTCACGTGATGTTCAGAAGTATTAGTACCTCTGCCAACCCCTTCGGGGATATTCGGCGTGAACGTTTATGTTATGTTATGTTTGAAATAATTCAAATGCCAGTAAACACGCACACACACACACACACACACTCACACACACACATGTCATGTCATAATCTTAGCCTAGAGCTAATTTATATTTATTATTTAGATCGTTTAACATACACGTGCAACCAGTTAAATTAATTGATACGGAATCCAAAACATCAAATCCATGACTATTTTCTTGTTTTACTAAAATCTTATGTATGTTTCTTTGTTATCATGTTTAGTTATTCAATTAAGCTTACTTTAAATAAAACATAGATGCGGAATCTAAAACAAAACCCGTTTCTAACAGCTGGAATAACCAATATTATGTTCATGATTGTTTGTATCATGTTCAGTTATTCATTTCAGCGATATATAAATTAACTGTTTTGAAAAGAGATCAATCATTTGAAAAACAGCTTTTAAAGATTGATGATTAATCGTTCTGTCACAATATGAACAAGTTGATTATCGTTGCTATTATTGGCTTTGCAGCAGTTGCTTCTGCAGCATTTCCTGGGGACGATCAAGAATGCGTCAGTAAGTATCCTTATTTTAATATTATACTGTTTTACCATCATTTCCCCACTCAACTTTCCAAAAGTGGCTGAGGAATTTCTGATTCCATAGCTCTGGCTACCCCTTCCAGGGATTTATAGCCGTGAGTTTATGATAACATCACCTCAATTTTAGCCAATAGACATGAAATTAAATTAAATGATAACCTCTTATGATGAATGTAATGTAATGGACGCCTTGGAAAAAAATTGTATTGTCCTATTTAAATGAATATAAATAGATCTAATACGCATTTTGCCATACAATACAAATAAAATAAACTTGCTATTTATAGAGGCCACATACAAATTGTTAACAAAAATAATGAAAATAGTTTCTCATGATTACCAAGTTACCTCAAACTAAAACGTTCACGCTGTATATAACCGAAGGGGTTGGCAGGAGGTACTAATACATCTGACATTGTCAACTGGTGTTCAAAGTACCCACGTTTTTCTTGGTCAGTGTGCGTACTCACATGATAAGGGGCAAGCCTATCGTCGTTTAGTACGAACACACTGTCACATGACTATGAACAACTCAGCCATGTGGGTTTCCTCACGATGTTTTCCATGACCGTCAACAACTATGGTAAATTAACCAAACGTATATCTTTGAAAAACACTAATTGGTTTAAGGGATTTGAACACTCATCGTCTGCACGATAAACGGTGTTCTACTCACTGAGCTATCACGTTTGCATACCAAGCAATTTAAATAATATTCTGATTTCAGTTTCAAACAGCCTCGACATCCCCTTAAAGCCATGCCTTCTGACGCCAAATTTTTCGTGTGTGAGAAACTACTTTAGATTATTCTCGGACTGCCAACAATTAGCTGAAGGTAGTGGTAGTGATAGTTTGTTCAAAGATCTGGTAGTTATTCCGGGTCCGTCAATTAGTACTATTGTTCGGAAACGGAATGTCACCTTTGCTGGTTTAAGTTCAGCGAAATTCGTTGACTTCTCGTAAGTATTATTTAATATTATATATAATACTATATTAAACTAGCAACTGAGATTTATTAAGTTTTTTATTTCTATTCTTGGATTCGTGTCTTGTATCAGTTTGAAAAAGTTTTTTTTTATTGTCATAAAATTTCAATTACTATCAATGATCAAATTAAATAGAAAACTGTTAAAAATCAGCATGTTTTCTCCTACCGCCAAAGTACAGGCGCCAACTCATCATGTGTGTATATGTACATGGAGTATATGTACGCAAATAGTAGTGCAGTTTTTTTTATGCACCTTATTTTTTGTATTTTAACCATCAGAAAAACAAAACAGATTTAACATTTGATGCTTCCGATAGTATATGTATTCATAATTATTTACTTTCAGGACATATGCAATCCACGATCAAAGTATTTTGACAATTGAATACACCAATTTGACTTTAGCCGCAAGAACCACTTTAGAGTACTACCGAACTGGACAACTTCCTTCTACGTCTATTTCAAACACACTTGATGTTTATCGTAAGTATTATTTTTCAATTCCGATTACAAAACTGGGAATAAAACGAAGCTCTTTTTCTATACATTTTACGTAGACAGCTCAAGGTATTTTTTTCCATTGCTTCCGTAAGTTTAGTTTATTTATTAATACCATGTTGACCTTAGTCTTAAATAAATACATACAGGATAAATTAAAATTGAAAAGAGTGATGTGATAAAAAGATTGTAAAATAAAGTATGGTTTATGAATTTTCCCAAATAAAGCAATGAGTTAGTGTTATTATAGTATTTAATCTAAGCAGTTAATCGGGTAGATTTAGATAATTTACTTAGCAACCAAAGTAACCAAAAGTCATATACATACATATCATATCATCATTGTGAAAGTATATGAAAAGTTTTACGTATAGAAGACAGTATATTGACATGTTTCTTTTCAGCTAAACTCCAAGTCTCGTTCGTCTTTACCGGAACAGCAAAAATTAACACCCGAGGATATTTTGCCTTCGGCAATGTGACTGAAACTCCACAAAACGACTTCCAAACTTGCATCACTGAAAGCGACGGTAAGTTTTATATAAGGGTAGTAATAAAAGCTCCGATAATAAAGTAAAAATTGTCCTTTCAAAAAATAAAAACCATAGATTCCTAGCTTTGTTTGTAGATCCTCAAAAAGATATTGAATAGTTTCAGTTAGTTCACATATATATAACCTCGAAAAGGGGTAGCCACAGCCTTAAAATAGAGCTAATGTGAAAATAACTATACTTTTTATTTCAGATCCGGCTATTAGTGAACTTTACAACAAATTCGTGGCGTCAGTCACACAAGCAAATTCTGAAGTCTTAAATACTGTAGTTCCAATCATAGGAAGTAATTTTGTAAGCACGCAGTTGTGTTATATTTAGAAAAAAAATTACAGTTTATAGAAGAAATATTTTCTGTAACTGTAAAGTGATTTGAAACTTTTATTCGTCATACCAAATAAAAAAGTTACATTTTGATGTCGTTCTGTTTTATTAAACCTCAAATAAATATTTATATAGATAATTTACAACCTGTATTAAAATATAAATCTAAATAAAAACTATTATGAATTAAATTAAAATCTACTTAGTTATATACATCAGCTACAAAAAGAAATATATATAAATTAAAAAAAAGGTAAAGGCTAAGAACTTAAAATCTAAAAACATCTTCCAGCTCCTCTTCTCGGGGAAGGGTACCTAGGACGCTGGAAGCATTGCCGCGTTGTATGGCAATGCTAAGTCTTTGTCCAAGGTAAGAGCCTGCCTTTGGGTTTCCAGTTGTTTCAATAAGACGACAAGCTAACTCTTTATATAAACCACGTGCTTCCGGACCCCAAGGCCCCAAAGTCTCCACCCCAAAGGGGACAAAATAATATCCTTGGGGTAGAGAGGAGTATTTCAGTTTTTTGTTGGCCTCGCAATAGTAGCCGCTGAACCAACCCTGCGAGAAGCGGAAGCTAGACACATGTCGCATCCCAAACTCATCAGTGACATGCCGGCCTCTTTCCATCATCGCGTGTCAAACCACTTGGCTCTAAAATGGATGGAACACCTACACTTACTAATGCACGCCTTAAGATGTTATTGATCGTTGCATGTCTGGATAAACGGCCGGCACTTCGCTGACAAGAAAGTCCATGTCGACCCAACGACATCTGTGCGGTTCGTTAGTGCGTAATCCTAATCTCAAACAAATAGAGAAGGTCAAAGTGGTTCGATAAATAAATATTAAAATACTGATAAGAATTCGATAAAACCTGCGATGAGATGAGTTGTTAGCGGTTCTTAGAAGATGTGTTGTGTAAAAGCTGGAAGAAAATAAAAAAACTTTAGCTAAGCTTTCCTAGAAATTAAGTGATTAATTTACCTATACAACAAAATTTGTGGAAGGAAAATTAATCGACGAAGATCCTGACTATAAAATATTCACCATATTTTTTGCATACATATATTTACTCACGGCCATAAATCTCAAAGGGGTAGCTAGAGCTCTAGAGCTCGAAACTTGTTAGGGGTAGGAAGTTAATAGGGGATAAGATGGCAGAAATTAAGTATCGCCTCTTACGTCACCCGTGGGTAGAAAGGGGTAGTATAGTATAGTAGGAGTAGTATAACCCGGTATTGCCCTATGTATAATTCTTATTCTACAGACAAAACTGGAAAAACATAACTAAGCCCTAACATTAAACATGTGTATCACAATAAGACAACTTTTAGCAAATTTATACATACATACATATACTCACGGCTATAATTCCCTAGAAGGGGTAGCCAGAGCTAAGGAATTATAAATTCCTCAGCCATTTTGTTGAGTGGGGAAAAGATGGTAAACTAAATGTTTTTGGTGATGGGTCTCTAACTGCATCGCCCAAAATCCCAAAAAAGGGATAGTCAAATAATTAAATTTAATCTCACGGTAGTACATTGTACATATATATTACATTTTATCATTGAATATTATATAAGTATTGAATCAGAAATAAATTGTTAATTTCCAAGCTCTGGATACCCCTTTATCTTGGAGGGGTTCGAAAAGTAGGAAGATGGGTGTGAAGCTAACTCCAATTAAGTATTATCTCGCATGTATACATATATTCACGGCTATAAAGCCCTAGAAAGGGTAGCCAGAGCTAAGGAATAAAATTCTCAGCCACTTTGGGAAGTTGAGTGGGGAAAAGATGGTAAAACTAAAGTAGTTGGTGATGAGTCTCCAACCGCATCGCCCAAAAATCCCTTAAAATGCCCCATTACCCTTAGTCGCCTCTTACGTATACCCACGGGAAGAATTAGGGTACTGATATTCTAAGCCGACACTACACAGCGATAACTAATAATATTGTATTTTGAGTATTATACGATAAGCCGATACTATCTTGCATAATACTCCAAATATAGACATAATGCTTTAGCTACTTCCTAGTAAAACTATGGGAACGACAGCTATACCTAACTACTCATAGATTTGACCAAAACATAGGTAGAATGTCTGGGGTGACTATTAATCCAAAATAGGACTTAAAGCTTTTCATTAAGGTTGAAAATTGAATCATATAGCTCACAGAGGCGCAGACTTTATCCCCCCTCCCGTCTAGACAACAAAGGAGAGTAAATTATGGTGCATTGTCGCAATGTTTTTGTAGGGATTTTCAACTTTATTGACTAGGTGCTAAGGTTTATGTAAGTTTTGCTGAAATGCAATTTATTAGTTTTAATTACATTTGTAAATTTATTTCAGGCTTTGCAGAGTTAATAGTTCGTTGATTTTAAAAGATAAGTAATACCGTATTTTATTGTAGGCTCGGAGCAATCGGTGGTGGGAACTGATATGGACTGTTATGTATGATTAATACTACTTTAGTAAAGTTACATACTACTGTACATATAGAATAGAATAGAATAGAATAGAATAGAATAGAATAGAATAACTCTTTATTGCACATCAAACACAAATTTACAAAAATAATAATATGATCAAACAGTTTACAGTGAGGTACAATTGGCGGTCTTATCGCTAAAAGCGATCTCTTCCAGACAACCTTTGGAAGGTGAAATCGATAAATAAATTATTTGGGTAGATGCACAAAACAAGGTCAAAAAAAACACATGATAATCTATTAAGCTTACTTAAAACTAACTTATTTAATTCAAAAAACAATATAAATATACATCATACAAAATATTATAGATATTTAACGAATATATACTCACGGCCATAAATCGCAAAAAGAGGTAGCCAGAGCTTCAGAGCTAGAAACTCCTCAGCCACATTTGGAAGTTGATAGGGGACAAGATGGTATTATAGATAAAATATCCTCGGTGATGGGTCTCCAACCGCATCGCCCAATAACCACTCAAAAAAAAACCCCATAGCCTTAGTCGCCTCTTACGACACCCGTGTGTAGAAAGGGGTAGTGACATTCTAAGCCGGCACTACAAGGCCTATACATACATATTAAATTTAAAAGGTTCTGTTAATTTATTGATTTGTCTCTCTCTTCACTACGACAATAATCCCCTATCTGCCTTCACTGTGAAAAGTTTAAAGTGGTTATAATTTACTAAGAATACGTGACAAAAGGTTTAATTTTATATTTATTTAGCATAAGTATTAAGATTCTATATATTAAGTTTTAAGTTTATTTTTTGGAAAGTCTGGAATTGGAAAAGTATAATGTATTGCAAAGTCCTATTAAATTTATTGCGAGACCATCATCTCAAGAGTAGATTAAAGATTCCAACTCTTGAGTAAATTGTCTTTGGAAGTTCGCACTACTTCCAATCACTCGCTCGATGTTTTAATTTTCATCGATTCATTATTTCCAATCTATGAAATAAAGCGGGCGCTTACTCGAGACATTTCATTTGAAACTTTATCGAAGTAGATTTCTTATAGGTTTTACTCTTCTATGTTATTTTGAATGTGTTTTTTTTTACTTTTAAGCTTTCTATGTTACGTATTTTTTTTGTTTTTCTGTCCTTTTGGTCTACCGTTCGAGAAATTGTGAGTATTTATAGAATGCTTCAATTGACAATCCATAGTCGTCTTCAAGACTTACCTACTGCATAAGAAATGAAAAAGCTATTCCAAACGGTGCCTGCAGAATTTAAAAGTTGGAAAGTAAAAGAGTAGGCTCCCGAGACCATGGCATAACTTTGATTGACTTTCATAATTTTTAATTACAAACTTTGATACACCGCAAACTTACGGAATTGCTTCAGATTTTCATTAACTTAAGTCTACACCAGCAATACTTATTACCTGTTAAAGTTTTTTATTCACAGTGCCGCTTATCTCTCATTATGACTTGATTGCTAGTCCTTCAGGTTTAGATTATAGCAGAACATGGTACTGGATCTGACTTTATCAGCCACTTTTACTCTTTTTTTCATTTAACAAAATTGCTCTGATCGTACGAGTATGTTTATAATGTTCTGTCTGACTTAATCTGAAAAAGTGGTCACAAAGGTTTGGCTTCTTGAAGACAATAACAAACATCAACAGATGATAAGGTTTGCATACTTTGTTTTGAAGCCCGCAAGTAAATGATTCATTTCTCATTTAGGGCTAAAGTTTTGGATGTTATAAGTGTAGATAGATGCATGTACTCACGGCTATAAATCCCATAAAAGATTGCCTGAGTTTCAAAATTAGAAATTGATTAAAGAGAATATTTTAAAATAAAGGTTGTTGGTAAGGTAAGGTAAAGGTCTATCCGATGTATGAAGAATAAAAGGGCATGTATGAAAAAAATAATTGATGTACACTAAGCTAGAGAGGTGTGACAGGGTTGTACAAAGTGGTGGTCGGTAGTCTCTAATGGAAAATAATGGCGTGAGTATGTGTATGTATATTACATGACTAAACAATGTTTACCGAGGCAGTTAATAACCTTTTGTAAAGTAATCATAAGTATAATTTAGAATAATACATGCATACACATCCTCTATAAATACCGAAAATGGGCAGCCAGAACTTCATAATAAGAATTTCACAGTCAGGAAGTTGAGAGGGGAAAGGATTGCAAAATAATGCAGATATGTTCCATTAAATTTCAGAGTGTGGCCACGTACTGGACAACGCAGTGTGGGTAAACCTCCCACAAGGCGGACCGACGGCTTAGTGAAGCCCATTCTCCGGCCTAAGAAGTCTATTGGTTGATGATGATGATAATTCCTCTTCTTCTCATTCCTCTTGGCATTTGATGCCAAGTTAGGTTTACTGACCTAAAGGTTGTGTATCCTTTTTTGCCTTTGAATGAAATGTTGACTTCATAGTGCTTCAAATTGATAATTTACTAACGCCATTATTAACCCATGGGATAGGCAGACTATGGATTTCCATTTCGTTCTATAGTAAAACCATAGCGTTTAGTTCACATTTGTAAATAATTTCAATCATTATGTCGTGCATTTACTTTAACATTATTCTCAAATGAAAATACCATCCACATTGAATACATACATACATACACATACTCACGGCTATAAATCCCTAGAAGGGGTAGCCAGAGCTAAGGAATCAGAAATTCCTCAGCCACTTTTGGAAGTTGTGTGGGGAAATGATGGTTAAATAAAGGTTGTTGGTGATGGGTCTCCAACCGCATCGCCCAAAAATCTCTCACGTACAAAACCGTTAGTCCCCAAAACCGTTAGTCGCCTCTTACGTACACCCACCGGAAGAAATGGGGTAGTGCTATTCTAAGCCGACACTACACAGCACATTGAATCTTATTTTTTTTAACCACTTTACTCTTACTCATATTCTCTCCGTGACATGTTTAAAAACAATTTACAAAATTAGTGGTTATAAATAAAAATTAAATGTTAGTTTGAAAGACCAATTGGGTCTTTCATCGAATGCAAGCAAGCTCGTAATTTATGCGTCTCAAAAGTTGTCTAGTCGATTTGAAACGAGATGGTAGAATCGTAATGCAATAACCTGCAGGCGCGACAACAGACTGAGAACGTAAACTGCTGAGCTTACATTATTATAAATTAGCTATTTTTTAAATGTAAGAGTTTTTTTTCCTTTCTTAAACGGTTTAGATATTTTAAACATTTCTAATGAATGGGATACAATACTAGTGTTCATACATTTCGGAGATAATACTGGATATTGAAACCCTCTTTGCACGGGTAGCAAGCCTTTCCAGCTCAGGAATAATGTAGTTTTCTATTGGTTAAGGATTTTTGAAATAATTTTAATATGTCCAGAGACAAGCCCCAATTTGTGGTCATTATTGTGTGTAGCGTAAATGCACTTACATAACTTAATGTAAACGTGAAAGAATAAGGGCCGGCGCTGACTGCCGGCATGGCATGGCAAAGGATTTCGGTACAGATATAGCATTTTTAATCTTATTACCATGCATATAGAATTCATTTTGACACAACGATGCCGAGGGAGGCCGCGGTAGGACAGAACGTCGACATCGTTGTATGAAGTAAAATGAATTCTATACTCATGCTAATAAGATTAAAAATGCTATATCTGTACCGAAATCCTTTGCCATGCCATGCCGGCAGTCAGCGCTGGCCCTAAGGTCATACATAATTTATCTACTTAGATTATAATTTTTTATTTATAATTATCGACATATACGTATCTAACACAAATCAGTTTGTTGCTCTGTATAGCAAGCACGAGCGCTACTTTATCGACTCGATAACGGTTAGAATGAGATGGAAGTATACGATACTAAGTAAGTGCGTAAGAGATGGCTGCTTTATCCCACGCGATAACTAGTTTAAACACGGCTCGTGCTTGCCCTGGAAGAGCACTTAGATTTGCTGGATGGCCTTTGGTTTAAATAAAATTTACAAGTGTGACCTTTTAAAAAGAAGAAAATTAATTGGACCTTGAATTTTAATTTTAATCTTTTATACAGTATCAGTAGATAGCCGTGTAGTGCCGGCTTAGAATGTCACTATCCTTTTCTACTCACGAGTGTTGTAAGAGGCGACTAAGAGTATGGGGCTTTTTATAGTGGTTTTTGGGCGATGCGGTTGGAGACCCATCACCAACGATACTTTATTTTACCATTTTCTCCCCTATCAACTTCCAAATGTGGCTGAGGAGTTTCTAGCTCTGAAGCTCTGGCTACCCCTTTTTGGGATTTATCACCGTGAATATATGTATGTAGTATCAGGGCTTTATTGTGGCGTGCTAAAACAACCAATACAAAGACCCCTTCATTTTGAAGTTTAGAAAATCATGGAGCTAAATACAGATTTGATTGCATACCTAAAACATTAAACAAAGACCTGCTATTTTTTTATCTTAAAAAAATACTGATAATTGCCGTATATAGTAAATTACCTAGTATTAAAAATAGTACAGTCAGTGTACGTTCTCAATCGTAGTCCTGCTAGAGCGGGTCCCTCCACAGGTGTCGATCGATCCGGCGAGACTTCAGACTGACGAAGCAGCTAGTCGAATTTATATATTTACTAGGGATCCCAACGACTTGCACCGGTCGCCGGCCTCTTGAATATACGAGATAATTTAGCAATATTGAGCCTGTTGTTACTATTTAATTATTAAGAATAATTAATTCCACAAATGGGTGGTTAGAGCTTTAGAATTAGAAATACTTCGTCCACTTTTATAAGTTGCATACATATACTCACGGCTATAAATTGCTTAAAGGGGTAGCCAGAGCTATAGAGCTAGAAACTCTTCAGCCTATTAAATAAACTTTTATAGGCTACTCAACTTTTATAAGTTGTTTCGGGAAAATATTGCATTATAAATATGCACGTTATTTTTTAAAAATTATGTTTTTAATGTTTTAAGATTTTTATGTTGTTTTTTTTTGTTGTTTTCTTTTAAACATGTTTTATGTGTTTGTATCCGTAGTATTAAGTTAATTTGCAGCAGCTAATAAAAAAATCTTTTCTTTTTTAAATGTTGTTGGTAATGGATCTCCAACCGCATCAACCAACAATTACTTAAAAAGTCCCAATACACTCAGACGTCTCTGTTACGACTGCGGGAAGAGTTGGGTTAGTGCTATTCTAAGCTGATACCATACAGTCATTATAAAGTATTATATTTGAAATGTCAACATCTCATCGCTTGGCAGGTCCCTTGGAGGCGCAAAATTGGTGTAGGATTTTTAAGTGATTGTCGGAAGTTAAATTATTTTGAGTGAATAAATTAAATATTTAGAATATCTAAATCTCTGAAGAGGACGGTGCAGGGTCCGTGGAGATCTTTAAGCCTAACGCCCGATTTCTGAATTGAGTATTCAAGCTGAGAATGACTTAAGTATCGTTTTGTCTCATTCAGTTGTTAAGATTTCAATGCGACAGAACGATACTTAAGTTGTTCTCAGCTGGAATACTCAATTCAGAAATCGGGCGTATGACCAGCATTGGATATCTGACTGAACCATGTTGGTAATTACAGGTTGGTTGGTTGACGACGCCCGTGGTCGCGTGGATAGGTGACCAGCTCCTCGGTCCGGCCGGAGTCACCGCTCTGAGAGCAAAATTTATGTGAAGAGCAAAAAGGATTGTTTCTTGGTCTTGGATGTTATTTATATGTATATTATATACATACATATACTCACGGCTATAAATCCCAAGAAGGGGTAGCCAGAGCTAAGGAATTAGAAATTCCTCAGCCACTTTTGGAAATGTGAGTGGGGAAAAGATGGTAAAAATAAAGGTTGTTGGTGATGGGTCTCCAACCGCATCGCCCAAAAATCCCTTAAAAGCCCCAATACCGTTAGTCGCCTTTTACGTACACCCACCGGAAGAAATGGGGTAGTGCTATTCTAAGCCGACACTACACAGCAGTATATTATATCATATTAAATAATTATTTTATATCGTTGAGTTAGTATCCCTTAATATAAGTCTTACTTAGTTTGGGGCAAACTTGATCTGTGTACAATATGTATATTGATATATTTTATTCATAAAACCATTAAGGGCCTCCCTCGAAAATTTCACTGATTTTGGTAGTTTTCAAACTCAATGAAATCCGCTCAATGAAACAATCACACTCTAAATAAAATATATGTTCAAGTTCAATATCTAATCTATACTTATAATAAATCTGTAGAGAGGTCAATTCTGTACATGAAATATATTTTCAAAATAACCATCAGGTGGTCTATACTTATAATAAATCTGTAGAGAGGTCAATTCTGTACATGAAATATATTTTCAAAATAACCATCAGGTGGTGATTAGGGATCGATACTGATGCCAAAAATGCAATCAGTAAAATTTTTGTCTGTCTGTCTGTCTGTCTGTCTGTCTGTCGGTTTGTATGTTCCTTATGGAAACAAAAACTACTCAACGGATTTTAACGAAACTTGGTACAATTATTCTTCATACACCTGCGCAGGTTTTTGTATACTTTTCAGCAGAGTAGTAAAGGGGAATTTTGGGTAATTTTGGGAAAAAGGGAGAAGTTACTCAATTTTTTAAGCTTCCGTCGCGTGTGCAGCCTCAATGGTTAAACTTACATAGAAATCATGTGTGACGGAAATATTCTTCATAAAATTATCTAAAAAAAAATCCTCAGTAGTTTATGTCTATCTTTTACGGTTGGCTCACAATAACACGTGTAATTCCTGATAGCTTAGCAGTTCGGAACATTCTGATTATATTTGTTTACTCTTACGTTTGTAAACGTCTCACTCATCCCAAATTTAAAAAAGGTAACATTATTACCTATTCAATAAAAAAAGAATCATAGAAATCGGTAGACAAACACCGGAATTATACATAAAATAAGCCATCGCGCCTGTGATCAAAACCAAATCTTTACTAATTTACATATAACATACTAGATGGCGCGAGTAGTTGCATCCTAAATCACGTAATGATTTATTTTTTAGATTGTTATAAATATTTCATAGCGTTTTATTAAAAAAATTGCTATTCAACGGAAATACTTGGAAATAAATTCACAATGCTTGAGCAGTGACTGAAGAAAGAAACCCCAGATATTTAAAAAAACAAAGCTACCCGTGCGAAGCTGGGACGATCCACTAGTCTTCAATAATGACGGTTCATATTTCGTTTTCGATAATAATCGACTAAGAAAAAAAATAATTTGTGGGTGGCTTTTTTATCGTAAAGTCTGATATTGCTGTCAGAATACTGCATATATGTTATCGATTACGTAATATTTGCGTAGACAACTGAGTAATCTATCATCTGAATGAATAATTTTTAGTCTTTTCATCCTAATTATGAAGTTATAAAGCATTTTCCCTAAATTTCTATGCGGAGAACGGGGCGGCAGATGGCTGTTAGCCTTCATGCACAGAGCTTGTGTCGAATTTTTCTGTAATAGAGCTGCTGGTCGCTTCCCGCGCTTTTTAGATAATTTATTTTGGTTGTGCACAACATAGTCGCTTGTTTTGCTTTACATTATAAGTTTGATAACAATCGTAATATTATCGTTAATTTCACCCTGTCTTGTAAGTTCGAAATGGTCTAACGTATTAGGGGCTATGCGCTGTTTAAGTGGGCGTGAGTTCAAATCTCCAGTCCGACATATGCTTTTTGTTAATTTCTTTCCACGTAAAATAATTTTGTTTCGGTTATGATGATGATAAATGCATGAATAAAAATACTGCGAATAATTCTGTTTTGTGAATACGCTCGTTTTATCCTAATGTTCTGTAAATCCAGCTGAAACAATTATTATCTTTTTGCTTTAAATTTATGTGATGTTTTTACATATCTTTTTAGTAAGATTAAAAATATTGTTTACCTTACAATAACGTTGGAAAATTAAATAAAGGAAATAAACATGTGCAGAAAATCGAAAATTTCCAATTAAACAAAAAACTTTTGAGCAACATACATACATATACTAACGGCTATAAATCCCTAAAAGGGGTAGCCAGAGCTGAGAAATTAAAAATTCCTCAGCCACTTTTGGAAGTTGAGTGGGAAAAAGATGGTAGAATAAAGGTTGTTGGTGATGGGTCACCAACCGCATCGCCCAAAAATCCCTTAAAGAGCAAACCTTTAATTAAGTAAATAAACAAATACAAAAGACGCATATTTATAGTCTCCTTCTAACAAGAAACTAGAACCAAGTATATATTTATGAATTGTATATTATTGCTGCGTAGTGTCGGCTTGGAATAGCACTACCCCATTTTTTCCGGTGCCGGTGGGTGTACGTAAGAGGCGACTGGTAGTATTTACTAAATGCTTTCTCCTGTTTTATAATTTGTGCCGATTTTTTATTCAAGTGTGATTTTTGGACGTTGCGATAATAGC
The DNA here is from genome assembly GCA_963576735.1 of Bedellia somnulentella. NCBI lineage: Eukaryota > Metazoa > Arthropoda > Insecta > Lepidoptera > Bedelliidae > Bedellia > Bedellia somnulentella. The sequence goes on along the minus strand of OY755187.1, from coordinate 8,979,977 downwards.
ACGTTACGTTATTTCTACTGCAATCCACGATCACTTTTTTGTGCCGGCTAAGAATAACATAATCCCCTTTTACTTGGTGTCACATGAAACCTACTATCACGAGTTTCCTTCTCGACATTCCCCTCCTATATTCCGAAGGTGTCATAAAAAATAGTTTTGTGAGATTCAAGTTTTTGTTTTAGTTATTTTAATTACAAAATATATTCATCCAAGCGAGACATAATTATAATATCGATACGAATGTCGCAATTCTACAACGTAGTACGAGACTATTTCCGTAGATGGCGCTTAATTTATGGTTATAATAGTTACTAGTGAGGCCACTAGATGGCTTATTTTACGAGTTTGATTAAAGGTGAGGAGACGGCAGGGGGCAAGCCCAAATGCCGTTTCAAGGTTCTTACTTTTTCGGGGGACGCCCTTAAAAACCTATGGCCAATGTAGCCGAACCAACTTTGCGGATGATTCAGTGTGTGGAGTGATAACTCAGAGGAACTTGCAGAAGGTTTATATTGTTTTTTGCTTGGATATATGGAATATTGAGTATCGTGCTGTTTAAAACAAAGTATAATATAGTACAATTCCTTATATATTCCCAAATCATCCTCATCATCAGCCAATAGAAGTCCTCTGTTGGTCATAGGGTTTCCCCAACTCTGCGGCTACAGTACCTATGCTATCCTTATCTATCGGTTTACCACAACCTTGAAAAGTTCTCGATACACTTTGGTACGTGGCAGCCACTCCTGAAACGTTCGAGCCGCAGGGGTCTTCAGTTCCGCGTGCAATGTGTCCTGTCCATCGCCACTGAAGTGGGCTATGTCAGTTACAATGTGCAATGCTTCGACAGATGTCCTCCTTAACTTCCTATGAAGCTAATTGAAAGAGCCCACGCCGCTTTACTGTGATTCTTTTAGACAACATTATTGTGTGCTATGTCCAGCATTGTCCCGTATAATAATGTACTTATAAAATGAAAATACCAGCAGTTAATTATAAACAAAGACAAAATGTGTTGTGGTATTTATTTATTATTGCCTTTTAGTGCCTAAATCGTTGTACTACAAATGGCTAAGGGAATAAATAATAGAAACAGATTTTGAGGATATTTAAGTGAACTGGGTCCATTGTGTGGATTTTCCTGGCTTAGCATGACCGGTTTCTATCCTTAAGTTTCCTTTATTCATCAGTAGATAATGTTGATATTTGAATTGTTTCACTGGATCTTTATATACTGTTTTCAAGAGCGGGGTGTAGTTAAAATGCTGATGATTAATTTCATGATTTATCGGCGTTGTTTTTATGGTAAATCTGACTGATTTATAGAGCGTTCCACCGTATGCTAAATAGTTCATATTTTATTTTACTGGAAATATTCGCTGGGAATTGTTGGAAAATTAAAGTAAGATAAAAGTCACCTTGAAGTTGAAGTCAACTTTACTCTTTGAAATCAATTTTAAAATATAAATTAACACAGATTCCAATACCTATGCCAATATACACACAAAGAGTATGCGATAGTATGGATACAAAACTATTTTGACGAACTGTACAACTAAGTAGGTATTGGGACCGTGCGCGACGACTGCGCCACGTGTAAGGTGGTGAATATGGGAGTTAATGTCGCAGTTGTCGAACTTCAGCTGTGTAATGTCGGCTTAGAATAGCACTACCCCATTTTTTCCGGTGGGTATACGTAAGAGGCGACTAACGGTATTGGGGCTTTTTAAGGGATTTTTGGGCGATGCGGTTGGAGACCCATCACCAACAACCTTTATTCTACCATCTTTTCCCCACTCAACTTCCAAAAGTGGCTGAGAAATTTGTAAATTCTCAGCTCTGGCTACCCCTTTTAGGGGTTTATAGCCGTGAGTATATGTATGTATGTATGTTGTCGAACGAGAAGTAAATATTTAGGAAAATAAAAACAATATCATGAGTTATTTAACTATTTTAGAAATTTCTGGATGATGATAGTTTAGTTGAAAAGTGAAGTTTAGAATAAAAGTGTTTGATAGTGAAAGCGAGTTTTTGTTATTAATGAAATAAGTACATAAGACATAAATTAAATAATGTAAAAAATAATTAGAAAATATTCCCACTCAATAGATTTTGGCACGGTCATTTTCTAGTATTGGCTCCGGCACATACTTGTAATACTTCTTCAGCCACTTTTGGTAGTTAGCACTTAAGGTAGTAAAATAAAAGTTTTTGCTGATGGGTCTCCACCCGCATCGCCCAAAAATCACTCGGAAAGCCCCAAGTCGCCTCTTACGATCACCCATAGGAAGAAGCAGGGTAGCGCTATTCTAAGCCGACACACAGCTATAAATCTTAAAAAACGTAGCCAGAGCTTCAGACTTTGATGTTCAATCAACTTCCATATGTCCCGATAATTTTCATATTATGAAGAATAATATGTGCTTCCAAAATTCGATACTGGCAAAAGTTATAGACAAAGACTAATACATTGCCATTCATAAAGTACTGAACGGAACTCTATTTTAGTCATTGGATTTTCGATTTTCGAAACCACATCCCTTATTGGTTTGTGGAAACCACTGGCTTTATCTTTCCTTAGTTTGTGTATACAAATTTCGCATTGTGAAAGTGTATTCTCGTTATTTATTCTATTATGCCTTTTTCATTCGGTACACCTTCTAGTGCGCCACCAAATACCGGGCTATCAAGTGGATTTAGTTTTGGCGCTAACAAGTAAGAACCTCTTTTGATTATAAAAAAAATATTTCTCAGTATACTACTTATTCATATGTTTCTAACTGTCTTTCTTGCTATCATATAAGAAAGCACTTTTTTAAATAATGTAAATTAAAGTATTCCATCAATATAACCTAAAATGTCGTGAAAACATACCGTTTATTAAATTTTTAGGCCTGCAACGCCTGGTTTCGGTTTGACTGCCACATCTCAGCCTTCGACGGGACTATTTGGGGCTAATACGTCGACATCCACACCAGCTTTTGGCGCCACTTCAACGCCAGCTTTCGGTGCTGCAGCCACTCCTGCCTTTGGCGCTACATCGACTCCTGCCTTCGGCGCCACTACTTCTGCAGCCCCAGCCTTTGGTTCAACTGCATTTGGGACAACAAGCACACCTGCATTTGGGGCAGCTACTAGTGCTCCTGCTTTTGGAACAACTACCAGCGCTCCAGCTTTTGGGGCAGCAAACACTTCTAGCTTTGGAACTGGCTTAGGTTTTGGTACTACTTCAGCACCTTCTACAGGTTTGTGCCCTCTTTTGTTGTAATTTACATTTGTTTATTAAAAAATATTGTTTTATGTTTCATCTCATGTCACAGCCTATAAATGTCGCCACCAAGGAGCTCGAGCCCTAATTACTACTACCATAATAGTAGCCGGAACCGACGGCTTAATAAGCCCTCTGAGCCCTTTGTTTTATGTGTATGATCTGTTATTGGACTTGTGTTATGAATTTACTGCTGTGCAGATCCAACTAAATCCACTTTCGGTAAATGTAAGTTGGTGCTCTATATGAAAGTTAAGACTTAAACTCTAGTTCCCACGTTGCAATATCAAGTTAACCTTTAGCTGCCGACCTAGTCTAAACGCAGCACTTACACCAACGTGACGACTGAGAGATCTCAAAATTCAAGTAGTAAAATAAAAAGTGTCCGTGCATGTTACATTTTTTTTATTCATTACAAAAGATTGGTTTTCGAGGTAACTAAGCTACTACTATAACTATTTTTGAGGTAAAATGAACATTTATTCGTGAGACCACAATTATTTGGCACAAAATTTTATTTTTTCAAAACTTAAGTAATTAACAACAAATTGGACTTAAGATATGTTATCTTCTATAATCAAATATGAAATGAAATATAAATCTTACTTCTTATTTAAAAAATAAAAAAATGACAGCACTTGAATATTTGTTACATTCACTACGTATGTTTTTCGGAAACATGCTTAATTCAAACCCTTCTCATCCAGCTCATCCACCTCACCATAGGCTTATTAGATGCAGAATCAGTAATATTGATATGGTGCACAGAAGACAGTAGTAAGTAAGATAATAGGATGTGTGGTATTGTCACGGACGCGGTGTCGACTGATGGCTTGTGACGCGGAGGGAGGAAGGTAGTTAGGGGGTCAGCGCCGAAGGTGGCGTAATTTTTGAAATACTTTAAAATAAAAAGTTGTTACGTCTGTATAGGTCGGTAGTTAAAGGTTAAATAAAATTGTCTATTATGACCATGCATGCATTTACAATGTGAAGGAATGTGAATGAAATGCATTTATGACTTGTTATGCTGTGGTTTAAGAAGTTGCTGCTCAACTTCAGCCATAAAGAAGATAAACTATCATTTAGCTGGCCCATGATCTGAATGATCCTGTTTGTTATAAAAGGGTTTATTGAGTTTGACAAAGACCTCAAGAGTATTTTGATATTTTTTTAAAGGATTTAAGGAATGTTAATTTCATTTCCTTCTTTCAGGACTTAGTTTTGGCACAACTACAACTGCAAGCACTGGATTAAGTGGGTTTAGTTTTAGTGGCGCCCCGACGTCTCAAGCTGGATTTGGATTGTTAGGTGCCAACACTACTACTACATCCTCTGGTTTATTTGGTAAGTTTTACTATAAATCTTATTAGCACGAACATACATGCACATATATACAAATACTCATGCATTAGTTATCATTGACGATCATTGCAGCATCTGTCATAGAAAATTGTTGGTTTGATTGGCTTTGTCAGTCACATGTGAGGACATGAGTGATGATGTGAATGATGCTCCCAATAGTTGGATCCCAGTTGCTATGGCTGAAACTGGTTGGGATCGATATATATTGGCATAGGCAGGGACTATAAACATGAACATGTAGAAATATTATACATTTACTGAAGTTAAAATAAATAGTTTGATTAGCCTGTGCTTGGTAGAAGCTTGACACATACTGCCTTAAAGTATTTCTCACTAGATCACATAACCCAACATTACTTTTTTTCTGAGGGACAGGGCAAATGCTTCAGTATGATGTACCTATGATGTTTAGGAGTATTACTACCTCTGCCACATTATTTTCGTGTTCATCTGTGGAAACCATAAGAATTTACCTAATATATATAGAAATAAAGTAGCTACTATGTAAAATGTTTAGCTAATACAAATATCCTTTTTTCCTAATATTAACTATTATTATTTAATTTCAGACCTATCATGTTTCCTCAAACTCCTGGCAATCCTCTAAACCCTATGATGTATCCTGCTAGCACTCCATACAGCTTGACCAATCCCATTCCTAAAACCATCTTAGATTTGAGCCCAATTAAAGCTGAACCAACTGTGAAGTTTAAATATCCATCAAGAGACCAATATCCTACTATAACTCCTACTAGTGGTAAATAAGTATGATTTGTATTGCTGTGTAGTGTCGGCATAGAATAACACTACCCCATTTCTTCCGGTGGGTGTACGTAAGAGGCGACTAACGGATTTGGAGCTTTTAAGGGATTTTTGGGCGATGTGGTTGGAGACCCATCACCGAAAACCTTTATTTTACCATCTTTTCCCCACTAAAATTTCCAAACGTGGCTGAGGAATTTCCAAGTCCTTAGCTCTGGCTACCCCTTCTAGGGATTTATAGCCATGAGCATATGTATGTAAGTATGTATGTTGTATTGATTACACTGGCCAACACTATTTTTGGTGCCGTTGTTTTAAGACCTGATTATGAAAGTAATTTCTTCACTGATTTCAAATATGTAATCAGTTTTTCTGTATCAGCTCTAGTTTTGAAAATATTAAAAAAAAAAAATTTTCAACGAAAAAACACATTTTTTATTAGTCAGTGTACAAAAAACTCCTCTTAATAGATTTTCTTTCATGTTTATGCATTGGGTTGTCTCTCATAAGAGCCCAGCAGTAATCAGCCATCATGTGAGTATCCCATCTACCCTGGTATCGATCCTCCATGACTTTGATGTCCTGATGAAACCGCTCTCCTTGTTCCTCACTTAAGTCACCCAGGTTATGCGGGAAGCAGTCCAAATGGCTGTGTAGGTAATGAACCTTGATGCTCATATTACATCCCAACTTTTGAAAGCAAGAAAGCATTTGGTTTACAATACTTTCATAATCTTCTGCCTTATGATTACCAAGGAAATTTTTGATCACTTGCACAAATGAGTTCCACGCAGCAAGTTCCGTTTCATTCATAGATGTTGCGAAGTTATCATCTTTAATTAACTGTCTTATCTGAGGACCGTCAAATATTCCAGCCTTGAGTTTTTCTGTGCTTAAAGCTGGAAATGCCCTCGTAATGTATTGAAAGCATGAGCCCGATTTGTCTAATGCTTTTACAAATTGTTTCATGAGACCAAGTTTTATGTGTAGAGGAGGTAAAATGATCATTTCTCGGGGGACTAAAGGTGTATTTATAACATTTTGCTTTCCAACAGCTAGGCTTTCTCTGATCGGCCAATTTTTTCGTACCCAGTGATTCGGTTTATCTCTACTATCCCAAAGACACATAAAACATGGATACTTTGTATATCCACCTTGCTGTCCCAACAGAAAATTAACCATTTTGAGATCGACGCATATAAACCATTGGTGGTTATCATATTTAATCTTTTCTAAAAGCAGTGCAATTGCTTCATACTCTTCTTTCATTCGGGTAGAATGAGCAATTGGAACACAAGCGTGTTTATTACCATTATGAAGCAATACACATTTGAGACTTCTTTTGGAACTGTCTATAAAAAGACGCCACTCAGTTGAGTCGTACTTTTGTAAACCCATTCTTGTTAATAAACCACCAATATCATTGCAATAAACAAGATTGTTATCTTCAGAAAAATATGGTAGCAAATCGCGTTCTCTTTGACGGTAAAATGTAACTCTTGTGTTTGGTGAAAGCAAATTCTTCTCTTTTAATCTAGAAGCCAACAATTCAGCACGCTCCTTTGAAAGATCTAGATCCCTTATCAGATCATTAAGCTCACCTTGTGAAAAAAAACGAGAGGTTCGATTCAACTCGCCATAATCACTGTCGATCTCGGGATTTGCTTGGATTTCGTTATATTGTTCCACTTCGATATCTGGCAGCGAGTGGTACGTAGGCACAGGGACACTTTCGGAATGAGGTACAGGTCTTTTCGCTGATGGTATATCAGGATATGTCCATTTACTTCTATTCTTTCGATTTATGCCGACAATCTTAACCAAACAGAAATAACAGTCGTTGAAGTGATTTTGTTGTTCCCTCCAAATCATCGGTATCCCAAATTTCATACATCTTCTTTTGCAATTTGTCCATTGTCTCAAATGTTCTCTGCATGTTTTACACACAAAATGGGGCACCCAAGGCTTATCTTGATGCTCAATAGATAGGTTGAAGTATGCGAAATATGCATTTTTCACGAACTCTGTTATGGGTTTTCTGTTTTCCTCAAACGTATATTCACCACAAATATAACAAAATGAATTAGGATTGGTCAAACAACATCTTGATGAGCTTGCCATTATGCCAAAACAACGAAATTGATGAAAATAAAAGAATTGCGATACTTTGTTGAAGTCAAAGTGACGAAATTTTAAAATTGAGGGTAGTTATGAAATTAGAGCTGATACAAAAATGGCAGTTGTAGGTTTGTCATCAGAGACACGTTCAAAAACAATATCTAAACAAATTTTTACCGCACCAAAAAAAAAGTTTTTTTTTGTTGGCCAGTGTTATATCATCATGATCATGATATATCATCAGAAGTCGAAACCATTTAAATTAATATAATGTTTCTACTTTTTTTGAAATTACTTTGTGCTTTTTAGTACTAAATGCAATAAAACTAGGATCATAGATTTAAAAAAATACAACAAATTGTATAGGTGTGATGCTGTGTAGTGCCGGCTTAGAATGTCACTACCCCTTTCTACCGACGGGAGGGTTGGTGGAGACACAAGTGAGCTGTGATGTGACCTAATATTACTTAGATCTATTAATACTTTGTGAGATAAATAGGACACAAAACAAAAGGTATCTTGTTATAATGATGTCTAAGATATTAACTACCTGAAAATCTACATTTGGGAAAATAGGATTGACTTAAAAAATATAGCAAATACTTAAAATCTGTGTCGTAGCTCAGTATTGACCCAGTATTTGATCATTTTTGTGTTTATAATCCAATGATCTTACACGATAATATTGCACTTAACTAAATTTTGAATTTATCTGTTATTAATAATTTCTTTCTTTATTGAAATCAGGGTAGGACCGCGGTTGGGTCATATGAGCTGTGGCGATAAAAATGTATCTAGTTAGATACAAACTTCCATTGGGGAAGGCAGAGACTATCGATAGTTATATTGTTTGCATCGTTTTTTACAGGTGCCAGTCTAGGAACCTCTATAGTCAGCTCGCAACCTGCCGCTACAGGTAAGTTTTTAATTAAGGACACTGGAAACCATATAACTTAACTTGTACGTTTTAGAATTTGAACGGGGATAAGATTTGTAAAATTACGTACATATACTCACGGCTTTAAATCCCTAGAAGGGGTAACCAGAGCTAAGGAATTCGAAATTCCTCAGCCACGTATTATTTATTAAATTAATTTATATTGCCGTGTAGTGTCGGTTTAGAATAGCACTACCCCATTTCTTCCGGTGGGTGTACGTAAGAGGCGACTAACGGTATGAGGCTATTAAGGGATTTTTGGGCGATGCGGTTGGAGACCTATCACTAACAACCTTTATTTTTACTATCTTTTCCCCACTCAAATTTCCAAAAGTGGCTGAGGAATTTCTAATTCTTTAGCTCTGGCTACCCCTTCCTGGAATTTATAGCCGTGAGTATATGTATGTATGTATGTTATATTTTATTTGATTGTGTAAATTGCCTTGCATAGTAAGCATAATAATAATGATTATTATTCTACCAACGCTGTATATAACCTATATAATATAATGGATATACCATTATATATGTCGTAGGATGATTTGATGTTTAGGTTTTTTGCAAAAATCCTAGGGATTTTGCAAAATTCCGGATAATTAGACAACGGTTATAATATTTTCTAATCTTACTAGGTTTTTTGCAAAAAAACTAGTTGGTTTAGTATGACTCCGAAACGAAATGTCAGTTTTTATTAATACTGTACACTGATTGGTTGATTGCAGTGCCCCGTAATCACGTCATCTCTGATTGGTTGTTAATTCAGACGTACTTATTTCATTGTTCCTACCTAATTTGATTTTTATTTTTATTTTAGTTACAAAAAGTTCGTAAGTATAAAAATAGTATTGTCATTTCCCTTTATAACTCTACTATATAATACCTCAATACTACAATTTAAAACGAACCTACTTTGTTGTTCCTACCTATATTGAAGACGTCCGTGGCCGAGTGTATAGGTGACTAGCTTTTCGGTCTGGAGGTTGCGGGTTTGATCCCCACTGAGAGCAACATTTATGTGATGAGCATATGTGTATTATATAATATTAAATATATCTCTGAGTTAGTATCCCATAATACAAGTGTTAATTAGTTTGGGGTAACTTGATCTGTGTATAATATGTCCGAACGTGATTGTAATTTTACTCCAACAAATGAGTAAATAAATTATTTAATTCCTAGTATCAAATAAGTATTGTCATTTCTTACCTTTTATAATTGAAGCTATAATATCTCAATACCACAATGACGAACCAATCAGAATAAGTGTTGGTGAGCAATCAGAAATCAGCCAATCAGCATTAAGGAAGTACAATCTTACTAAACTTACTAGTTTTTTTGCAAAAAACCTAGTAAGATTAGAAAATATTTTAACCGTTGTCTAATTATCCGGAATTTTGCAAAATCCCTAGGTTTTTTGCAAAAAACCTAAACATCAAATCATCCTACGACATATATACATTATTTTAAAAACAAGCATGTGTTAGTTTCATGTAGTTCACGTGATTGTGCTTCTGTGGTATTCTCAATTTTACTATAGATTATGGCAATAAATAAAAATCCCAGGTCGGTTCTTCTACACCGATTTGTCTTTACGTATGTATGGAAGTGGTTTTTGGGCGACGCGGTTGGAGACCCATCACCAACGAAACCATTTCTTCCATCTTTTCCCCTATCAACTTTCAAATGCGAGGAATTTCTAACTCTGAAGCTCTGGCTACCCATTTTAGGGATTTACGGCCGTGAGTGTATGTATGTATTTAGGTATACTCTTCCGTCTACGCAATTTGCTTCTCGGTTCCAAATATTAATACAAATACAAATTATACTTTTTTATTTGCAGTCGCGCCAAGTTTAGGACTGGGTGGTTCATCAAATGCAGCCGGTATCGGTGTGACAAACACTACTTCTTCTGATGGGAAAAGTAAGTTAGTCTCTATAATTATATCTGTATTATGTGTTTTATATTGCCATGTTCGATTCAGTAATTCAGTATTAACTTTTCTTCAATTTAGTTACTTACTTATACTCACGCCCATTATTCTCATTGGGTTAGGCAGAGACCATTCAATTTATACTGTGAAATTTGTAAATAAAATTGTATGGTTTTGAATAGCACTATCCCCTTTCTTCCCACGATTGTCGTAAGAGGCGACTTAGGGTTTTAGGCTATAACCCAACTGCATCCTTTATGTTGCAGTTTTTTCCCATCGTAAAAGTGGCTGATGAATTTCTATTTATGAGGCTCTGGTTACATTGTGGCTATTCTTTTGACATTTATTCAATGATTTTTATCACTTCACCAATGTTACTTTATCAACTTTAGTTAGTTTTTATTATATATTTTTTATTTTATCTTATAAGTAATTTAAAAAACCTACCTCAACTTGATATTATGCTAGTTTTATATTTCATGTATTGTTTAAACAAGTGTGCATGGCAATGATTAAATGTTTTCCTTTCTTTACTCCTTTTTGTGCTTCACTGCCGTGAGCATATGCATGCGAATTTGTAAAAAAAACATCTTCAAAGCAGTAGATAATAAAATATTTACTTAAATACCAATATAATACTACTTCTGATTTACTGTTATCCGATATATATATATATATATATGATATGTATATAATAATATGTTTTTCAGATGAACCGCCAAAGCAAACGAAATTACCAAATGAAATATCCACAACTGTTGACTCCTTCAAAGAATTCGTTAAAAAGCAGAAACAGCTGAGTTCTGATATTATGCGAGTTTCCGTGAAGCCCTTCCATAAGGTATTTAATTTTTAAATCATTTTTACATTATTAAATAAGTTTTTCCCCTTAAGGCTTAATTAATATAGTTCAGACTAGTTACAAATCTGAAATATTGATCAATACATACATACATACATACATATACTCACGGCTATAAATCCCTAGAAGGGGTAGCCAGAGCTAAGGAACTAGGTTCCTCAGCCACTTTTGGAAAGTTGAGTGGGGAAAAGATGGCAAAATAAAGGATGTTGGTGATGGGTCTCCAACCGCATCGCCCAATAATCCCTTAAAAGCCCCAATACCGTTAGTCGCCTCTTACGAACACCCACCGGCAGAAATGGGGTAGTGTTATTCTAAGCCGACACTACACAGCAATTGATCAATCATTAATATTTTAATATCATGGGCCAACTTAATTGTTATATTGTGATTTCAATGCAACTATTTTTTTCGGTATCGTTTGTATAAGAAATATAATTAGAATGATCATTGTGTTAAATCAAAGTTCTGCTAATAAAACCAAAGAGTAATGGAAAAAATCTAACACCAACTTTCCAGACACATATTCTTCTGTATACTCAAACTAAAATGTTCTCGCCGTATATTCCCGAAGGCTTGTCAGAGGTACTAATACGTCCAAACATTAATTATTTATTGTAGCCTGGTGTTCAGAATACCCACCTATTGCTTGACAGACAACTCACTGTTACATGAGTAAGTACAACTTAGCCATGTGGGGTTCTTCACGATGTTTTCCCTTCAGCTTTAAGAACCATTATAAACTTACCACACATACGCCCGATTTCTGAATTGAGTATTCCAGCTGAGAACAACTTAAGTATCGTTCTGTCGCATTGAAATCTTAACAACTGAATGAGACAAAACGATACTTAAGTCGTTCTCAGCTTGAATACTTAATTCAGAAATCGGGCGATAATAATTGTATATGTAATTTGATGTCAAGTGTGTGTATCCTTTGGATGACAATCTAGTTCCATACCTTGTGTTGCCTGTTTTATGTTTGTCTAAGATTGTTATCTGTTTTACATTCCTAAGAAATAAATAAATAAATATACGACTTTAGAAAGGACAAATCGGTGTAGGCCCAACTCTCTTGAACCCATGCCTCCCTGCATGATAGGTGGTTTGAATAAGCACTGAGCTATGTTGCTCTTGTTTTATCTTCTATATATTAAAGATTCATCCAAAGTATGTCTGAAAGACATCGCTCTTAGCGACAAGACCACCAATAGGGAATATTCATGTTTTTCTTTTTTGTCTTAAATTAATAGTTTACTATTTTATAACCGTGATAGCCCAGTGGGTAGAACACTCGGTTATCGTGCAAACGACTAGTGTTCAAATCCTGGGTCGGGCCTACACCAATTTGTCTTTTCTAAAGACATATGTGTGGTTAATTCATCATGGTTGTTAACGGTGAGGGAAAACATCGTGAGGAAACCCACATGGCTGAGTTGTACTTAGTCATGTGACAGTGTATTCGTACAAAACGGCGATAGGGCCCTATCACGTGAGTACACTGTCCATGCAAAACGTGGGTACTCTGAACACCAGTTGACAAAGTCACGTGATGTTCAGAAGTATTAGTACCTCTGCCAACCCCTTCGGGGATATTCGGCGTGAACGTTTATGTTATGTTTATTTTATAACGTAGAAAAAAATATTACTGGGCTTCAAAATCCTCTAGATATTTTTAAAATTGAAATTTAAAACTTTTAAAAAATTTAAGCAGTTCAAACGCCGCCATTTTACGCGCGCTATACGTGACGTCACATGACACGTCCAGTGGGTGTTTACCTTAGTGTTTTCGACGCTTTTGAATACAATTTCGTGTCAGATGACGTCACATTTCGTTCAAGCGACGGTGGCGCGTTTTGTAAGTTTGAATTTCGCTCCCTTATTTTGCACTTTTTGAATATTATTTTAGGGGTTTAAATAATAAGTAAATTAAAAAAAAACCTTTTTATTATAATATTGCGATAATAAGTATTCGTGAAAAAAAGTTTTAGGGCATTTAAAATTTTATGCATATTCCCTATTGTACTTCTTTGTAAAACAGTCTCATTTTTGTAAATAATTTATGTTTGATATCCAATAAAGAGTTTTTCTATTCTGTTCTATATATTTGTAATTAAAATTGTATTTTTCACCAGGTTGCAAGTGAAGCAGAGCAATTATCAAGGGCAGTGTGTGTATTGCAAGCTGAGGTTGGCAAAGTGAGAGCTCATTGCAGAAGATTGCGATCTCAAGGGCTGGCTGCGTTAACAGCTTTGGAAAGCCAACAGCGATATGGTACGTGGTTATTTATACTATTTTGGATTAAAATATGTAGTGTTTGGATGGTTAGGTCACGTAGGGAGGATGAATGATTGTAAATTGGTAAAAGACATTGGTTATAAGAGCCTTGAGAATGTGGAAGGTAATGTTAGTAGAGGACGAGCACGGAGGACACACCTGGACCAAATAGAGAGCGCGCTCAAAAAGACAGGTGTCTGAAGTATGAAGAATAAAAGAGCTTGTATGAATTGATGGATTTAACGAAGCTAGAGAGGATTGCCAGGATCATATAAAGTGGTGATGAATAGTCTCTGCCTACCCCAATGGGAACTAATGGCATGACTATAAGTATGTATGTATGTTTGTTACTCAATCTGAATCTGATACTATTTGGTAAATAGTCAGAAAATTAAAGAAACTAGGACATAGGATAGCTGTTTAGTGTCGGCTTACAATAGCATTAAGCTACTTCTTCCCGTGGATTTCATCAGAAGTGACTTAAGGTTTTGGGGATATTAAGCTCTTTTTAGGAATGTGGTTGGAGGCTCATCACCAACGATAATTAAGGTCTACTATTTTCTCCCCTACTTACTTCCAAAAGTGGCTGATGAATTACTGATTCCGAAGCTCTGGCTACCTCTTTTTGGGATTTACGGTTTTGAGTGTAGTTTTTTCGATGTTGCATTTTTATTAGTTGTTGTATGTATTTTTAAAACCATATTATTTTTCTTTCAGTATCAGACTTCGATGGTTTACCAGCGCCATGTTACATAAAAGATTTGCTGTCCGAATGGGAACAGCAGTTGAATACAATTAGGAGGCAAATGGATGTGGCTGATAAACAGATGTTGGCTTCACCTAAATTACTTACAGAACAAGGTAATTTTGCCCGTAGATAAAAAAAACAAACTTGCATACAGAGGAGTTTAGGTTTGAATCCTGAGTCGTCGACTTGACTAGATCATATAGGTAATTTTACCCGTAGATGAAAAAAAAAAACTTGCATACAGAGGAGTTTGGGTTCGAATTCTGAGTCGTCGATTTGACTAGTTTATATAATTAAAATCTTTTTGTTCATGAAAACCTCATGTGGGGATTATTACTAATAAATAAAGAATAAATAAAGGAAAGAAAAATTTCGACACAGGCGGGGATCGAACCCGCGACCTCGGGTAAACGCCCCGACGCTCTGCCAACTGAGCTACCGTGTCAATTGGTGAGCGTCGGGGCGTTTACCCGAGGTCGCGGGTTCGATCCCCGCCTGTGTCGAAATTTTTCTTTCCTTTATTTATTCTTTATTTATTAGTTTATATAAGGTAATTTTGCCCCTGGATAAAAGCACAACCTTGCATAAAGAGGAGTTTGGGTTTGAATCCTGATAAGTGTTGACGAGATTAAAATGAGTACTTTTATGTTATTTTCACATTTTATTTATTTATTTACTGTTATATAAATCAGTCATTTTTTAATATAAATACAAATTTGCTGTGTGGTTTTAGCTAAGAATAGCACTACGTCATTTCTACCTGTAGGTTTTATTGGGATTGGGGCTTTTTAAGTGATTGTTGGGCGATGCGGTTTGAGATTCACCAACAACAACCTTTATATTAAAATCTTTTCCCCACTCAACTTTTAAAAGAGGCTGAGGAATACCCCATCTATCCATCTAGGGATTTATTTATAGCCATGAGTATGTGTGCACAAACACAAAGTTATTTTGTATTCATGCTTCCAGAATAGTAAATAAAATGCTAGTGTTAAACCGAAAATTAAATATATATCGATAATTTTCTCACTTACAGAACTAACAATGGGTATTCGTCGAATGCACGAATCCTTGGTCGCGTTGGCTGGAAGACTTCAAGCCGTTCATGTACAGGTAAAATTATTTTTTATTTAATAAAAAGATAAATGGTCATATATGAAAAGATTGATGAATGTAGACAAAGCTCCAGAGGTTTGCCAGGATCGTACAAACTGGCCATTGATAGTTTCTGCCTTCTTTAATGAAAACGAATGGCGTGAGTATATGTATAGTCTGTATCAATTAGAAAAAATAACTTTGCAAACAATGAAACGTCAAAGACATTTTAGTATTTTAGTGTTGTTACCAATACTATTGACGGTGACGTAAAAATCGAATACGCTACTAATGGTAAGTTAATTTTTTGTACAATTTTATAGTAAACTTATAAAACAGACGTAAACTACAGAATACGTTCCTTATATTTACATACGTACAGTCGCCATCAGATATATCGGAGCGGCCGAGGTACTCAAATATATCTGAGCAGCAATAAATTTCAATAAATTCTTTACGGTAAATAAGGTCAAAAAGCTCTGAACATCCAATTCGCCACAAATATATGAACAGTGGTTTTTCGATTAAATCTAAACACCCAAATAGACAATAATATCTGAAAGCACAACTCGTCAAAGTTATCTGCTCAGACAGGGTGATCATAAATATCTGAACATTTAAGGAAAATATACCTTAAAGCACTAAGCATACAGTTTAAAATTCTTAATCGTACTACGCTAGAATACATTTTCTACACAACCACCATTTGGTTTTATCAATGTCAAAACTAAAAAGAGTCTTCTGCTGGGAGGTATGCCCCACTGGTTGTACGGTCCCAACTAGTTGTACGGTTAGTATATTATTAGAAAAAAAATACTAAGTCGTTCCCCACTGACCAACTCCATTTTTTGATAGAAACAGGTAAGTACATGGTGTTAATAGAGGAATGGGTTTGTAGTTGTATAATTTTCACCGGTACAAAAACATCAAGAGGTAAAATAACTTAGAATTTTTGAAACTTGTATGCCAATTTTTACATTGTATGTACCAGGGTAGCATAAATATAAATGCAGCTTTAATAAAATAAAAGGATAATACTTTTTCCTGCTGTTTTCTGTAACGTTTTATACGTATTCATATATATAATTATAACGTAATATATAGCATTATATTAAATGAGGACAATAAATCTAAAGGCTTAATAAATAGAATAGAAAAAAAAGAACATGAATTCTTGATAAAAATAAACACAAGTTAGGATTTGAACCCTGACGCAACGGATTTCAATTATGATTTCTCTTCACTAAACCGCTAGGCCATGGTGACTGACACGAAAGTGGATGAAATATTGCAAAGCATTCGTACTTATTTTAATTTGGCAGCTTTTATATTACCATAGATACAGAAGCACATGGATTAGCAGTAAGTGACAAACGTCATAGCATAAACGTCAACAAAGGCAGGACCTCTCAGAGACGATAAAGGCCTACAACGATTTTGACATAAAATATGATAGAAAATAATTGACTTAATGATTTTTTGATTAAGTTATTAATATTTAATAACTTAATCAAAGTGAAAAAATAAATCTAAATCAAATACATATTCTTTGGCAAACACAAAATTATTTGCCATTTATGTCCAAACTAAGACTGTAATAAATAATTACAGGTCTATATGATCTTAAACCAAAGTTTTCAATGCAAATATATGATAAAAAATATCTTGTGTCGTCATCATAGTACTACAATTACTGTAAAGTTTACAATTGGGCAAAAATAACAAATACGTGAATTTTTATCTATTTTAATAGGGCTAGTATGGGATCCGCCATACTAATGTCACGCACACACATTCATTTACGCACACCGTTGTACTGTTTTTTGGTCTCGCCTGTAGTATTTGTATTGCCAATCCTATATACGTAATTATAGCACAATAAATCTGCGAATCTATATATATAAAAGAAAGTGGTGTTAGTAACACTATCTATAACTCAAGAAAGAATGAACCGATTTGGCTAAAAATTGTTAGAGAGGTAGCTTAGAACAAGGAAAAGGACATAGGATATACTAGTGGATTGGCCTGGCTTCGCACGGGTAGCGTAGTTTTAAAAATATCTATGAGGTTTCTTCAATCGCTGCTCAACCTTTGTGAAATTTAGCACCACTTATAGCACTCCTGAATAGTTTAGCTTTGTGATTGTGAAAGCGCTTTAATGAACGGTTCAGTATCTCCGACAACAAACCCATGCAAACATAGAATCAGAATTACAAACTTTGCATACATCATACATATACTCACGGCTATCTTTTGCCCGCGCAACCATTACTAAAAAATAATCCAGCATGATTCAGTATTCACGTGCGACGACAGGACGCGATGGCTTATTTCATGTATAAGTTTGGTGTTTCTATACCGATTTCTATGATTCTTTTTTTATTGAATAGGTAATAATGTAAACTTTTTTAAATAAGAGATGAATTAGAGAACTATAAATGTTAGAGTAAACAAATATAATCAGGATGCACTGAACTGCTAAGCTATCAGGAGTTACACGTGTTATTGTTAGTCAACCATAAAAGATATACATATGCTATTGAAGGATATTTTTTAGACATTTTTATGGCAAATATTTCCGTGATACATGATTTCTATGTAAGTTTAACCATTAAGGCAGCACACGCGACGGAAGCTTAAAAAATGGAGTAACTTCTCCCGTTTTCCCAAAATTTCCCTTCACTACTCTGCTGAATAGTACACTATGACCTGCCTAAGAGTATGAAGAATAATTCTACCA
The DNA here is from genome assembly GCA_963576735.1 of Bedellia somnulentella. NCBI lineage: Eukaryota > Metazoa > Arthropoda > Insecta > Lepidoptera > Bedelliidae > Bedellia > Bedellia somnulentella. Next base: position 8,961,877 of record OY755187.1, on the reverse strand, counting down.
AGTATTGTTAAAATCCGTCGAGTAGTTTTTGTTTCCATAAGGAACATACAAACCGACAGACAGACAGACAGACGGACAGACAGACAAAAATTTTACTGATTGGCATCAGTATCGATCACTAATCACCCCCTGATAGTTATTTTGAAAATATATTTAATGTACAGAATTGACCTTTCTATAGATTTATTATAAGTGTAGATATCATCATGCTAAATATCGTAGGGAGTAAGCAGTATAAAAACTTTACACCATCCGTGCGAAACCGGGGCGGACCACTAGTATTTGATAAAATACATGCAGTGAATTATATGCAATGACAGTTATGTTATCGTTTTTGTAAATTGGCAAATATTTTATTCAAATTTGTTTCTTGTTACAAGACTATAACAAGAAACAAATTTGATTTGCTTTACGCAGATTTCTATTTTGTATACCTACTCATTTTGATACGATTACATTTAAACTGTATGCCTAGTGCTTTAAGGTATATTTTCCCTAAATGTTCAGATATTTATGATCACCCTGTCTGAGCAGATAACTTTGACGAGTTGTGCTTTCAGATATTATTGTCTCTTTGAGTGTTCAGATTTAATTGAAAAACCGCTGCTCATATATTTGTGGCGAATTGGATGTTCAGATCTTATTGACCTTATTTACCGTAAAGAATTTATTGAAATTTATTGCTGCTCAGATATATTTGAGTACCTCGGCCGCTCCGATATATCTGATGGCGACTGTACATGCATATAGTTAAGGCGTTAGTTCCTATTTAGGTAGGCAGAGACTATCATTATAATTAGTACTGTATTTTATCATAAATTTATTTCCTCATAATGTAATAGTTTTAACTACCAAATACGTTATTTTTATGACTACAAGAAAAGCCTCAATAACGTAAATTTTCATTCTTACATACATACAATTCATACATTAAACATCAATACCTTAACTTAATACCAAATACTATACTATACTTAATAGCAAGAAAAACTTAATATCTACATATTCAGCTCTTCTTGCCTAAATTACTAAAATAACCCATTTTCAATTTCCATCATATGAATATAAATGTTAAATTGTTTGCTGGCATCTGGTCTATCAAAAAAAGGTTTGTCATTCTATTCACCACTACAATTGAGGTTTATTAAGAAAGAAAGAATGAATAGCCGTGTAGTGTCGGCTTAGAATAACACTACCTCCTTTCTCCCGTGGGTGATCGTAAAAGGCGACTAACGGTTCTTAAGTGATTTTTGGGCGATGTGGTTGGAGACCCGTCTCCAAAGACATATATTTATAATTAATAAATATATGTCTAAATAATTTTAAGTGTGATAAATTGCCACTAATAGGCAAATAAATAAATAAAGTCGCATACCCTGTTATTTTCTTTGTCTATTTCATACTTCGACTTTAAGGTATGTTTTCATGATTCATAATAACTTTATTTCAGGTGGAGGCTCAAAAAGAACAGTTCCTAAATCTAAGAAAGAATATTCTCAAAGACAACACAAATGTATTCGAAACACAAGACAGTAAGTATAAATCTATCATATATTACGAAGATGTTACTTTAAATTTTCTTCTGCCTATCTTTCTCAGTCCAACAGAGCTAAGTTTCAAAATCAGATATTTAGAAAATTACTTTGTGATATTTATTCCGATTTGCTCAAAACATAGCAGGCTGACTAATCTGGTTTTCCAATATGAAAATAGGTTTTTATTTAACATTGTTATAAATATGACATGTACATGTTTTGGATGGCATGTAAAGTTGTTGCTCTGAATTGGTCTAAGAGCGTTTTGACACTATCCAATCCGATATTGGTATTGGACTCAGATAAAAATTAAATATATGAAACGTGTACTTCCGATATCCATATCGGATCAGACAGTATGGAAACGCTCTTATTATGGTAGTAACACTACCCTACTACTTGTGGGTGTTCGTATGAGGGAAGGCGGTGATGTGATTTTTTACAATCCTTTCCCCACTATACTGGCCCCACAAAAGTGGCTGAAGAATTTCTTACTCTGAAGCTCTGGCTACTCCTACGAATTTATAGCTGTGATCATATTTATGTATATAGGATATGAAAGAGAGTACGCGAGTGTCTGAGAGAGTATCGTTGGTGATGGGTCTCCAACCGCATCGCCCACAAACCCTGAAAGTCCCATACCCTTAGTCGCCTCTTACGACACCCGTGGGTAGAAAAGGATAGTGACATTCTTAGCCGGCACTACACGGAACTCAATATAATATCGCAAATATTAATTATCTTTACAATTTTCAGCGACAACAAGTTTAGACGAGATACTTCGAGAGTCGGAGAATGTGAAAAAGAAATCAAAATTAGGAATTCCTAACACAATGGGGAGTGCAGTATTGTCGGATCCTAGGGCAGCATTAGGTGAGTCCTTATACAATCGTTTTTTATACTGATCAAAATATAACGCGTATTTGATAATAAATTATTAAAACATGATTTATACAGAAAAAAAATGTGTCCTGTTACATTAAAATTGAAGCTTTTTAATATTGGTTACACCGTACATAGACCAAAAAACAATTAGTTTGAATTTTTCATTGTCAGTATCTTTATTTATTCGAATCTCTGAATCTTCTAGACCTATTTTGCTGAATCCCCCCCCCCGCGAGATTTCTGATAGATAAGTTTAGTAAGAGAAATGTGTAATATAATAACTTTAATCACCGTGACAGCTCAGTGGGTAGAATCATGCAGAGAAGCGTAGGTTCCGATCCCGCGTAGGTCGTACACTAATGTGTCTTAATTATCATAGTTTGTGAACAGTAAGGGAAAACATCGAAAAAAACAGACTATCATGTCAGGTTATGTTCAGAGTACCCACCTTTTGCTTGGACATTGTACTCACGTGATCCGCACTGCTAACAAACGTCATAAATTAACTACGCATATGACTTTAGAAAAAAGCATTAGTGTGGAATCGACTCGAATCGAAAACATTAGTGTGGGATTTGAACCCACGCTTCTCTGCATGATAGGCGGCTGTTCTTCCCAATAAACTATATCTTAATTACTGACCCAATGATGCGGATTTTTTTTTTTATTTAAAAAGTTATTTAAAAATGAAACACTTCAAGTAACATACATGCATACATTTACTCACGGCTATAAATCCCTTGAAGGGGTAGCCAGAGCTAGGGAATTAGAAAATCCTGAGCCACTTTTGGAAGTTGCGTGGGGAAAAGATAAAGGTTGTTGGTGATGGGTCTCCAAACCGCATCGCCTAAAAATCCCTTAAAAGCCCCAATACCCGTTAGTCGCCTCTTACGTACACTCATCGGAAGAAATGAGGTAGTGCTATTCTTAGCCGACACTACACAGCATATACAATATACACTTCAAATAAAAGTTTATTTATTTGTTTATGCAGGTAACATATATCAATTAGCGGGACCATCACCATTTGCGTTCATCGGTACGAATATGACTCCATTTTCGTCGGGAGATAATTCAGGTAAGGTTTGTTTTTCTTTTTTTGCAGCATTGAATCATAGATTTATTTATTAAATTTTGAATTGTTCTTGTGTAAATAATATTTTGAGACATACATACATACATACATATTCTCACGGCTATAAATCCCTAGAAGGGGTAGCCAGAGCTAAGGAATTAGAAATTCCTCAGCCACTTTTGGAAGTTGAGTAAGGAAAATATGGTAAAATAAAGGTTTTTGGTGATGGGTCTCCAACCGCATCGCCCAAAAATCCAATAAAAAGCCCCAATACCCTTAGTCGCCTCTTACGACACCCGTGGGTAGAAAGGGGTAGCGACATTCTAAGCCGGCACTACACGGCAAATTCTAAGCCGGCACTACACGGCAAATATTTTGAGACCTTATATCATTATTGTCACCTGGGCCTGTTCAATAAGACTGACAATCCGACATATATGTCATAATTGTTTAATAAAGATGACAAATATGTCCGACATTGACAGGTAAAATCGTGACAAATTGTCACTACACTAAACGCGTTCAATAAAACTTAGGAATTGTCGAAAACCATTGTCGACTTCCATGATAATGGTCCTTGACAAATTCGTCGCATTGTCACGACATATATGTCAATTCCTGACATATTTGTTTATTTTATGTAGTAGAATAGGAAAAACATGAAAGAACAGTAGGAACAAGAATATATGAATGAACGAACAAATATATTTAATATCCGATTGTTTTTTGCTATTGGTTGATATCTTTTATCGCAAAATGGAAATGAACAACAAAATGACCACTTTTAGGTTTTTTTGAGCCTAATATATAAAAGTAAAAATGTTCTCTTTGGAAAGTTTACCTTCTCTTTTAGGAAACGTTTCGAATTCCTTCAAATGATTGTGTGACACTCGGTACGACCACCTGTCAGGATTGTCCCACAATTTTACAAGTATGTCGATATGTCGTGACAATTCAACAAATAAAACGTGTTCAATAAAGCAGAATTGACAAGTTTTTCACGATAAATTGTCACCTGTCACCTGTCGCGCCAATAGTTTTATTGAACAGAAAATTGTCGAATTATCGTGACAATCCGACATATTTATCAATTTTCCAACATGACAAATTTGTCACCTGTAATGTTTATTATTCTATTCTATTTTTCTTCGTGGCTTCTATCGTGTTAATGTTTATTAAACAGAAACTTGTCGAGTTGTAAAACTGTCACACTTGACATATATGTCGGATTGTCAGTTTTATTAAACAGGGCCCTGGTGTTCAGAATACCCATATTTTGATGGGCGAGTATACTCACTTTATCTGTAATCAAATTATTCTTCACCCTTATTGCACTTCTCTATGAAACCATGTTGTTTGTGAATATATTATATTCTTATATGCAATAACTAGGTTATGTATTTAATTATTTTTTTTCAGGCTCCAACTGGCAAGCACCCCAGTCTAACGTCAATACTTCGCTGAACACAAGTGGTTTCGGAACATTTGGATCGACCGAAACTAGTGGATTCCAACTTCAGAAACCTCCTGGAAAACGAACGAAGCAATGATCCTGGCGATAAACTCCTATCAAACTAAGAATTCAGCGTCAATAATCTCGGACTAACTAAACTATCTAGATAAACTTCGCGGAACATAAGTTAAGTCAATTCTTTGTGTAGTTAATTTTTTAAATCATAATAGTGAATAAAAATCAACCCAACTGAAACATTCACACAGTTTATAATGTGCTATTGGTATTGGCTGCTATCACGGTAGTAGTCGTTAATAATAATCACAATTATTAAGCAGTGATGAAGAAAGTAATATTATTGAAGAAATACTGTTAAAAAATTGAGTTTGAACTGGCGTATTAAAAGGGTTTTTTCTTCACAACTATACTGATCACGCCTTATAGCCTCGAAGGGGTTGGCAGAGTTACTAATACTTCTGAACATCACGTGAAATTGTCACATGTTGTTGAGAATACCAACGTTTAGCTTGCACTTGCCTTTGGCCTATATGTACATTATCAATAAACCTAGTGTCACTAAAGTGCACTTTCGATTGATAGCTAAAAATTTCAAATACGTATTGGTAGCTTTTCATGCACACATACATGTTCGTATTTAAAATTGGCGTCATGTCATTGTTCCTCGTTACTGATCTGGATTTTTTAGTTAGTCTGAGATGTTAATAGAATAAAGTCAAGCCCAATTAAGCTTATGAATACGAGGTATGATTCTAAATTTAGTTATGGAAGTTTTGTTCGTACCATGTTAATAAAATGTATAGGTTTTTAGCAATGTACGTTAAAAGTTATCATTCCATTCCTTCAATATATTTTTTGTAAGTTCCTATGTTTTATTTCAAATTGCTTCAAAACGACGTGAGAAAATGAATGAATGAATGATGTGAAAATAATGATGTTAATAAGTCCGAAACTTTAAGATGTAAATATATAATCACTTTTAGCGTTATTTGTCAAGTATATCGCAACTTATCGGTTTTGGCGATTTCAGAACATCTCGGAACGCAACTGTAATCATTTACTAGTAAGTGATGTCATTATATCACCAAAGTCATCTAAATCTTTTCTATAGGGCTCGCAAATTAGAGCGGAATAGTTTTAATTTGAGTTTTGATAATAGCAGCACATACATTACTTGTGATTGTTGGCTTAATTTATTTGAAATCTTACTAATCATTAATTCATTTTTCACTGTACTACTACTACTGTACTGTAAGCCTAGTTAACAGTATTTCATATTATCAGAGAATTGGCGCCCGTGCTATATTCTCAAGCAAATAAAAAATAATAGAATCAACAAATAATTATTTGGTTAATCTAAGACGTTTTTGTGACTTATTAAAAAACCCGTATTCAAAGGCTTAATTAAAGGAAAATTGGAGCTCGAATTCATTGATATGTTTGATAGGAGTCTTTGTTAAATTAATGTTTATGATAAGTATAATTAAGGCAGCATTGGTAAATATTTTTATAAATAATTTGTTGTCTTTTCTTTACTGATTTATATTATTCCGGTTTAATCTTCTGAAGATTTCGTATAATTTGCTTCTGGTTACCAGTTTTAGCTTGAAAACTGACGGGTAAAATATATTTTGGTGGGTTTTGAAAGAATTTCTGTGAACATTCTTTTGTTCAATTCAAATGAATATTGCATTTTTTTTATTCTAAACATGTTTCTTTAATTGACTTATCCATTATAATTATTCTTTAAATTTTCTTAATTATTCACTCCACTCCATTAAGCAAAGCTAAAATGTGTATTGTGACAATCATGTATTTGAATAATCTGTTATAATAGCAAGTTTATATTGTGGTTATATTTTTTAAATATTATTACACACAAAATTATCACTCTATGTTGTCTAGTCTACTGGAAGTATCTCTACTGCAGTCCATGATCCCTTCTTTTTTAGCAATTTGCTTTAGCTTTGAAGCTTGATGTGGGACATAAATCTACCTCGCATATATCGCAAAATATCTTTGATCGTTTCAGAGTGTTTTCGTACTCCAAAATTGGCATTTTGTTAATTTTCCTTGGATTTTTTTGGTAAGTGTGGCATGAAAGCGACTGATTTCAGAGCGCACATTAGTGGTTCTAGTTTTATCTGTAAATCCAACTCAAAGACTGCGATGTCTGAAATCTTGATGTGTTTGAACAGTTTGCTAATGAATTTGTAAATAGGTTATATACGCGTTGATGATAGCTGCATCAAACGTGAAATGAAATCACTGCCCAATATCCAATTGAATTTAAATTAATAGAATAGAATAGAATAACTCTTTATTGTACATCAAACACAAATTTACAAAAGAAATTATCATACAGTTTACACTGAGGTACAATCGGCGGTCTTATCGCTAAAAGCGATCTCTTCCAGACAACCTGATTAATGTTTATGATAAGTATAATTAAGGCATCAATGGTAGTTATTTTTATAAATAAGTTATTTAGTGTCTTTTCTTTACTGATTTTTATTATTCCGGTTTAATCTTCTACTTGGATATGAGGCTGGGGAATGTATAAAATGATCTACACCTCCTATAGTCAGAATAAATTTTGCAATAGCAGTGGGGATTGTAATATCTTTCTTAGAACCATCCTTTTTTGTTCTTTTAAACGTAGATACAGATGTTGGGTTGTGTGCTGTTGTCAAAATATTTACTTGTTGAGTATCCATTGGGGAGAGTCACTAATTTATGAACAAAGAAAATGACTCTTCTTTACATAATAGCGGTAAAAAAATGTGTTACTAAGCACTAATAACATGTATAAAATAAAAGTACGATTGGTTAATAAAATTCACCGCCGGTTCTATTTAGAAAATTGACAATATTTAAAAAAATACTGTGGACTGAGAAGTCATAAAACAATTTGTTTTTGTTTAATACATGATTTCTATTAATAAAACACATTCAATTTAAATATACTTGTTTATTAATATTAAGATAAAATATGAATAATAATTATTAAATCTTTGAGACTTTTAAACTTCCCTAAAATCTTTCTTGGTGTCGAATTTCGGAATGACTGCGAGACTTTTATTTGTGAATTAATCAAGCCTTCTCGAGCAGATTTGCTGTATAATGTGCTGGCGGCTTCCGTCACTTCTTTACTGGTCTTTCTACTACTGCTTGGGTATGTGATAGGAAGCGCAAAAATGGCAGTTCACCTTTCTAAGCCACGAATAACTGTAGTTCTCCGTTGCTCACACTATTCAGAATTGGAGGCTGTGTAATATTTTACTGCCAAGTTATTTGTCAAGTATATCGCAACTTATCGATTTTGGCGATTTCAGAACTTATTATTTTTACAAAATTAATTATTTTATTTTATTATTGTTGGCTTAATTTATTTGAAATCCTACTAATCATTAATTCATTTTTCACTGTACTACTACTACTGTACTGTTAGCCTAGTTAACAGTATTTCATATTATCAGAGAATTGGCGCCCGTGCTATATTCTCAAGCAAATAAAAAATAATAGAATCAACAAATAATTATTTGGTTAATCTAAGATTTTTATGTGACTTATTAAAAAACCCGTATTCAAAGGCTTAATTAAAGGAAAATTGGAGCTCGAATTCTTTGATATGTTTGATAGGAGTCTTTGTTAAATTAATGTTTATGATAAGTATAATTAAGGCAGCATTGGTAAATATTTTTATAAATAATTTGTTGTCTTTTCTTTACTGATTTATATTATTCCGGTTTAATCTTCTGAAGATTTCGTATAATTTGGTTCTTGTTACCAGTTTTAGCTTGAAAACTGACGGGTAAAATATATTTTGGTGGGTTTTGAAAGAATTTCTGTGAACATTCTTTTGTTCAATTCAAATGAATATTGCATTTTTTTTATTCTAAACATGTTTCTTTAATTGACTTATCCATTATAATTATTATTTAAATTTTCTTAATTATTCACTCCACTCCATTAAGCAAAGCAAAAATGTGTATTGTGACAATCATGTATTTGAATAATCTGTTATAATAGCAAGTTTATATTGTGGTTATATTTTTTAAATATTATTACACACAAAATTATCACTCTATGTTGTCTAGTCTACTGGAAGTATCTCTACTGCAGTCCATGATCCCTTCTTTTTTAGCAATTTGCTTTAGCTTTGAAGCTTGATGTGGGACATAAATCTACCTCGCATATATCGCAAAATATCTTTGATCGTTTCAGAGTATTTTCGTACTCCAAAATTGGCATTTTGTTAATTTTGCTTGGATATTTTGGTAAGTGTGGTAAGCGACTGATTTCAGAGCGCACCCGAAATTTCCTCCGCAGTTGTTCCTTAAAACCACATAAGTGGTTCTATTTTTATCTGTGAATCCAATTCAAAGACTGCGATGTCTGAAATCTTGATGTGTTTGAACAGTTTGCTAATGAATTTGTAAATATGTTATATACGCGTTGATGATAGCTGCATCAAACGTGAAATGAAATCACTGCCCAATATCCAATTGAATTTAAATTAATGTTTATGATACGTATAATTAAGGCATTAATGGTAAATATTTTTATAAATAACTTATTTGGTGTCTTTTCTTTACTGATTTATATTATTCCGGTTTAATCTTCTACTTGGATATGAGGCTGGGGAATGTATAAAATGATCTACACCTCCTATAGTCAGAATAAATTTTGCAATAGCAGTGGGGATTGTAATATCTTAGAACCATCCTTTTTTGTTCTTTTAAACGTAGATACAGATGTTGGGTTGTGTGCTGTTGTCAAAATATTTACTAATTGAGTATCCATTGGGGAGAGTCACTAATTTATGAACAAAGAAAATGACTCTTCTTTACATAATAGCGGTAAAAAAATGTGTTACTAAGCACTAATAACATGTATAAAATAAAAGTACGATTGGTTAATAAAATTCACCGCCGGTTCTATTTAGAAAATTGACAATATTTAAAAAAATACTGTGGACTGAGAAGTCATAAAACAATTTGTTTTTGTTTAATACATGATTTCTATTAATAAAACACATTCAATTTAAATATACTTGTTTATTAATATTAAGATAAAATATGAATAATAATTATTAAATCTTTGAGACTTTTAAACTTCCCTAAAATCTTTCTTGGTGTCGAATTTCGGAATGACTGCGAGACTTTTATTTGTGAATTAATCAAGCCTTCTCGAGCAGATTTGCTGTATAATGTGCTGGCGGCTTCCGTCACTTCTTTACTGGTCTTTCTACTACTGCTTGGGTATGTGATAGGAAGCGCAAAAATGGCAGTTCACCTTTCTAAGCCACGAATAACTGTAGTTCTCCGTTGCTCACACTATTCAGAATTGGAGGCTGTGTAATATTTTACTGCCAATAAATTAACAATCAATTACACACATTTAGAAAATCACCTAATGAATGGAAAGGACTGTTAGTAATAAATAAAACTAAGTGTGTTGATCAGTTCATCTATCTGGTTGTTTTCCAGAATATTCTTCAAACTTGCACAAGTAATAGGTTTTTAAATCAACCATGGCTTTTTGTTGCACTCGTTTTGCTTATTTGGCATGTAAACAATTCCCTCTAAAATAACCACGAAATCCAACTATCATTCATCGATAGTTACATTCTCGCCGAGGGAATAAACAGCTATAAACTTGGTCTCTATAATATCTTACAGATATTTTACGCTACCATCTTATATTTCTTTGTCGTTCCTCTCTATCTAAAGTATCATCAAACCGCAAACATCTGAACAAAAGTAGGAAACGTTAGGACATTGTAAGCCGAAACATTTCTGCGCCTGATCCATCTTGTGCTCATAATGAGTTGGCCCAAAAATGCGTCTCCGCACTCCTCAAATTTTAGTAGGAAGTGCATCACGATATATATATATATATATATATACTCACGGCTGTAAATCCCTAGAAGGGGTAGCCAGAGCTAAGGAACTAGAAGATCCTGGGCCACTTTTGGAAAGTTGAGTGGGGAAAAGATGGTAAAATATAGGTTGTTGGTGATGGGTCTCCAACTGCTTCGCCCAAAAATCCCTTTATAGCCCCAATGCCGTTAGTCGCCTCTAACGTACACCCAACGGAAGAAATGGGGTAGTGCTATTCTTAGCCGACACTACACAGCAATGCATCACGATCTCCTTGGTACTTTCATTTTCTTTTATCAATATATAAGTTTGGGTTTGTGATCAAAAGTTCAATAACGTCACTGTCAAAGAATGATTTAAGAGGCATTCAATGGGATGTTTAGCATTTCTTGCATACTCTATTACTCCCGGTAAATGAAGTATAATATTTTGTGCTTGGGTCCTTACTGAGTTTGATACTTAGTGGTACTTCAGACCGTTTTAATTTCGGTTCATTCCTCTGATGTTTGTCACTGTTCAGGTATGTCTTGTATACCTTGGGACTCTCCAATCTCGCTTTCTGAATTTTGGGAACTGTTGATGGCGGTGTCGTTTACCAATTCGTCTTCTGAAGCCGAACCAGCAACATCTTACTCATGATCGAATGCCTCCTCCAGCTTTTTCCAATAACTCGTTATTGTTAGGCATTTCAAATCAATAAAAAAAGAAAACAAAACAAATTCAAAAGTTGACAAAGTAAAAACGCAGTATCAAAATTAATACATCCAAAACAAAATAATATAAAACTACAAATATTAACTGAGTATTAACACAAAAATAAAAACATACCTTCACCAAAAATATATATGGTCGTCGTATTTGGTCGCATGGGGTCAACGCTCTAGATAAAGAAAGAAAGAAAACATTTATTCATTGCTACATACAAAGAAAAGCACGTTTACGCACTCACATACATTAAGAAACACTTAACAATCAACCTAAAGAAAGTAAACGTAAATTACATAAAAATTATAAAAATATTACAATGGAAAAGAAGATCAACAATAGAATACAGCACATTAAACACAGATATAAGTACATGAGATATCCATTAAAAGTTTCTCGTACTTAAATGCCTGCGTAGCAATGAACTGGTGACTGCCTCAGCATTATTGTTGTGAGTGACACCTCACAACACTGGTTTTCAGTCAGCACCTTTAAAGGGTGTCACGGACTTAAATTAATAAAAATATTTTTTGAAATAATAATACAATAAGAATAAAACAAAATTAACACTTATTAAAACTTACTTATTACCACTTGTATTTGCAATATATATAAACAGTATCATTAATGAAATGCATAATAAGCATATGTGAAATATATATATATATAATATATATAATATATATATAAACAGAAATAGACACATAAAATATTTATATAATGAAACTGGAGAGATTTTCCAGGAACGTACAAAGTGGCGCTCAATAGTCTAGCTATCCCAATGGGAACTAAAGGTGTGAAAATGTGTATGTATGTATTAATATATGTATGTATGAATGTATATACTTTAATGTATATAATTTTGCACGACAGGCGGGAAAAAATAATAATAATAATAATGTTAAATACTATGTACCGGTAGCCGCTGGAATTAATGGATTGTGCTTAGCTAGCAGATACTTTTTAAGCTTTCGCTTAAAAATATACTTGCTAGTCGCATTTTGGATGGGTGGGGGAAGGTCGTTCCAGATATTGCTCGTGTTTCCATTATTGGTATTGCCAAAATTTGCTTTAGACATATCCACTAAAAGTCCGAGTTTTTCTTTAAATTTATTTTGGATATCTTTTTTTCTATCTTCCACCACTTGTTTCTCTTCGGCAGATAGGCGAACGTTCCAGTTTTTTAGGGGCAACCTGTATGCTACGTGCAGTATTGTTTCGAAAAATCGAATTCTAGCATGCAACAACGACAGTCCAAAGCTAAAGTTTTCTTTTTTGCATGGCCTCTCCTTTGATAAATCGTTAAATTCCGAAGCAGTAGCTTCACATATGTAACACCTCAATGTATACGAGGGCTGCTATTTATGTATCCGGAATAAAAAAAAGAAACAAACATATATCAATTAATATGGTTTTATTGCTTCTCAAAATATTCGCCGCTCAGATCTATACACTTTTGCATGCGTTGAAACCAATTTTCATAGCACTTTTTCCACTCAGACTGAGGTATCTCCAAAACGTGCATTTTGAACGCATCGACTGCCTCTTCGCGGCTCGAAAAACGTTGACCACGTAATTTTTTCTTCACATTTGGAAATAAATAAAAATCATTGGGTGCCAAATCAGGGCTGTACGGCGGATGACCTGTCAATTCGATCTTTTGAGCTTCTAAAAACTGAGTTGTGACGGCCGACCTGTGACAGCTAGCATTGTCGTGATGCAGAATGATTCTACGTTGTCGGTTAGTCTTTCTTATTTGTTCAAAGACTTCCGGCAAACAAATGGTCGTATACCACTCCGAATTAACAGTTTTACGATTCTCTAAAGGCACTGTAGCTACATGGCCATTTATACCAAAAAAACAAGCGACCATTTGCTTCAATGTGCTTTTTGCACGAATAACTTTTGTTGGGTTCGGCTCATCTTGGAACACCCACACCGTGGACTGCTGCTTAGTTTCGGGGTCGTAAGCGTAGATCCAAGATTCGTCACCTGTGTAGATATTATAAACAGCTTTTGACGCACCACGGTTGTATTTTTTAAACATTTCTTTGCACCAATCGACACGAGCCTGTTTTTGATCAATACTCAAGTTGTGCGGAATCCAACGGGAGCAAATTTTTTTTACAGCTAAATGTTCATGAAGTATCTTATGTATGCTCGTCATACTAATGCCCAGAGATGCCTCTATCTCACGATATGTAACATGACGATCTTGAGTTATTAGTTCCCGGACAGCATCGATGTTTTGAGGTACAACGACCGTTTTAGGGCGACCTTCTTTAATTTCATCAGTAAGCTTAGATCGTCCACGATTAAACTCGCTAAACCAGTGATACACAGTGGTCTTTGAGGGTGCTTCATCCCCAAAAGTCGAAGTAAGCTGATCGATGCACTGTTTTTGAGTTAGACCACGCCGAAAATCGTAAAAAATCATGGCACGAAAATGTTCACGAGTTAAATCCATGGTGGTGAAGACACGCAATTTTCAAAATGACGCTACGATGTGAAAACAATTGACAGTCACATAAAAATAAATGTATTCTAAAGCTAAAGAGTTCTATTTTTAAATGATGTAATTACTTTTTAAATTATTGTTCTGTAAGTGGCCAGTTCCGGATACATAAATAGCAGCCCTCGTATTTGGTATTCGTTGCTGCATTGCATACCTTGCCATCCACCATGGTAAATAACATTCTATGCCCAATAGAAAAACCATTTATTTTTGTGCTTGTGAGGGCTGTTATTTGTGAGTGTATGTATTCATTTGTGATGTCAGTCGTCTCCTTCACAAAACGCATTCTAATAGGCCGACAATAAGCGAGGTGACGATGGCGTTGGATTTTGCCACAGTATTCTTTTTTTCTGATCCACAAATTAATTGTAGTGGAACTACGGAGCTCTGAAATATATTGGCATCAGAATCATTATCAAATTTCATATGAAATTGATCTTGTTGTGACCCATCACAACCCCACTTACTTATTAGAATTAACGAACTTTTTTCGATTTCGTTTAAATGTTCTACAGCTTCTCCCAATAATTGCATTAATCGTGATGCTGTGTGATCCATCACAGTCTCGGTCACTCGATTAATTTCCGGATAACTGTCTTTTTTCGCTTTTTGGAGAACAGAATAACATGGAAAAAAACTTGGATTGGTGTCACGTACTCTTTCGTATTGAGCTTTAGTCAATTCGGCGTCTGTAAACATTGACAATGCTTGCAATGGAGATAATTGTCGTGGCTGATCTTGCTTTTCGTTACTTTTTTTTAAAGCCTTTTCATATTTATTTGCCCTTCGAGGACTTTTTGTTAAATCTTTCACAACTTTTGAAGCTTCGACTTTTCCTGCTTTTCACAATTTCATTTGTGTTGCGTAGGTCAGTTCTGCTAGGTCTTTGGACCTGAGATCGTTTGTTTTTCTTCTTTTACTTCTTTCACTAGAGTCTGTAAATGACTTCTGAGGACGCCCGGGGCTGACTCCTACAACAAACATAAAATATTTTTAATATACCACAAATTCAATTTAGTTGCCTTTCAACACTTCCGGCACCGTTATAATGCAAACAGGCAAAGCAAAGGGATCGCATCTGTTATGCTTTTCTTCCCTGCGCTCGGTAAAGATATTGTGCCGCTGAGCCACGTGGTATTATTATCTTCAAATCTCTTTCTGATTTTGCGAGCAGCAAGCCATTTTCGTTTGAACTCATGTTTAATAATTGAAAGTTTGTGTTTTACTTCAGCTATTCTTAGGTCATTTTGAGAATAACCTTTCAACAATTCTTTCTCCATAAATATTAACTTTCTGTCAAATGTTGGTTTATTTGAACGTTGAACAATCTCATACAACTCATTTCGAGTCATAGTCTTGACTCCAGAAGGCCCTGATAACAATAAAAAGGAATAACATTAATATTATACCTTTACCAAAATTTTACTTATTTCAGAAAAAAAAAGGGCGGTTTCGTGCGGCAATTATTTTTATAAATAGGCTGTCAATTATGCCTCACATTATACAAAAGTTTTCGATACTCAGAAATGTACAGAAATATAACAAAACCCTTTTTGAAACATATGTTTAACAATTTTTACAAAAGTTACTTACACCAATGTTATACGACTAAAAAAAACAAAACTTACAAGATATTAAACAAAAGCATGATATTTAACAGTAAGTACATTCCTGGTCTAGAGTCATCCATCATAAAAACACCACAAAATCACTTCACAGAACTAAAAACAAGAGCTTAAAGTACAATGAAATAAGAGCGCATCGAAAAATAACATGTCAGGGGTAAGCGAGCTGTAACTTCCGACTGACCTTACGAAGCGCTGTGTGACGCTAGCGCCTTTGAGTGTTCGTTATTGGTTGCAGTAACTCGTTAGCTTTTTAGTCGTTTATAATACAGGGTGTCCGGTGGCAGAATTAGGATTTAAAATGTAAATAATAAAAAAAACTACAGACGATAAAAATTTATTTCTATAACTATTACAAAGAAGTAAAGTGCGGGTTTTATTTCTTAAAAATTATTTAATCCAAATGTTGACCGTCACGTTGGACACACTCTCGGAATCTGTCCTCTGTATTCCGTGCCACTCGCCGGAGGAGTGACGTCGGGATGGCATTCACCTCGCGAACGATATTTTCTTTTAGTTCTGCGGTGGTCGCCGGAACTGTCTCGTAAACTTTACTTTTGAGGAACCCCCATAGAAAAAAGTCCATGGGGGTGAGATCCGGCGACCTGGGTGGCCATGGAATGTCACCAAAACGGCTTATCAATTTTGTAGGGAAGAATTCACGAAGAAGCGCCATAGTCTCTCCAGCAGTGTGAGGTGTGGCACCATCTTGCTGGAACCATGTGTGTGAACTGTAGGCAGGATGTTCTCTTATTGTTGGCAGAAAGTAATCATTGAGCATGAGGCGATAAGAAGCACCGGTCACCGTAATGGGTTGTCCTTGATGATTATTAAAAAAAAGGGTCCGATTATTCCACTGCTTGACAATGCACACCAAACCGTCACTTTGGGACTGTAAAGTGGCTGTTGGTGTTTTAAACGTGGATTCTGTCCTTTATGTGACCAATAACGGCAATTCTGCTTGTTAACACTTCCATTCAAGTGAAAGTGGGCTTCATCACTCCAAAAGATAGAGTTCACTGTTCGAAATCGCTCCAACATTGTCTCGCAGAAAGTTTTGCGCAAATTAAATGCAATCATTCGGTTTGTAAAAAAACAGTCCTTGACTTCCGGTATCATCGGTAGCAGTACCGATTTTTGTAGATCCATGGAGTATATACGCTCTTCATTTAGCGTTTCTCTTTTTGAATCTGTGCTATATGCCTCCGTAGCTTCCTTATCTTTATTTCGGTGAATGTTCATTTGGCAGAGTGTTTTTAACTCCGGTACAGTTTTAGTTCTTTTACTTTCAGCTAAAGATGTTTCAAAAGATAAACAATTGAAGCATTTGTCATTTTTAGGTCTGTGTAAGGATATATTCATACGTTTCAAGGTTCGCCTGATGAGTTCTTTACCGCAACTTACATTAGGCGCGTTATGCCTGCGTTAATGCGCAGTGCACGGTTTGTACATATCAATAAAATTTTCAAGTACTGTGGTATCTACTTTTGGTTTTGGATGTGTCCCTCTTTTGTCTGTCAAAGAAACCGTCGTGTCCTGCTTAAGTTTTTTCGACATTGTCGTCAATATAGGTAATTTTTATAGCCAAATTTTCTTGTAAACCTTTTTTTGTTGTACCATCAGGGCATGGAAGAGAATATGATCGAGACTCCATTCTCTTAAAATCTTGCCCATCCCCTTGATTGCGCAAAGATTTTACAGGCCCCAATTGAATAAATCTTGCAAGCCATTTTATTTGACTATCATGAGTCAGATTCCAATAGGACTTGTATAAATTTGCTCTCTGAGTAATATCAAAATGCACACATTCTCTGCGACATTTCAAACCACAGTCCTCTGGTATCATGGGATGTTTTTCTCTACTCTTTGTCACTTTTTCTTCCTGGGACAGATGTGGAAATTTCACTGTTTTTTGATGTCGTATTTGCTACACCTCTTGAATGGCAGGTGGGGCTTCGTGAGTTGTAGAGTCAGGAGTGAACTGCGTGTCCATTAATGTACCAATACTTTCAATATCTTGAGTAGTTACGCCTTCGCTTACTTGATAAAAAGCACGCATTATGTTGTGATCCGGCTCAGAATTAGAGTTGCAAGGTGATTGAGGAATAATAAGTGCTGGTTTCTTTAAACTATATTGTTCTGTTTGACAGGAATTGTTGGATGAAACATTTGTAATCTTCATTTTTTTTGACATTGTAACTCAGTGTAATACATATCTTGACTATTTTCAATAAAAGAGTCATCGCTAGAATATGATATTGGTATAGGTGCATTGGGACGTGGCATTATGTCCTGAATAAAATCATATTCTTAGTTTAAAGAATGGGTTGGTGTGATGCCAAGATCTTGAAGCTGAATGAGTTCTTCATCATTTTCTAATTTTTTTCTGACGCTAGGCGTATAACTAGAATGAAAAAAGCCATGCATCACACAGTAGCTAAGTACTCATCTCCAGCTTTAGTCAGCCAAACACAACACCTATCGCGTAATCCGTAATAATTATAATAGTCTAACGACGAACGTTTCGTATCATTTTGATCCGCCATTCCGCAGTGCTAGCAACCAGCAAAATGCTTCAAAGTTAATTACACAAGACAATTTAGTGAAATGCAAAGATGAGCTTATCCCAAATCCTTATACATATAAACCAAAACCAAACATAGTGCTTCTTAGGTAGCAAGCTAATCGTCAGGTTGATATAAATGGCACCCTATTTATTATAAACACTTGTACCCGCTAATACAAAAAACAACTCAGGATTCCCCAAAGCCCCTGTGCACACCACAACCTACTATGAAACTAAAACCTTCCTAGGTAAGTAGGACAAAGGACGGTGCTCTAATTTGTAGGAATATAGGGAGTATACTCACATTTGCCCTCCATTCTGCAGAGATAAAGAAACAAGTTTCCTTCCTCGGTTCATATACACTTTTCTGTCCATTATTTACAATAACTTTATTTGCACAGTGAGTGTCTTCATACAAAACAAAACTCCTTATAAACTTAAATTGACAACTACCTACATTCGACGCCGACGCTCAATAACAAACCGCAAGTGTCAAATGAACGGGCTATTCCACATATCCCCCCTGAGCTATCCCCCCTGGGGGGGAAGAAAGGAATTTTTTTCCACATAGTGCTACCAGGGGGGATAAACGGAAATTTTTCTTCCACTTATCCCTCCTAAGACAAAGTACAATCGAAAAGAACAATCATTATGCCCGTGGACTACTGACCTTATTTTATTGCCTTTTGTTACATAATTAATAATTTTCATCAATCTTACTGCTAATGTTCTTGTTTGTTTGGGATATTTTAAATCAAAAGGTAAGTAATTTTAGTTAAGGTGTCTTCAGGACACTTAGAAAATTTTATACTCTAACCTAGTCTATTAACAAATTTAAGCAATATTTAGTTATCATTTTCTTACATTGACGTATCATATGTTGTAAACTTGTATTGTAGAAGACTAATTTCTGTACCAGGGAATCATATGACTAGAGAAATTTGCGAACTTCTGTTTGGAAATGTAAAAAAGACAATATGATCAAACCGGCTACTTAACCTTGGTCCCTCTGATAGTCCTTTTTTTTAAATCAATGGCCCGTGGTCCCTTTTTCAATATGAACTGTCCAAAATAAAAGTCTCGCTTACATTTATAGGGTTTTTATTCATATTCTATAATGGTTTGATAGTTGAAATATTTTCATCATACAAAAAAACGTAAGAGGTAAAAACACTTAGAAATATTTTCACAAAAGATTGATAATGATGAATGCATTAAATCACTTGAATTTGATTTTGCGAAAATATTTTTAATGAATTACTATGGGTGCTCTACCTGCAACCAAGCAAACAAGCATGCAAACAATCAAGCAAGTATGCATACAAACAACCATGCATCCGCGTTTTATTTATACAATTTTTCTAACATAAATAATATCTAGTTAAAGAGATTTACGATTTGTAAGACTATAAATAAAGTTACTTCGGTCTTTTAAATCTTTGGAATAATGAGATAATAGTAAAAGATATAGTTGGTAAAAGAAAAAAAAACATTTCTGGATTTAGTTTTTCTGGGAAATGATACTTCTACAAAATGTATTTATGTACTAATGAAGTGGTGGAAAATAAAACATCTGCGATACGTAAATTCTGTGAACCGTTTTCTAAATGTTGAAATTCGGATTTAAAATATTCTAATATTCGAAATGTTACCATGATTAACACATACATACTTAAATCTCGGCTATAATACCAAAACAGGGTAGCCAAAGGTTTAGAATTAATGAGGTATTGCTATTCTAAGCCGACACAAACCATGCGTTTTTTAAACGTAAATTGTAGAGAGTATTTGTGTTCAAAAAAAGCTCTTCCGACCCCTTTTTGGGATTCTTTCCATGTATCAAATAATCAAACTCACTCTCTATTTTGAGGTTACTTTTCAATTTATTCTTTTCTAACTAAAGAAAAGCATCAAGATAAAATCAAAATCATTTATTAAAAGAAATAAACACTTACAGAAATATTTACATATATATATACATACATACATACATATACTCACGGCCGCAGCCTAGGTAGCTTTTTAAAGATTACTTCAATTATCTTAGCATATCGAGAAAGTGTCCAACCGTTATATCTCCCGTTACCAATTGCATTTGTGCATTTTGGATTACATAATCGCGGGTAACATATGCTTGTGCCCTCTTTCTTGGTGGATACATTTTAAGTTGTTTTCTTTTTATAAGAACTGATTGAGTATGTAATATTTTTAATAAGGTGAATAAACTTGGTTTTCTTTTGCTTTTGCTGTTTATTTTGAAATGCCATGCTTCTGCAAAATTATTTGTCCTATGCCGTTTCCCAAACACGCACCACTGTTTCTGAAACTCCTCATTTTTAAGCCAAGTTTTTTTAAAGTATGATTTAAAATCACCCATTTTAAACTCATCCAAAATCTGATTAGTGATGAATGACCATCCCTCTTGAATTCTATAAAATGGCAATAGCATCACGACACGGCATCACGACGGTTGCAGAGTTGGAAAGCATTCCTACTTCTCCAGCACCCGCTGCTACCAGTGCAGCTGCTACTGGGGCTTCTGCTGCGCCCAAAGCTCAGAAATCCTCAACAACCAGACCCGCACGTGCAGTGAGAAAATGATGGTGTAGTAGGTTATTCAATAATTCTCTCGTTGGCTGACGTAGGTTATATGTAGAAAACGTATTTTAAATCTTTTTGTTCATGAAAACCTCATGTGGGGATTATTACTAATAATTAAAGAATAAATAAAGGAAAGAAAAACTTCGACGACGAAAACGGGGCGTTTACCCGAGGTCGCGGGTTCGATCCCCGCCTGTGTCAAAGTTTTTCTTTCCTTTATTTATTCTTTAATTATCAGTATTAAACGTATTTGTTTTTTTTATCATTTATTTCTATCCAAATTCTATGGTTTTTTAATTATTAATTGATGGGGTATTTAAGTATTAATGTAATTCATATAATTTCACTGGTGTTTTATAATTTCCTTTTTCTTTTTTGCCGTGTAGTGTCGGCTTAGAATAACACTACCCCATTTCTACCCGTGGGTGATCGTAAGAGGCAACTAAGGGTATAGGGGCTTTTTAAGTGATTTTTGGGCGATGTGGTTGGAGACCCATCACCAAAAACATTTATTATTACCATCTTTCCCCCAATCAACTTCCAAAAGTGGCTGAGGAATTCCTCATTCCAAAGCTCTGGCTACCCCGTTAAGGGATTTATAGCCGTGAGTATATGAATGTATGTTTTTTCTTTTTCGTGACTGTTTTGTCAAGTCAACATATGACAATGACTGACAGCACTAACTTCATTTGTTTTCATTTACGGTTTTGGTAATAGTTCTCTTTTGAGGCAGTTATGTGTACTGTACCTACTGACAATACCTGTACCTACTTAGTTACAATTGGCCTAGACCTCGCTTTTATAACATACCCTTTTTATATTATAAATCGATAAAGGACATCAAACTAAACAACTTTGCCCACGGAATGCCTATCTAAAATATTGTAATTTTCAAAAAATAATAATAATAAAAAACTGTCGTACCTAGTTCAAACTGAGAATGTATAGAATGAGATTCCTTGCTTCAGTGAAAAAAAGAAATAAAAAAAAAACATTTGATCTATGATTTTCGCTCTGTAAACAAAAATATAACTTCTTTCGGTATTTTCCAGTTGTATTGATCGTCGTTGAAAAATAATATCATGAAAAGAAATCGGAAAGCGAGCGATTGAACTGGAAAATACCGAAAAGAGTTATGTTTTTGTTTACACCATAGATCAAATGTTTTTTTTTATTTCTTATTTTCACTGAAGCAAGGAATCTCATTCTATACATTCTCAGTTTGAACTAGGTACGACAATTTATAATTATTACTATTTTTTGAAAATTACAATATTTTAGATAGGCATTCCATAGGCAAAGTTGTTAAGTTTGATGTCCTTTATCGATTTATAATATAAAAAGGGTATGTTAAAAAAGCGAGGTCTAGGCCAATTAAAATTGGAAGGCAAGCCTCTGGTCAAGTACGGCGCACGGACAAGTATTTTTGAAATCTAGTCGGACAAAAACCCTAATTACGAAATTGCCATTATGAACCTAAAAACTAGTTCCAAGTAGAGATAACAAACCGATGAACTATGTTTAGGCACATCTACCCTCATATTTTGTCCGCCGCGCGCACAACGACAGTCAGAACTCGATCGTTTTAACTTGTGCATTGAATCAGTTCTCGGCGGCCTTAAAAATCGACAACTTTAAGGATTTTTTTAAAGATTTCAAAGTTTACCTTGCAGTTTGAAAGTGATGGATTCTTATAGAATAGGTAAGTGGCTTTATTAGTGGTTTTAAAGAACAGTCATAACCTAATTAACTATGTCTTTTTTTGAACTAATGAAAAACCACTTAGTTTTATACTCCGATTTTGATACATTTTGTTCTTTGCTAAGGTTTTTGTTTGGGTACCCGGATATACCCGGCTATGATTTTTATTGAGGGTTGTTTTAGACATAATACCCTGCTAAAATACAATGAAAACACACCCGGATACGTCCGGATACATGACTTTTTTAAACCAAAAGAAGATAGTTTTTCGTTAAAATGTAAATTTCTTTTTTTTTAATATTAGTTTTATATTATATTTTCTTCTTTTAGGTTCCGAAGGTACTTCAGGAGTAAGGGTTGCGACCCGACGCTACTTTTGTTATCGAATTAAAATGAAGATTTACCCAATTTGGATGCCAAATTAGAATTTTTAAGAGAAAATATCTTAATAGACCAGAATTTTAAAAGGGACCAAATTGTTTTGACCCTGGGTTCTCCCGCGCTATGCTGGATGTGCAACCGGGTAACATTCTAAGCTAAATAGAATCCAATAAGACACAAAAATAATTTTGTCCGGCTAGATTTCAAAAATACCAGTATGTGCGGCGATGACATCTTTGTATGGCAGAACGGGGTGCCATCGGGCTGGCGCTGGACGGCGTTGCTAGACACTTTGCTCTACATATCGTCGTTCGAAGTCATTTGTGGCATCGTGCGTGATCCCTGGCAGCAGGGCCTAGACGTCGGCGGTATGTGCGCTCAAGGCGATGACATAATAGTAGACTTTGGTCGACTCAAGGATGTGCGTAGAGTGGTGGCGGTGTACAAGGCGTTGGGCTATGAGGTCCACCCGGAAAAAACGTATATTTCCAGAGACACAGCAGAGTTCCTCCGCAGGTCATACGAAGTAACCGGAATCACGGGATACACGTGTCGGACTCAACTGGCCTGACGGTTCCGTAATCCCATACTTGAGGAACTACCGGAATCCCATCCCGGATGTCGATGTGGATGCTGGCCAGGCAGAGGGGGGGTTGTGCCGAGAGTTTGGCCCAGATGTACTTCGAGGATGCGGAGCAGGCGGGTGTGAGGCGGGACGTGGCGTGTAATTACGCCTTAACCCCGATCAGTGTTGGAGGTTTAGGCCTATCGCTCAAGGGACGCGAGGGTATGACGGAGATGGCTAGGGCTCTGGACCTAAAATAATAAACTGATGTAGGAAGTAATTACGAGTATATTTATAAAAGTACTAGTTTCCAAATAAACAAACAGAACAGATCAGATAGAAAGATGTCAAGTGTCAACTATCACATAAAACATCATAGATAAACTAAGGAGATTACACTTGATCACTTTAACCAAGAAGGTGTGATTTTAACGAATAATAAACTGATGTAGGAAGTAATTACGAGTATATTTATAAAAGTACTTGATTCAAAATAAACAGACAGAACAGATCAGATAGAAAGATGTCAAGTGTCAGCTATCACATAAAACATCATAGATAAACTAAGGAGATTACACTTGATCACTTTAACCAAGAAGGTGTGAAGCTCACTTCTTAACATCCCGTCCCGTTTTTCTTTGAGGCTAAGCCTATAAGACAGCTCAGCTCTTGGATCCTTGGCTTGGACAGCGGCTTCGTAAGGAAGTCAGCGAGCTGCTTGGCTGCTTCAACTTAAAGAACCTTCAGGTTTCCAGCTAGAACACATTCATGAAACGAAGAAGTGCCATATCTCGATGTGCTTCGTTCTCTGGTGCCTCTCATATGGTGGGTCATGGGCTAATCGTATCGCTGACTCATTGTCCAAATGAAGTTCTGAGTTGACCTCTTCAGTCACCATAAACTTGATTATTCTTTTGAGCCAAATAGCCTCTCTGGCCGTTTCACTGGCAGCCACTATTTCTGCCTCTGTGGAAGATATTAGATATATGGAACATACGGGAATGGACCGGCATAACCTCCGTCGAACAACTGTTTCGGTTGGCTACTAATAAAGAGGAGTTCAAGAAGCTGACGGCCAACCTTCAGAATTGAAGAGGCACTTGAAGAAGAAGAAGGAAGATATTGCAACGGTCCTCTGCCGCCTGCTTTGCCAGGCAATTGCCCCTTTTGAATATATGCAGACCATTCCTGACGTAGATTGCCCAGTTGTGGGATCTCCTCCATGGTCCGCATCACTATAGCTGTTCGCGCCAGATTATTGAGTGCTTGTTTTCTGGCAGTATGCGCTTAGGCTTAGCCTATTCTATATTGAGTGAGTGATTGATAGAAAAAAAGATGCTATGACTTCTTAACTTAACCTTTGATTTTTGATGGCGGATTTTTGTATTGTAATTTAATTTTGTATAAATTTTGAGTATTGTGGTAATAATAGAAAGGGGCAGTTAATAATTTTGATTGTTTATATTGTGAATCGGTGGAATTGTGGACAATATAAATGTGACCTCGGTTGAAAAAACTTTGATATGCGTTGCGAGTGGGGCACGCGTTGAATCAGAAATCACCCGATGAAGATCTTCGTAGAATACGAAAGAAAGCAAGGAAAGAATTACTAGAGACGATATCCCTTGGCCAGGGAATCGTATTTATATCTTAATTACGGCGACGTAGTATATGGTCCTTGCCTCCTAGTCCGATCTCAAAAACTGATTCAACGGGTCCAAAATGCTTGCGCCCGATTTTGCTTTGACATACCACCGCGTACTCACGTTTCGCCTTACTTAAGAAAAAATAAACTTCTTAACTTAAAATCTAGAAGAGAACTACACTTGGCAACACTTATGTTCGGTATAGTTAAAATTAACTTACCAAAATACCTACATAATAAATTAGAGTGGTCGAGGAACGTTTCGAAATATAAAACTAGAGGGCATACATATTTGCTGGTTACACCGAAACATCATACGACTGCTTTTAAGGAAGCTTTATGTTTGCAGGTTCGAAATGCTGGAACGATTTACCACCACCCCTTCGTGATATTGTTTTACTGAATAGCTTTGAGCCTGTATAATCTTCCTCCTGCCCCTCCCTTCTTTGGTCAATCTCTTCCTAAATATATCATTGTATATACATATCCACCTACAATATTGTACTGTCATGCGCAGGGCCGCGCCGCCCCTGTGTGCGAAGTGTGCGGGGCACACAGGCGCCAAGACAATAGGGGCGCCGCGCCGCCACTGCCACCTAAATTATTTTTGTCACCTATATGATTGTTTTTTATAGTGGAGTATCGACAAGTAAGTAGGTACAATAGGCGCAACATAGGCCTTGTTAACAACAAAACATCTATAACGCTTATTGAACAAGTCTCTCAATATTTAATGTTTATTATTATTCACGTTTATGGTTTCATTTTACGTTTAGGGTTTTAGTTTACATTCCTTACGAGCTCAACGTTAAAACGGCGGCAGTTCTTTGAACCAGAGAAAAAGTACTAGTTATTTTAATCCGTAGAGGCGCCGAGTTTGTATGAGTATGAGTGAGTTTCTGAACGCAACCCGATGCGATGCGTGCGTGCGACGCAAGCGGGGTTGGGGTCACGGGTAGTATTCCCCGATTTTAACGAACGAGATAGCTAAGGCAAAACAAAACAAATGAACAATCATTTGATTGAAAGTGTGTGTGTGTAAGGTGCGCATTGAATTTTTATAATCATTGTTTGGGTGTTACCTACTGATTGTTTTAACGTGTTTTCACGATGAGTGATAGTAATCATGATAAAAAAAAGAAATTATCTGGTTACCAGAATCTAATAAGGAAAAGAAAACAAGAAGAACAACGTAATAAAAATGCAACTGAAATAAGTAAATATTTTACGGCTCACCCATCCACTTCGACAAAATCATTAGAGACAGAAACCAGTCATGTTATCGATGAAAGTATTATTAAATCTGATTCAAAAAACGCTTCATGTAGTGGTTAGTGTGTACTTTTTATGTAATTTTGTATAAATTAATATTATAACTTCTGTTTGCAATATTTAAAAAAAAGTTTTTTTTTTCAATTTTGAATACAAAAATTAACTTTTTTTCCTGCCGTTTTTAGAGATTAGACGGAAGGAACAGACAGACAAAAATCGTAAAAAATTACATTTTATTTTATGTACTTTTTACTGAATGCGTACATCCATAAGCATTTAGTTAAAAGCGGTTATTTTAATATTACAAACAGACACTCTAATTTGTATAAATATAAATAATTATTCATAGATAGATAAATCAGTTTATTCAGACAAGGAGATAGATAGGTACTCATGTGAACAATATTATGTATTTGTCTGTTATTAATTTAAGATGATACCGCCGAAGTTACGTCTGTGCCTGTGCCTGATACACCATCGTCACCGTCAAGACAATTATCGTCACCAATACCAACTTTTTTCAAAGATGATCCTGGAGCCTGGCCAGAAGTTTTAAACGCTACTTTGATCCAGTATATAATAGAAAATACGATCAAACAAATTAAACAGTATAATTTTCCGCGTTATTCTTCGGGACGAAAATTTTCTGAGTATTATTATGAAAGGCATTTAGGAAACGGTGAAAAGTATCACAGAGCTGCTATATTCAGTGTCCAAAAATGCCGTTTACTGCTTCTGTTGCAAGCTATTTGAATCAAAACATAAAAATAAATTCTGCGAGGGAATTAGTGATTGGCAACATCTAGCTTTGTATTGCAGCAGACATGAGAAAAGTTCTGCTCATTTCAATAATTATAAAAAATGGACAGATTTGTGTCATGCTCTTAAAAATAAGAACACTATTGATAGTATTCAACAAAAACTTTTAGAGGTTGAAAAGCAGCGCTGGTACGATGTAATCAAAAGAATAATATATGTGGTTCAATTTCTAAGTACACAAAATATAGCTTTTCGTGGCCAAAGCCAAAAATTATATGATCGTAACAATGGTAATTTTTTAAAATGTATTGAAATGTTAGGAAAATTTTATCTTTCAATGACTGAACACATTCGACGCGTAACGAATGATACGGATTTCAAAAATATGCCGACTTATCTTGGAGATAAAAATCAAAATGAAATAATTGACATACTCGGTAACCAAATTCAACATATTATTTTAAATTTATGTCGAATTAATAAATATTTTTCAATAATACTGGATTGTACTCCTGACGTTTTACACGTAGAACAAATTAGTATTATAATAAAATTTGTCAATTTTAACACAGAAACTAGAAAGTTGGAAACAAGAGAGCATTTCATAGCTTTCTGTCCAATTATAGATACAACTGGCGCTGGATTGACGTCATTTATTTTAGAAAAACTAGACAACATTAATTTGGATATAAACAATTTAAGGGGACAGGGTTATGATATGCGCGGTAAGAATAATGGTCTTCAAAAAAGATTGCTGGATTTAACTCCCCGCGCTTTCTATGTACCGTGCGCTAGTCATAATTTAAATTTAATAGTAAACGACGCTGCCAACCTCAATCATCATACGACTGGTTTTTTTTGTATTGTGCAAGAATTATATAAATATTTTTCGTCCTCTGCTAAAAGATGGGATTTATTAAAAAAAATATGTCATAAATCTGACCTTAAAACCATTATCTGAAACAAGATGGTCAAGCAGAATAGATGCTATAAAACCGCTGTTTACAAATTTACCAAAAATGTATGATGCCCTATATGAAATATCAAATAATATATCATATGATCAGAAGGCAAAATATAACGCTAAATGTCTAGCAGAAAATATATGCACCTTTTCATTCATTTGTTCACTAAATGTATGGCATTTAATATTGGCAAAATGTGGCAAATGGTAAATTTTGTGAGTAAAATTCTACAGTCCGTCGATATGAATATGCAAGTTGCTTTAGATGCTTTAACAGAATTAAAAAAGTTTTTGATAAAAATTAGAACAGACACAAATTTTGAAGAAATTGTAAGTGATGCCAAAAAAATTGCCGAAAAATTTGACGTCGAACCTGAATTTGAAACTTCCAGATCCAGACCCCTAAGACGTCGTAAAACTCCAAAGAGTTTTGATTATGAACACGAAGACCACACTATAAATGATCCGAAAACCTCTTTTAAAATTAATGTATTTTTTTATATATTAGACCAAGCGTTATCTTCCGTAGATGAAAGATTTGATTTAATGAATAATCACAACGACGTGTTTAATTTTTTATTTAAGTGATGACCAAGATCAAAGTCGATTAAGAAGTAGCTGTCATCGTTTACAGGAGAAACTTTCAGCAAATGATTCATTGGATATTAACGCCGATGATTTGTGTGAAGAAATTATGTCTTGTCAGCCATTTTTCAAAAAATTAAGTTATGATGTGGTGAAAATTCTTGAATTTATATATTTAAACAATTTGACAGCTGTATGCCCTAACATTACCACAGCATTACGAATTATGCTAACTATGCCAGTTACAGTAGCAAGCGCGGAAAGGTCCTTTTCTAAATTAAAACTTATAAAAAATTACCTGCGCTCTACAATGAGTCAGGAAAGATTAACGAATTTAGCAACAATATCCATAGAGGAGGCCATACTAGACCATAGACATACATGAAACTATTAAGGATTTCGCAAACAAAAAAGCGTGAAAAGTGGAAATATTATAATTTAAGTAATGTTTGTATTCTTGCAAATGTTAAGACTCTTGTTGTTTTTTTAAAACATAACATAATTAGGTAATAGTCATATTAGTATTATTATTCTTAGAAAAAAGTCAGCTTCTTTGTTATTCATATTTAAGTTACTTAACAAAGAATTTAATACTTAAATTAAGTATTAAATTCTTTGTATTAATAAAGCATGTTAAAATTTTGTTCGAGTTTTATTTTTCGCAGTAATTGGCAAGCAGAAGCGAACGTGACTTACCTATTTAGTATCCTAATTCCTAAATGTTCCACAGTTTTGTACACTTAAGATGCGATTCCACTGGTGTGCTGAACTGTGCGACACTGCAATGCACAATGTGCGACACAGATGTTTATTCTGGTCGACTCACTAAAGCAAACAATAACAAATTGTGCGCGTACATTCTAGAAATGTTCGCGCACATCTGTATACTCTTGCGCGCGAACACATGCGGGCAGTGGACTCGCGTCGACGCGTACAAACCTATTGTTCGCGAACTCAGTCTTGCTTCCGCTACCGGAGTGAAAACATTTATTTGTGCGCGTACATTGTTAATTACCAACTTAAATATGGATTGGACGAATGATAAAATTATTAAATTTATTCAAGCTATTGAAACTTATCCTGTGCTATGGGATTCTATTCACAGTGATTATAAAAATAAAAACAAAAAACACGACGCCACTCAAGAGTTGGCGCAAAATTTCAATTGTGACTCGACTGAGGTAATGAGAAAATGGAAAATTATTTTGGCTCAATACCGAAGAGAAAAGAAAAAAATCGCGGACTCAAAATCTTCAGGCTCTGGAATTTTAGATATTTATAAGCCAAAATGGTTTGCTTATGCATATTTAAATTTCATTCATGGAAGGGATGAGCCGAACGCCAGCTTGAACTCACACGACGAAATAAATGAACGGGTACGTTTTAAATTTTTATTTTCTTATCTCTAATATTATTACTTAGATACCTATGCTATTTACGCTAGTGTTTCTTGCCATGGCACCATTCCGATATCAGTTTGGAAATAGTGTGCAAATTCTTCTCTTATGTCTTTCGCATCGCCAGGGGGTCTTCTTCCAACATGTCTTAAAGGTAGTAAGTTAGCCATGCCTGCATCGCGCCGCCAACTTCCATCGATAGTGCAATGAGTAATTTGGTTTTCAGTATCAAAACAGCCAAGAGAAGTATAAAGTTGAGAAGACGATTTTTGTGTCATCAAAAAATTATGCAAGTAACAACATGTCAGTGTTATCAATTGTGCCTTTTCTGGAGCTAGCAGAATAGGTTTCCTGAGCACGCGAAACACACCGGACATAATGCCGAATACATTTTCCACAATACGTCTCGCTCTGCTTAATCGATAATTAAATATTCTTTCTTTTGAGTTTTTGTCATGTTGACCGGGATATGGTTTCATTAAATTTATATCTAATGCAAAAGCATCATCTGCCACAATGACATGTGGAATTGGTTTGTTCCTTCCGGGTAACGGGTAAGGTTCAGGCAAATTTAATTTTCCTTGCCGAAGATTAGCATAGAAACCAGTATTTTTGAAGACACCACCATCCGATATTCTTCCTTTACAACCGACATCTACATACGTAAATTTATAATTTGCATCAACCAGTGCTAAAAGCACAATGCTGAAATCACCTTTGTAATTGAAAAAGTCACTTCCAGTATTACTTGGAGCTTGAATAACAATGTGTTTGCCATCCATAGCCCCGATGCAATGAGGGAAATTCCAAAGATGGTCAAATTGGTGCTCTACGATCATCCATTCTTCTACAGTGTTAGGCATCTGAAAAAGTAAATCTTATTACTATTTCAGGTATCACAAGATATCCATGACCCAGGAAATGAAGATCAAGAATCTCTTCATGAAACGACAGTCGAAAAATTTAAAGCTCCGAGGAACTCGCTTAAACGCCGTATTGTCGATGAAGACCCGAGAATTGACCAAGCTTTGTCCATCATGAATAATGTTAACAAGCATATGGAAGCAAAAAAAACTGATGACGACGACATTTTTGCTGCAGCCGTCGCAACGAAATTAAGGAAAATTAAAGATGAGCGAACGAAGATTTTAGTACAAAGGGATATCGATAATTTATTATATGACGCTATTATCGGTACTGGCAAATATATTACAACTCCAATGCCATCACCGTATTCAAATTCATCAAATTCTCAGAGTCAAGAAGCCGGTCCGGCTTCAAGTATTCAGGTCCGCGATAATGATTACTTTAATCTATTACGCCAGAATGATAGCCAAATAATATCTTGGCATGATATGTAATGCAATAAAAGTGACTAAAATAAAATGGTACATTATTTTTATTTTCTTACCTTAATATATTTTTTCAATACGCTTATCAACGCCTTACAAGTCTCAGGTACAATCCGAGCAATAAGCTCTTTTGAAACTTTAAATAAGTACATTAAACTTGCAAAAGAATCTCCAGTAGCAAGATATCTTAAGGTAATTGCAAGCCTTATTGAAACAGGGACACATTTTCTGTAGTTGGTATCTTGCTTAGCAATAAAAGGACTAGTTTCATTGACCAGCAACTGAAAATCTTCGCAAGATATACGTGTGAAATTTTTAAATCCACTCAATGGATCTATTTTTATTTCTTCTAGAAATCTATTCGTTTCTTCATTCCGTCGCTGTAGTAAAGGCCTCACCCAACATCGCGGTTTCTTTCTTCGTTTCTTTTTAAGCAGACTACATAGTAAAACACATGCTGCAGCACAAAGCACTACGTTTTCCTGTCCGTCCATAGTCCATATTAACTACTGAACTGTCTGCGACAGAAACTCTGTTCAGTGAACATGTTCGCGCACAAATGTGCTGAGCTGTGCGCTTACAAAAGTTACGCACAGCTTAACCAGTGGAGATGGAAGCTAGATGCGGTACCAGCTTAGTATCTGCACTGCTGGAGTTTGGCACAATATGTTTGTAAGCAAATGTGCTGCACACTATTTGGTGGAATCGCACCTTAAAGGTGATATATAGATATTAATGATAATATTATCTAAGTACTGTAAAACTGGAGAACATTTATTTCAGTCAAAATTAACAATTAAAAATATTAATCCAAAAATAAAATTCTGAATTAATATATTTAATGCCGGCGCTGCCCTGGTCATGCGCACTTATCTGTTTTATTACCACCGTACTTATACGTATATGTTTATATTCCTATGTATTTCTTAAGTATATTATATACATATGTATAAAGTTTAAATTTCCTCGAACATTTTACCAAGGTACAGTTGTTTTATTTTTTATTATAATTATAATGATTTTATCTGTTTTTGTTTGTTTCAAATAAATTACGTAATAAGCTATAACCATTTATGGAGTAGGTTTCTTTCCTTTTTTCTCTGTTACAGTATTTGTTTCTTATTATTTAATTATATTATATTTTTTTTGCTTTATGTATTAGTTGGTATGCAGTAGATATAAGTTTGAGGTGTTGGCTGAAAACCAGCGTACTCAGCGTTTGTGTCTTGCGAGACTTGCGCTGGGTACATTTTACGCTGAGCCAAGACCTTTTTGGTATCATTAAATGTTGTATCTAATACTGTTTGTAATTTTGTTTTTAATACCAAATAAACATTTTACTTACTTACTTACTTATTTTTATCAAAGACTAGATGCATTCAGATCTGATCAAAGGACGGAGCAACTCACCAGGAAATCACGTAAGTGGATAAAATAATTATATAATCATTAAACACACATGGTAGCAGAGAAAAACACGAACAATAGCATTGAATGCATTATGTCGCAGTGGAAGATTGGTATGTAATACCATTATTTACAGTCCCTTTGATATAGGGTAATATTCTCTTCACTCTCGCCACATTCTCTGGTTTTGGACTGTCTAAATTTCTTGAGACAACACTAACAGCATAAGCTATATCAGGTCTTGTCCCTAGATAAGAAAGCGCACCAACCGCTTGTCTGTAAGGGAATGGAGCGGCATCTTTATCGATTTCTTGCGGAATAGCATTTTTCACTATAGGAGTCACAGCAGCTTTAGAATTTTGCTTGTTAAACCTTTCTAGTAGGCGCTTGGCATAATTCTTTTGATCAATTCTTATTGATCCATCTGATTTCCTTTCAATTTCTATTCCTAAAAAGTATGACTGCTAGCTTTCCAACGACTAAAAAGCTAACTAGTTACTGCAACCGATAACAAACGCGCAATGGCGCTAGCAACACATAAGTTACAGCTCGCTTACGCCTCACATGCGATTTTTCAATGCGCTTTAATTTCATTGTTCTATAAGCTCTTTTTTTGGTTTAGTGAATTGATTTAGTGGTGGTTTTTATGATGAATGATTCTAGGCCAGGTATGTACTTACTGTTGAATAACATGCTTTTGTCAAACATCTAGTAAGTTTTGGTTTGGTCGATAACATTGGTGTGAGTAACTGTTGTAAAAATAGTCATTTATATTTTTCTAAGAGGGTTTTGTTATATTTCTGTACATTTCTGAGTATCAAATCATTTATTTCTCAGATAATAAAATCCATAATCAATCATAACAATAGTTTTAAAACACACAATGTCGATAAATATAAATAAACTTAATCAATAAATCGTCGGTGCGCCGACCGAAACCGATATGTGCATTTTTTCGTTTTTCTTTCGCTAGATGGCGTTAGTTTTACGATCTCTATCCGTTACGAAAAACCGTATGTGAATTTAAGGCTTAGTTTTCGTAAACCCAATCCAGATATGTGCATTTCTAAAGTCGACAAAAAAGGTATGTGTATAAATGCACATACGGAATTTGGCTTCTACTCGTAACACGTGCACATATCAGGTTTTGACGTGAACACGTGCTGTATGATTTTGAGGTTATGTGTACATTTATCGCTTAAACAAATGAAGATCTAGTAAGTGCTTTTAATTACATTGTTTAATTTATCTAATGCTACTACAAAATAACTCAGAACGGAAGAAAAAGAACCGTACATAAGTGTGGTCCTTGAGTTTGTTTGGTGTGATTTTTTTTTGCTATTACATTCTTCTAAAGCATCATTCTATTTTTATTCCTATACTTTAAACGAGCAATTCTTATAGCTATGTATTTACGTATGTATATATTTAGTTTCTCGGAAACAGCTCTAAAGATTTTGACGAAAAGGGGAAAAACCATACAGTAATTGCCATTGTAAATTTGAAAATTTAATAGGATAAAGTTTATTTATTGTACATCTTAAAAAGAAATTGACAGGCCATTACAATAAGCAGAAGTATATGACAGGTCAATTAGAAAACGTACAGTTGATGAGTTAAAATAAACTTAACACACGTTGAGTGATTTCTAATTTTTAAAAAATCAATCTTTATATTATTATTAATTGTGCAGTTATATTGTCTATTGTTGTACTTAAACGTTCAACTGAGACTAATGTTTGCGAATTCATTGAGAATGTGTCTGAGGCTATGGATGCTGGTCACCGTGTAGATGCTGTGTATACAGACTTCTCAAAAGCTTTTGATAAAATCTGCCACTCTATATTAATTGCTAAACTCGAGAGCTTTGGTATACACGGCGACCTGCTACGTTGGATTGAGTCCTATATACGAGGACGATGGCAAGCCGTAACTGTAAAGGTTCACTTCTTCATTTGTGCCAATAACATCAGGTATAATTCAGGGTTCTCATGTAGGCCCCCTGTTCTTTAATATCTTCATAAATGACATTTACAAAGTATTTCTCCATTCACTCTTTCTTCTATTCGCTGACGATACCAAAATATATAAAACTATCACGTGTTACGGTGATTGCCTTGCCTTGCAGTCGGATCTTGACTGCTTTGCTACCTATTGTAGTAATAATAATTTACAACTTAATTTAGACAAGTGCCATATTATATCCTTTTGTAGGAAAACCAAATTTGATTTATTCCCCTATTCACTTTTTTCCAAAGTCCTTTCAAGAACAAGTGAGGTTAGAGATCTTGGCATCATAATTGACTCTAAATTGTTATTTGATAAACTTATTTCTAGCATATTCTCCAAAGCGTATAAATTGCTAGGATTTGTACTTCGTCAGTCAAAAGAATTTAAAAGCCCTCAAACTATTGTAACACTTTATAATGCATTGGTACTACCAATACTCCAATATGGCTCAACTGAATGGAACCCCATGTATCAAGTATATATCAAAATGCTTCAAAGAATTCAAAATAAGTTTATTAAACACCTCAACTATAGATTTTCATACTTTAACCACCTTCCTAACTTGAAACTCTTAAAATGTGCTAGAGACACTAGGGATCAATTAATGTTATTTAAAACCATCCATAATCTTATTGATTCACCTTATTTGTTATCAAGGTTAAACTTCAGATGTCCGTCCCACCACACTAGAAACTCATTCACATTCCACACACCATCTCTTAGGACTAATTATGCCACCAACACATTTATTTCCCGTGCTATTATTTCTTACAATACAAAATTTTCCGAAGCTGACATTTTCAATATATCATTAACTCAATTTAAGAACTTTTGTAAACAGTTGGAGTTTGTTGAATCAGCCGATCGACCACTAAATGTTTGAGTCATACAATTTTCTCTTAATATAATTATTTGAATTTATATTTATTTATTATATTATATTTATGTATTAACTTATTATGTTATATTTATTATTAAAGTATGTATTTTAAGTACTTTTATTCATAATTATCTTATATATTATTAAATTATGTATTTTTAACCTTGAAAAGTAAGTATCTTATTTAGGTATATTTTATTATCATAAAATATTGTTAACATTATTTCCTAAAATCTCTATGCATATTTTGTAATCTTGTAGTGTTTGCTTGGTCTGGTGGGAATGACAATATAATTCATTTAACTTACTTAATTTCATCTGTATAAATTATCCATATTACAACTGATGTATAATGGTTTTGTTTTCATTAGTTATTTTAATTTGCGTTATTCTGTATCGTCTGTATAACAATTGGTAGAAACTTTATAGGTCAAGAACTTCTCTGTATTTTTATCTTATTTGAAATATTGTGTACCGCTTGTTTCTCAAATAAATAATAAATAAATATTAAAATTTCAGTAAATAGTGTGCAAGATGGAATTGGAGCACGTGGTTAATCTGATTTGTAACGAAGAAACTGATGAAAAAACTATACGATTTACAGAGACTACGTTGAATAAAAGTAAATCAATATTGAAAATAAGAAAAGAAAATAATTTAAAAGTTAAAGATATTTCTTTGCCAGAGGAAATTAACGCCAATACTGGTTACCATGTAAAATGTTATAAAAACTTTCTTGCCGTGATGAAAAAATATCGCACAAGTGAATCATCAACTTCTTAAAATCTACCAGCATCATCAGGTATTTTTTATGCGCTTCTATATTTTTTACTAGGCTTAATTCTTTAATTGTAACTATTTTTCTGATTTAATTACGTGGTACAAATTTTACCATTATTAAGTATATATTTAAATGGAAATTATTCATAATAATGGCACTGTAACAATAATTATATTAATGTGCAAATCACAATTTACTAATTTATTATTGACGGAAATAAAAATAATTACGTAAAAATAAAAATTATTGTTAATTATTAAATATACATACATATATACTCACGGCTATAAATCCCTTAACGGGGTAGCTAGAGCTTTGGAATGAGAAATTCCTCAGCCACTTTTGGAAGTTGATTGGGGAAAAGATGGTAATAATAAATGTTTTTGGTGACGGGTCTCCAACCACATCGCCCAAAAATCACTTAAAACGCCTCTATATACCCTTAGTTGCCTCTTACGATCACCCACGGGTAGAAATGGGGTAGTGTTATTCTAAGCCGACACTACATGGCGAATCATTAAATATGAATATCTCAATAGCTTTTTTTTATAGAAATGTCATCGACAAACGTAGAAACAGTTACAGTAGCCCCCTCCAATAGCGGCCTTTACACACACACTCTATCGCGCGTGAAACAGCAATCGCGTGCGAAAGAGCGCGCGTATAAAGGATAAAGAAGGGAAAGGGAAAGAACGCGCGCCGAACTCGCCAGTCGTGTGCGCAATCGCGTCTCCTCTGTTTGTCTTTACACTTCTAATTATTTCGCGCACGACAAGATGGCGGACATACGTACGTGGAGTAAAGAATTAATAGTGGAGTTAATTACACTTTACAAGACTTTTCCTTGCCTGTGGAAAATCAGGTCCGAAGACTATAAAAGTAAAAATCTTAAAGGTGAAGCATACAAAAAAAATATTGACTTTTGTAAGGAAGAAGGTTTTAGTGACGCCAATCGAGATTTTGTGGTAAAAAAAATACAAAGTTTAAGGGGTTCATTCCGAAAGGAGCTTAAGAAAGTCACAGACAGCCAGCGTAGTGGAAGAGGAACAGACGACGTGTACAAATCTTCCCTCTGGTACTATGACCATATGCCCTTCACTAAACACAAAGAAATACCTTCTCACAGTATATCGAACTTTGACGAAAATCTAGAAAATGAGAACGACAGTTTAAATTGTGACAATTTTGATCACAATGTAATTTCGTCTCAGGAAGTTGGAACAGGAAGTGGTGCTGGAGTGGGTGAAAATGAGCAACAAAATACAGTCGTAAGTGAATTTTAAGGTTTTTATTTTTATTATTATAATCATTCATTTAAGTAGTTTATTTCATCAAGCTAGTATTCATAGTTTCCGAGATATTCAGGTATCTTTGAGTGACCCGTTTTCTTAGCTCTCGAGTGTACTGTTTAAGCTCCACCACTTGATACCATATGATTTTGCCACTCAACACTTCCTTCTGTATTAAAGTATGTTTTATATTGGTCTCTGTTTCGTTTGGCTTCCAAACTCATGTGGACGCTGGAACGTCTTTGAAAGTTGATACTTATTATTATTTGTATAATATATATATTGTTGTTATTTGCACTGATACTCTCAAAGCAAATAACAAGGAGTTTTCGGAGTTTGATTTTGCTGGAATGAATATGGCTAAAAAATTAGCCAAAATGGACCCATTACAGGCCATTTATGCGGAGTCTATTATAAATAATGTTCTACGCAGGGGACTACTGAAAAAACTGACAGAAGATACAGATTTATGTGTCAAGTTTTCATATTTTATATTTAATTTTGTTATGATTATACGTCTTTAGTTCAATTTAAGATTTTTAATATGGTATCACCGGTAACGGACTGTTTCCCGCAAAAAAAAGAAGAAAGGAAGTTTGGGGTGTGGTCGCACGTAGTGACTTCTTCGGCTAGTTTTGGAAGGGTAAACTACCTAGGTGGAATCTTTGTTAGATTGTAAAGAATAGACTGTGTGTTTAATATCTGAATAAATATACAAGTTATTAAAGTTTAAAGTGAGTTTAATTATACTTCAGAAGCGGAGATAAACCAAAAGGTATGTATTAGCACTAATTTCTTTTTACTTATTTCATTCAAAGGACAGTCATGCAGACTTTTGTTCTTTTTGTATACTTTCACGCCCACTGGTTTAAACTAAAAGCATTACATTCGAGCGTGATTCATGTTTTTAATCACCTTATTTTTGATTTTACTTGGGAAGGCACATTTACGTGGTATGTGATACATTCATTGCTAAGCACGATATGCAGTTGCAAAACATTTGGTCAGGGCCACTCCCTGATAGTGCTTTAGACACTTTTCTTTTTTTCTTACCTCCATAATTTTTATTATTAGCTAATGGGTTTTTTAAGTGATAAGGTTTGTTTAAAAGCTAATTGCAACACAACTAGTAACTAATACAAAAATAATATAATAATGGGTAAATTTATACTGCCAGGTATTTTGTTGAGTTAAGTACGGTGACTGAATTTGTCTACTTTGTAATGGTATTGTTCTTATGATTACCTGATTTTGATTACATGATTACCATGATGGATAAAATGAGATGTGATGATTAATTTTAGGTTATTGGTAAGGTAAAATTTTAGAGAATTAGATAACAAACATTCTGGTTGAAATTGTACAGGGGGTGAACCATGAGTACTAATTTAGTAAGTACTAAATAAGAACTACACTCTTCCTAGAACTAATATAGAATAACTCTATATAGAATCTGCCAGGAATTTAATGACATTAATAGAATAATTCTGAATATTGATATTTTTTAATGACTCTATAAAACATTCCAGGTTAAAATACAGCATCAGTTCAAATTAAGTTATCAGACAAATATAACTTATTTTACATTTTAATTTAAATTACTAGGTATAAGGTTTGGTGAATTTATGATTGTGTAAGTGTTGTGTATTCCTTTAAATGGCATACAATATTAAAATTGGAAACTTATTTATTTATAATCATAGGATTGTGTTAATATGTATGCTGTTGGTGTTCCTTAAATAAATAAGTATGCTTCCTGTTGGATAGAGTTATTATGGTCATCGGTTTTATTTTGAGTGAGCTATATAATATAATAATAAATCTTTATTTAAAGTAACAGGGCTCATATTGTTAGTAACTTTTGAGTCTTTGGTTAATGGAATAAGCTGGGTGGACGATTATGAGTTATCTCAATTCACGGGGTGTACAAAATTTAACTTTAAAATAAAAGGATTTTCGCGGATTTGTTTTAAACATTTCAGAGTGAATGTACAATGTCTGGAGACGAGCCTGGCACTCCACCCGGCACGCCACCAGAACGGCGTCGGCGCCATGGAAAATCGAGACGGAGGACTCGGAGGAGTCCGTCTTCGTCATCGACATCTAGCGATAAGGAAGGCGCGTAAAGATTCGAGCAGACTTTCTGTGAGTGATGTGTTAAATATTTTGAAAAACTGGAAATGTGATACAAGTAAGAGTTTTTCCTTTAGTATTAATAATTTGAATAACGTTATTCCCGAATATGACTCGTCTAACAAGACTAAAACTGTAGAAAGCTGGATGCGAAAAGTAAATGAATGTTCTCTCATATATGGTTGGGATGAAAAGCAAACCATCCATTTTTCTTTACAGAAATTAGTTGGATTAGCAAAAAAATGGTTTGAGTCTCTGCCGACGGTCGTCTTTACTTGGGATCAGTGGCAGGCAAAACTACGTAAAGCGTTTCCCTGCGAGGAAAATTATGGACGCTTATTAGAAGATATGTTAAATCGTACTTTGCGTAACGAGGAGGGCTTGCGTGAATATTTTTACGATAAACTAAGTCTTGTAAACAGATGTGAAATTAATGGCAAAAAGGCTGTTGACTGTATAATATACGGTATTAGTGATAGTTCGATTAGAAATGGTGCTCAGGCGTTAAATTGTGCCGAACCTGAAGATTTGCTCAATTTTCTTTCGTCTCAAAAACCGCAAAGAGTTACCGCAACGAGCAATAAAGTTCGAGAACGACCAATTCAAAGACCTAGCAGTTCTGGCAATGCGCATGCATCTGCAAACACTACCGCTTTGAGTTCTATAGTTTGTTACAATTGTAAATTAAGGGGTCATCCTTACCATAAATGCACAAAGCCAATCATTAAATGCAAACAATGCCACCGGATAGGACAAAGCAATGATAAATGTAAATTAGAACCCTTTGTCTCTAAAATCCCCAACTCTAACACAGCTGAGATCGGTTACGAGAAGAAAACTCTGAAAATCGACACGGTTAGTAAAAATAACGATAAATATTTAAAAACAGTCACTGTTAATAATAAACCATTTCAAGGATATGTCGATTTTGGGAGTGAATGCACCCTTTTGCGAAAAACTGATGCTAATTTATTAAAATTGACACAACTTTTTGATAATATCCCGGTTGTTAAAGGGTTTGGCCAATCATCAGTTATGCCGCTATGTAGAT
Organism: Bedellia somnulentella; assembly: GCA_963576735.1. NCBI lineage: Eukaryota > Metazoa > Arthropoda > Insecta > Lepidoptera > Bedelliidae > Bedellia > Bedellia somnulentella. The sequence continues at coordinate 8,920,842 of OY755187.1, read as the reverse complement.
CTTATGTTACAATAAAAGTTGATGAAGTGAATCGACTATCGAGGTTTTAGTTGTTGATGTCGTTTACATGCAAACTTCTCTAATTATTGGTCAAAACTTCACGGAACAGTCCTTTGTTACTGTTTTAAAGAATAGTCACTGACTCACTTTCTATAACAGCCCTAATCTGAATCCTTTTGATGAACTGGGCAGTAATTTAAAACTTTATGTGACCACTTCCACTGAGGTGTCCAAAACAAGTTTAGTCCCTGTACACGTCAATTCGGATTTTACGGGTGATATTTTTATAGAAGGCTATAATGCTTTCGAACCCGGCAAAGAGTATCGGCTATTGCCGGGTGCATATCACATTTCTTGTGGTAAGGGAGAGGTCGTTGTGTCCAATTTATCACTGCAGGCAATTCTGTTCAAAAAAAATACATTATTAGCTAGATCGATACCGTTCATAGATCGAGGAGCATGCCAGGTTAATAGGATTCAAAAAGATATCTCAATGATGGAACCTCTTAACAAAACTGAGATTAACGCTGGATCAGTACTTGATAGTGACCAGCTGGAAAAACTTTATTCCCTATTACAAAATTACCGAGACTGTTTTGCTACTAATTTGCAAGAGATAGGCTGTGCAGTTGATGCAGAGATGAAAATAGATCTTACGGATAATAATCCCATTTCGAACGCGAGAAGGTCAGAGAAACAATTGACCAGTTATTGCGAAATGACATAATACAGGAGTCGAAATCGGACTATGCTAGTCCAATATTAATGGTTGAAAAGAAAACTGGTGAGCACAGGCTCTGCGTGGATTTCAGAGCCCTAAATAATAAATCTATCAAAGACCGATTTCCACTCCCTCTTATTGAGGATCAAATGTCAAATCTTAGTGGCAATTGTTTCTTCACGACTCTTGATATTACCAAATCCCCATGGCCAAGGAAAGTCAGCACCTTACAGGCTTTGTCACGCCTGACGGGCATTTTAAATTTAAGCGAATGCCATTCGGTCTGGCCAATGCACCAGCCGTATTTCAAAGAATGGTTAATAAAATTTTAGGAAACAGACGATTTGAGTACGCGCTGGCTTACCTTGATGATGTACTAATACCATCAAGAGATATAGATGAGATGTTTCAGCGACTAGAAGAAGTACTGAAACTCTTTAGAGAACATGGCCTTACTTTGAAATTGACCAAGTGCCGTTTCTTCGACACTTCTGTAAGTTTCTTAGGTAATGAAATTTCCTCGCAAGGCATACGACTTGGTGAAGCCAAAGTCTTAGCGGTCCAGGTCCTTAGTTCCCCACGCCACGAAACGTACATGAGGTAAGTCAGTTTCTTGGTTTAACCGGCTATTTCCGAAAATTTATTCGGGGATACGGAGAAATTGCTGCACCTTTAACTTCATTGTTGAGGAAAGACGCTATATGGCAATGGTCTAAAACAGAAAGTCAAGCGTTTTCCCACTTAAAAGACAGGCTAGTAACTCGTCCAGTGCTGGCTCTGTATGATCCGACCTTAGAGACAGAGATTAGAGAGAGATTATTTTAGCCGACAGACGACACCGGAAGAAAAGCATTTACACTCCTACGAACTAGAGACCCTGGCTGTAGTATGTTCCCTAAAAAAATTTAGAGTATATATTTTAGGTAGGTACTCATTTTAAAGTATTTACCGATTGCTCTGCTCTTAGAACCACACTCACGAAAAGGGACCTGGTTCCCCGCATAGCAAGGTGGTGGCTCCAGATAAGTGAATACGATTTTGATATTGAATACCGACCCGGGTTTCAAATGTTACATGTAGACGCTCTAAGCCGAAACACTAAGCTATTAGTGGACCCAGAACACCCTGATGACAGGATCATAGGATTGTGTTAATATGTATGCTGTTGGTGTTCCTTAAATAAATAAGTATGCTTCCTGTTGGATAGAGTTATTATGGTCATCGGTTTTATTTTGAGTGAGCTATATAATATAATAATAAATCTTTATTTAAAGTAAACAGGGCTCATATTGTTAGTAACTATGAATGCTTGCTGGATTTTAAATTATTTGTCAGTTCAGGGAGTGAGCTATGAATACTCGCTGGATTTTAAATCAATTATCAGTTTAGGGAGTGAGTTATGAAAGCTCGCTGGATTTTAAATTATTCATCAGTTAGGGAGTGAGCTATGAATGCTCGCTGGATTTTAAATTATTTATCAGTTTAGGGAGCGAGCTATGAATGCTCGCTGGATTTTAAATTATTCATCAGTTTAGGGAGTGAGCTATGAATGCTCACTGGATTTTTGAGTCTTTGGTTAATGGAATAAGCTGGGTGGACGATTATGAGTTATCTCAATTCACGGGGTGTACAAAATTTAACTTTATTATGGTATCAAAACATAATAATGTATCGAAAAATATCATGACCTTCATTTAATTTTAATTAGTTAAATTATTAACGTAAACATTTTGATACATCAATATACTTCGCTATTTTGTTATGGTATGTAAAAAAAAATTAAATAAAAAGTATTTTCGCGGATTTGTTTTAAACATTTCAGTTACTTACGGTGGTAGATGCCTTCACAAAATACTTATTTACTAAAGCGGTTAAGGATCTCAAAACTAAAACCACTATTAGAACTCTCGAAAAGATCTTTTATGATTTCGGTGTCCCTGCTAGGATAGTGACAGACCGTGGTACTAGCTTTACGTCAACAGCTTTTACGGCCTTTTGTAATTTTCATGTTATTAAACATGTTTTAAACGCAGTTGCTTGCCCCAGAGCGAACGGCCAAGCCGAAAGGTTTAATCAAACCATTTTAAACTCGTTGTCAGCCCAAAATTCTGGTGGTCATGATCGTGACTGGGACAAGTGTCTGGGTAAAATCCAATGGGGCATTAACAATACTGTTCATGCCTCTACGCACAAATCGGCGACTGAAGCTATGTTTGGCATCAAGTTGCAAGATATCCTATCAAATAAACTTAGTACAGACATTGCAAGAAATATTACAAATACTGAATTACAGACAATTAGAGACGATATTAAAACTAATATAGAAAAGGAACAATTAAAACAGAAACAGCGACATGATGCAGACAGAGCTCCAGCCACCAAATATGAAATCGGCGATTTAATTAAAATTTCTCGTAATAACTTTGATAATCATGGCCAAAGTACTAAGCTTCTGTCTAAATTTGTGGGTCCCTATAAAATAACGGAAGTTTCAGCAAATGACCGTTACAAAATAGCTTAAGTCCCTTGTTTCAATAAAAAGGGCAAACCCTACAATACTGTCATAGCCGCCGAAAGAATCAGACCATGGATTCATTTTAAGGCTTTAGAAGTACACGATAGCTCTAGCAGCTCTAGCGAATGTGACAGTGAAAATCAATACTTTTAGATTAATTTTAAGCGGCACCAGATTATAAATTTTGATTAAGTAGATTTAAGTATTAATATAAGATAACTTAATCTATGTTATTTTTAAACTATGTAAAGTACATTATAATTAACAAATTACGATATTGCACTTCTTGTCAACAAACATTTGATCTTCGTATTATAGGATGTGGTAGACAGGTATATTGTGATTCAAGAAGACAAACTTTCTCTTTCATGCCATTCATTTTGCATAAGTGCCGAATGTCATGATTACATATTTTTATGCTCACCTAAATGAATATTACTTTACATGCTTAAATGTTTTTATATCAATACTAAAGTAAGTTTTGATTATGTATTAAAGACGTGCACCAGGAGGCATCACGTTACTGGATGGCCGAATGTCATGATTTCATATTTTATATTTAATTTTGTTATGATTATACGTCTTTAGTTCAATTTAAGATTTTTAATATGGTATCACCGGTAACGGACTGTTTCCCGCAAAAAAAAGAAGAAAGGAAGTTTGGGGTGTGGTCGCACGTAGTGACTTCTTCGGCTAGTTTTGGAAGGGTAAACTACCCAGGTGGAATCTTTGTTAGATTGTAAAGAATAGACTGTGTGTTTAATATCTGAATAAATATACAAGTTATTAAAGCTTAAAGTGAGTTTTATTATATATGTGACAGTCATTGTAACAAGAATATTCAAAGACCATCTTCCGGGCAATCTTCAAATTCATATGAATCAGTCTTTGTTGGCTCAGTTTCTTCCTTCTACCTCTGGTGGACAAAGGGACCAAAATCAGACGGAAGAAAATTTACATATAACTCAATTGAAGACTTTTTATGAGCATTCCACTTTATTAATGGATGAATAAGTGTTCAAAAATGATGATTATACAATACATAGATACTAGAATAGTTAACAATAGACTTTTATTTAAATAGTAGCATTTTGGGTGGTGAGTGATTCTTGCAGATCGTTCTTAGCGTGAGTTGCACCATCTAACTTTAACGGTAGGTGAATATAGTCATCTAGATATTATGGTTTTTAATAGTTTCATACCGATTTCGTCATATTTTCGGGATAAAGGTAGCCTATGTTTTATTATAGAGTATGAGCTATCTATCTACATTCAAAATATCATCGAAAGCTGTTCAGTAGTTAGAGCATGAAGAAGTAACAAACACACATACACACAAACTTTTACTATTTATACTATTAACATTATTTAGACTAGCATTTTGGGTGATGAGCAATTTGAAGTTGCACCATCTAACTTAAACGTTAACTTTAACTATTGGTGTGTCGATGTCACTTTCTATCAAAAAAAAATAGAAAGTGACTGCAACAGAAAATCCGTCAAAGTTAAATTGTGCAACTTAGGCTAAGGCTTAGGGTTTTATAATTAAGCAAACGTCACCATAGTAACAACTAAACAAATCTCTGTAGAAGTAACAAACAGTAAACACACACACACACAAAGTTTCACATTATATTAGTAAGGAGGATTACGAATAAGTAAATTATTCACCTTTAAATAATCCAGCCTCAAGCATTCATAAATAGCTCGACATGTTTCTGGTATTATTTTGGAAAGAGATGGAGCAGATATACCGGTACTAAATTTCAAGTCTTCGAGTGAACGTCCTGTAGCGAGGTATCGTAGGGTTGCTGCTCAACGTGCTTCTGCACTAATACTAATAATAATCGTTTATAGTTTAGGGGTGTCTGGCAAGGGGTTGGAACCGTATAAAGCGTCTGGTAATGCGTGACGTAAGTTCTGATATTGTTATAAGTAAAATATATAAAAAATAAGTTTTATAAATTAATAAATTTAAGATAAAATTGTATACACCTTTATTACCTGTTACCTGCCAAAGCCACCACTAGCCAGGTATCACGGGTGGGGATCGTTCTTACCTTTACTATAGGCACACATAGAAAAACTTTTAGCTTTTATTATTACAGGAAGGTCTGGCCGTCGCGGGCTCTTAGACTATAATGGGTCTGTCAAAAACAAAAAACACCTCACTCTGGGCATGACATTGAAAAGTTTGACAAGCAGCAGAAAGATCGTAGAAATTATAAATAAATATGGTCATTGTTGTAGTTATCATGTTATTGAAGAATTGGAAACTGCAGCAACAACTACGTTATTGAATCGATCTAAAATTTGTCGAAATGAAATTTGTAAAAGACATGATTTATTCACAGGAGTAGCCTTCGACAACTTCGGTCGTTATGTTAATACTGCTACTGGTAAAGATACCCTACATGATACGGTAGGCATAATCTAAGAATTCTCTCTGTTGAACAACATGTAGAAATCTCATGCATTGAATTGAGCAAGTATATAATTTTGTGTGTATATCGCCCACCCAAAGGTAACTATCCACTCAAACGTCCACGTAACTACAGCTACGCAAAAAAAAGTACCGTTGTACGTCCACGTAACTATAGTTACTTGGCTGAATGTTCTCAGTCAACTCGATTTTTATGAATGGCAACTTTCGAATAGCTTCTTGAATCGGTTTAAACATTAATCTGTGATAAATTATTCGTCTACTGGTACATCACTTCAAGCAATGCTTTTGGAAAAAAAAATAAATAAATAAAAACAAACTGGTGAGTTGCTGTACTGAGGGAAGTGTGTTGGAGCTGCATTCAATCTAATTTTACAATGTAAGTATTTATTATTTCTATTTCTCTATGTGTTATACATCGAAATAATCGTGAGGATTTCCGCTTTCTGATTATATACGAAAATTATAGATCTATGTCCCATTCAACGACAGAATCGACATGACAAATTACGGCTGTGGCGCGCCATGTTTCCGACTTAGTTTTCATGTATTGTATTGAATGCCACAAAGAAATATTATTTGGAGCCATTAATTTACTTCATTAATTATTAATAAAATACATCAAACAATATAAATATTTGAAATCCTTTGTGTATTTTAAGTTTTAATAATGTATTTCCCATCTTTGAGACACGCGTAACTACAGCTACGTTGGACGTTGACCATTGGGATTGAAATAAGGGTTCGTACAAATTCAAAACAATGAGTGTTCTCAATATGGTTTTCGGTTGCTTTGCCTGATTGTGAAAATAATATATTATTATTTATAATTAATACATCTTTTTTTGTTATTGCTGATATTTGTAGCTAGACATTTTTATTAAATAATTTTATATATTTTTTATAATTTAACAAAAAAAAATCGGATATTGCTATCGTTTCAACACCTTTTTATCAAATTAAGTTGAATTGAATTGTAAATAAAAATGGACATTAAAAAAAACGTCTGGCTTAATATAAGTACTAACAGACTGTGGAAATATTTGTTTGGATTTATCACTATCTAATCGAAACTATTCAAAATAGAAAAATCTCTTAGTTCTTAAGATTGCTATACTAACATGCACGCCGGCTTTCACTAATTTACATAAATATATATATATCAAAATATATATATATATATATATATATGTATTCGTTATTATTGTAAAAATAATTAAAATAAAAAAAGATAAAAAACTTTCTTTACTTCTGGTTTTTTTTCTTGCAATGCATAACATTTTGGGTTTTTACAATAAGGGCTTTTCTAAGCGTCATTAAAAAAACAATATAGTACCGCATGTTACCGATAGATGGTGCTGACATCACATAATATGCCAAAATTGATAATTGATAATTGGCTTTTAGATATACTTTTAAGTTGCTAATTAATTATAACTAGCTGTAAGTTTTCCGTAATTATAAAATAGAATAAAAATAAATAAATAAAATGGACATGATATCAATGTACCTTCTCTGTGGTTTCTGTCACGTTGCTTGGTACCTAAAACTTTTGATGACATTTTGTTCTCCTTTCAGTACCATCTAGTTTTATTTTAACCAAACTCAACTGACAGCTGTCATTGATAAGCCCTCATTGGGATGCCTGTATGCCTAATTAACAATTGAGTCACTTTCGTCTGCCAACTGTGCTGAGTTAAGTTGTCGTTGTTGGTCTCAAATTCCAAATGAACATGGTGGTGGTGTCCAAGGCCGTGAAGGCCGAGTTACTAGTGGCCAAGGTAGAGGCGTTGATGGCCATGGTGGTGGTAACCATGGTGGGGGTGGTGACCAGGGTGGTGGTGGCCGGGGCCGCGGTGCCCATGGACGTAACGGCCGTGGTGCCCGGGGCCGTGGCGCCCGAGGCCGTGGTGCCCCTGGTGGTACTGGCGGTGTAACTGATGCTGGTGGTATTGACACTAGTGGAACTGATCAGCAGTGAGTACCTATTTATACTGAGATTATATTTTTTCTCCCGTACTTATACTAATATATCCGTGATATGGTTTAAGCAATGAAGAAGATGCGTTGCACGAGGTTAGGACCCAAAGACAAGCCACGCAACGCCGGCTTGCCCACTTGCCGACAACTGTGCGACAGGAGTACGTCGTACGCAAACGTAGAGCCCAATTAGAGCGGATGCTTTTGCCAGACGCTCCACCGCGTAAGCGTCAGCTTAGGTAATGTTTTGTTTTCTGCTTTTTCCTTGTCCAGGTGGTCTTTGTAGTCTAGTTAATTAAATTATTTACTTTTGTTTCACAGGAAGACCTCTCCAGACCGACTTCCGTGCATAATGGTGGACTCGCACACCATGCCGAGTACGTCGTCCACGTCATCCGGGTACCCTTCAGTTGGTAAGACTATTATATCTCACTACCTTCCTTAATAATTTGTTTGTTTGGTGTACGAGTAAGCTACATCTAATTTTGCTTGTTCCAGACTCTCGTCCCATAGCAGAGAGCGAGACGTCTGAATCCAATCCAGCTGGTAAGTCGGTTATTTCTCATCTGCAGTCTTTACTAATTTTCTTCGTTTGATGTTGACTACATGTCATCTTGTTTGTTTCAGAATCGCCCTGTGTCTATATGGAGTTAGGTACGCCAGAAGCCGATACCGTACCTAATTCATCATATAGCTCACCCAGTAGACCAACAACATCGTTGAATCTACAAGCAGTCCAGCTTAGGCCAACCAAAAATAAAAGACTATCAGAATCTGATTAAAAATAAAAAGGTATATTATTATAGCTTATTTCTTTTTATAGATGTTGGTGCAGAAATAGAGGTTGGGTCCCCGACTTCAAAGTCATCAATTGGTAATTAAAAATTCTGTGACTCATAGTATAAGATTACCTCAGACTTCGTCTCATTTCAAAATTTGTTCCAGGTGTTAACGACCATAATTTTGACGCCATTATGAGTGAGTGGATACAGACGACCTGTGACAGTGACGATGACGACGTTGACATTGACAACGACAATTGCCTCCCTCCGATTGTTATAGCACGTAGCGCCACGAATGACCCTGCATGTGAAACTGACTTGACGCGTTTTCAAGCAGAGGTTTTACGAACTGAGGATGAAGCCAATGACCTGGCGCTACGCGACCTCATGCCTGACGAAAATGATAATTACACATTTAACTGGACCAATGATCGAAGATCTTTTCTTGGACGTCGTGAGACATTTAACGAGACATCGGGACCAACATGTGACGTAACTGACGAGACTCAAGTCGTAGACATCTTTTATAAGATGATCGACTTCGACTTTATTGACCGACTGTGTAGGGAAATCAACAGGTACGCTGATCAAAAGATGACCTTACTGCGTGAGCAAAACAAACTGACTCCGAACTGTCGCTTTAGCCGTTGGATTCCCACTGATAGGGACGAAATGATCAGTTTTTTAGCAGTTCATATTTTACAAGGCCTTTATCCCTTACCTGATGAAGAAGCCTATTTTGGTTTTAACGGATTTGGTACTCTCATGTACTTCTCCAAGATTATGTCGTATAATCGTTTCCTTATGCTGAAAACGATACTTCATTGACACATTGCAGGACACGACACGACTGTGTAAAATACGGCCGGTTACTGACTACTTTAACGACAAGTTTTCCAGCCTATACATGCCTTCACAAGAAATAGCAATCGACGAATCTCTGCTGAAGTGGCACGGGAGGTTGAATTTTGCCCAGAAGATTGCGTCGAAGGCCGCACAAGTCGGAGTTAAAACCTACGAGTTGTGTGAATCTTCTAGTGGCTATCTTTGGAAGTTTTTGTATATACTGGAAAAGACAAAACGACGCTAAATACTGACAGTAACAACGACGGACGGAATGTTTCACAAGACGATGACAGGACAAATGATAGACCTGACGATGATGAGACAATTGACAGACACGATGACGACACAGCTGACAGTGACAAACCTGACGGTGATGATGCAATTGACAGACCTGAAACTTTGGCGACTGGCGGTAGCTGTGTTCGACCTACAAACGCAATTGCCAAAATTGTTTTTGACTTGATCGAGCCACTACTTTACCGTGGACATACTTTAATAATGGACAATTTTTATAATAGTCCATTACTATTGAGGTGTCTGAAAAAACAACGTACTGACTGCTATGGCACACTACGGCTGAACCGGGAATTCGTTCCCGAGTCAGTCAAGACTATGAAGAAGACAGACCTACGACAAGGTGAAGTAGTGGCCAGCTACTGTTCCGATTTGTCGGTTATGTTATGGCGAGATGCTAACATAGTTAGTATGATCTCAACATACCATAACCTTTTAATTGGGACCAATGAAAAATACAACAAGGTGACCTACAAACCAAGCCTTGTGCTAGATTATAACAAGACCATGGGAGGTATAGATCGAAAAGATCAATATCTTGCCGCTCAGCCTATGGAACGTCTGAGAAACAGGGTTTGGTACAAAAAAACTCTTCCGCCGTATTTTTAATGCGGCAATCTTTAACTGCTTTGTGATATTTTCCAGTTTTCACCGGAAAATATCACATCGCCAGTTCCGTACTAAATTGGCGGAAGATCTACTAAAACGACATAAACTGATTGACTTGACGACTGAAACCCGACATCTAAATTACAGGACTAAAGTGACTGGACAATTGACAAAGACAATAAAACGCGCTCCACCTCACTCCCACCAATCCAGACCGAGAGTTGACAGCAACCACTTCCCGATCCGCACGGGCTCGAAGAGCACCGTATGCTGTCAGTCTAGGAAATCGAGGACTATATGGAAGTGCGAAGAATGCAACGCAAACCTTTGCATTGAGTTTTGCTTTAAATCATATCATAAATAATACCATGCCTAATGGTATGACCTAACGGTATGGTATTATTTATGATACGATTAAGTACTTTATAGTATTAAGCTGGTCTTTTTACATGTTTTCAACCGTCTTCAAAAAAAGGAGGAGTTTCTCAATTTGTCGGTATGATTTTATGTATGTTCATGATTTACTCGAAGACGCCTAGACTGATTTGAATTTTTTGTTTGTTTGAAAGGGTATTTCACAGAAAGTTAGTCAAAATCGGTAAGCCGTTTGAGCTGCATACGTCTTATCACCGTCATTTAAAAAAATCTTAGAATATTTTTTTTTCTATTTAAAAGAGTAGGTATACTCTTGAGGCAATGGATTCGAATTTTCATCTAAATCGGTTGAGCCGTTGAGGGTCTATGTTCGATAAGAACGCATTTTTTTTTCGATATTTTACTACCGAGTTCTCAGGAAATGTTTCAATTCAAAATAATGCAGACGAGTTTGTATCAAATGCGTATGATCCTACTGTAGACTATAGAAAACCACGGCAAATTATTAACAATACAGATGATCATCTGACTTCAAACATTGAGGAATATCAAGAACAATATTCAAGGTTCATTGTACGTCATGAAAGCGTCATCGTGCATAATAATATTGAGTGTCCGGAACCAATGTTGGTTGAGAATGATTGTGATGGCAATCATGCTTCTGAAAGTTGCAAACATGATGATGGAACCGTAGCAACACATTTAAATAAAACTGATTGCATTCCCAATGACACTATAGGGCTTCTGGAGCCTTAAGATATTGCAGATAGACAAACGTGGATATTGAATGATCAAACAGGCTAGCATCCTAATATTGAGCGTCCGGAACCTATGTTGGTTGAAAATGATTGTGATACCAATAATGCTCTTGAAAGATGCGAAAATGATGATGATGTGGTTGTACCAACATATTCAAATGAAAAGGATTTCATTCTTAACGACGAAACGGGACTACTAGAGCCTAAAACTATAACAGATAGAGAAACATGGCTATTTGAATGATCACACAGGCGAGTTTGATAAACGTTACCAGGAAGAAGACATGCAGGAGAGAGAATCGGAAAGCATTGAAGAAATGTATGATAAAAGAAGAGATAGAAAGTATAACATGATGAGAAGACTTAAAGGTGAGCAGTATGTAGGTAGAAAAAAAATACACAAGAAGGAAAAGACAGAAAAGGACCAGAAAGAAGGAGACAAGGCAGAAGAAGACAAGACAGAAGAGGAAAATAATGAATAAGAGAGCTTTGTTATGAAAAAGAAAAGGTGAATTAAGAGCAAAACTTGCAACCATGACTCATGTACCATAAAGACAAGCCGGAGTTTCCAGTGTGGCTTGATAAGTGAAGATCAGAGAAAAGTAATTTTCAAATACTTTTGGGATCTTGAGACGTGGGAATCTAAAAAAGCTTATATAAAAAATCTAGTGCGTGTGCGGCCTGTGATTAGGAGGCGCAAAGCATCTCGGGCAGCATCATCTAAGAAACAACAAGGATTTAACTGGTTTTTGCCCAATGAAACAACGAGATAGTAAAGGTTTGTAAAAACTTTATGTTAAGTACAATCGACATAAATAATGACACCGTATGGGATTGGATAAATATTATGAATGAAGACGAACAGAGTAACAGGCCTGCTCCCTCTCCATCCCACAAAAGGAGTAAAAAAACTAAAAATAATGCAACATCGAAGAACAGAAATGAACTTCGAAAAGCATCAGCAATCGAGGAATGGCTGAATTTGTTACCAAAGGTACCGAGTCATTATTGCAGATCGAGTTCTAAGAGAACCTACTTAGAGGATTCTTTCAGGGATAAAACACACATGTACAGATTCTTTAAAAAATGGTGTTCATCCAAAACAAAACCATTTGCACAACGAAAACTTTTCTGTAAGATTTTGAAAGAAAAGAAGATTACAATTTTTAAACCTAGAAAAGACCAGTGCGACACATGCACTGCATACAAAGAAGGTAATTTGGCAGAAGATGAATACAACAAGCATATAAACATGAAACAAGAAGCCTTTCTCTCGAAAGAGCAAGCCACTGCGTTATGTTCTCCTGAAGTCCCAAACTGCAAGTCATACTGGGATTTTAACTGGTTTTATGGTGACCAATTACCAAGTTTTGTGAGCGAATCACTTGAAAACGAATTAGGTAGTCTATTTTAACTTTAAATTATTTCAATGAACTTGTAACTATTTTCAACATCATTAAATTATTTTTTTTTACAGAGAATTCAAGTAACTATAAAAATGATGGTGAAGATGATTTAAATATTCGATTCGAATGTGAATTTGATGAGGGAAGTAAGAACTCGGACAATGATGATAATGATAATGAAGATGAATAATTACGAATATAATTTTTTTTTTTCATAATAAATTGTGAATATATTAACATTTAAAATATTTTTTTATAGAGCAAACCTATATAATGTTTTATAATTCTATTCTTGAAATAATACCCAAAATAATGTTCCTCATCTTCCTAACACTCAAAGTATTTTTAATATTCAATCTTTTTTTAATTTTTATTTTTAGGTCAGTAGCACGCGTTAAATATAAGGGCGTTAGTGTATAATCTTATGGAACAATATAGTGTTCTCACTCACATTCATGCGTATGAATATTGCTCTCACTCTCGCACTCACAGGGAAAGTTTAATGGCGTCTGGGGGGACGAATGGCCCTTCGGATTGGTCGATATATCGGATCGGATCGGATCGGATATGCCGCCGGCATATGTGAGGATCATCGCCTCCTTTTTGGAGGGGAGGTCCTTCTATGTGTCGGTGAAGAACGCCCGGTCCGAGGTGAAGCCGATCCGTGCGGGAACTCCCCAGGGGAGCTGTGTCTCTCCACTGCTGTACGCGCTGTACACCAACGACATCCCCACCCTCGAGGGTAACACCCTATACGAGGGTGAGGAGGACGTTACGCTGGCGCTCTACGCCGACGACAGCGCCTTCTCCGCCTCCTCACGTCGGCCCCGGGTAGCGGTTGCCAAGATGCAACGTGTCCTGGACCTTCTGCCGGCTTGGCTTGGTCGGTGGAGGACGGCCGTCAACGTCGGGAAGACGGCCGCTCTGATCACCAGGGTGAGACGGCCGGCCGGGCTCGCGCCGCTTACGTTGGGCGGCGAGAGCATCGAGTGGCAGTCCTCGGTCAAGTACCTGGGCTGCAAGATCGACCGCAACCTCCGTATGGGTTCTATGGTGGACCATGTCCGCCATAGAGCCCTCGGGGCCCGGTCGGTCTTGCGGCCGGTGCTCGACTCGGGCCTGCCACTACGAGCCAAACTGCGTATATACAAAATGTATATACGCTCCCGCCTGACGTACGCGGCGCCGGCCTGGTATGGCCTTCTCTCCGCCCAAAACAAGCTACGCTTGCAGAGGGTCCAGAACACGGTGCTCCACCAATTGGTGAAAGCCGGGCGGTACGTGCTGTTATATCAACCCTATGCACCCTGTATTGCTGACCTATACTCCTTTCATCCCTTAACAGCAATAACTAACTGAACTCAACATAATCCTGACTCAGCTCCTTTTCCCTTACCGATTCCTATCCGCTCCGTTCAGTCCCGATCCAATCATCCTACGGTCAACATCAAATTCTAACTATATTCAAAATCCAGTGTGTTCATGTACCTAGTTATTTAAAAATTTAATATAAGTTTTCTTTTTAAAAAGGGTCTCATTTTTTCATTTCTAACATTGGTGGCAGCGGTGGGATCCGGCAAAATTACGGTTCCCTATTTTAATTGAATAGAACTCAAAAGTGTATCAAGTGCCTCAAATCAGTTGCAAATTTATAAAGAAAAGTGTTCCTAATATTCAAGAAATTAATTCAAAGTTTTCGTGCTATTCAATACCTTTTTCGATTTACAAAATAAGTGCAAAGTGGAGTGTAATAGTGAAATAATCCAAGTGCTCCGTTCTGGTTTCTACTCAATAAACCAGGGAATCAATTATGCATCCAAGCAACGCCATGCTCTTAATCATCATCATCCTGTAAGTTTTTTTCAAACTTTATCACTTTGTTCCTGTCTCTCTCAATACAATCTGAATACTTCGATTATCAGCGAGCTCAACGGATACGCCACGCATTCCACAGCGTCTAGGCGACAGTTCTACGAATTACACAGCGCCTTATCAGTGTAGCTAGACGGTCAAGTACGAAAGTTTTTAAGTGTTAATTGGAATATTCATTGACTTTATTTTGTTCGTTTGTTTTTATTCTCGATTCTACAATACTATATTATTACTATTATTTTTTATTGTTTTTCATAATATTCTGGTTTATTTCGTATCTGATATTTGATTATTGAATTATTTTAACTATTATTATTTAAAACAAAAGGATAATTATGACGGAAACCGATAAAAAAATGTCATCTTTAAGCCTAACTGATTTAGCTTCGACCATTGATCCTCCACCAACACCTAGTAAGGGTAAAACATCTGCATCATCAAAACCTATACCAACACTTGATATTGAGTTGAGCGTTTTACTCAAATTTATTAAACCTTTTGATGGGTCTCGTGAAACCCTAAATGCTTTTATAAATAATTGTAATAATGCTTATGAATTAGCATCAAACAGCCAGAAAATTATTATATTTAAATATATTTTAAGACAACTGCAAGGTAAGGCCGAAGTAGCATGCTCCATTAAGGAATTCATTAATTGGGAACAATTAAAACAGTTTTTGGTGAATCAGTTTGCTGAGAAAAAGCACTATACACATTTGTTAACAGAACTCCAAGAAACGATTCAAGAAAATGGTGAAAGCGTTACTCAATTTTCCTTAAAAATAGAAACCTGTTTATCCCAACTTTTAACCGAAGTTGTCCTATCTTCATCAAGAAAGGGCGATATACCCGGTAAAACCACAGCAATGGAAGAGTTAGCTCTCCATCATTTCCTGATGGGTTTATACCCCCACCTTTCTAATATAGTTCGAGCGCGATCTCCCAAAACTTTAAATGAGGCTATAAATATTGCAATATCGGAAGAGAAAATATTACAATCCATTAAGAATAAGCGACCATCTCCTACCCCCCGAACCCGAACAAACAGTACATTTTCTAATATAAGATCATCTAACAACTTCAATAATCATCGTCCTTTTGTCTCTAACCCTTCTCGCTCAAATAATTATTACAATGGAGGCAATCAAAATAACCCGGGACCGAATAGCCAAATGACATGTAGATATTGCAAAGCAATTGGTCATTCTATCGAAAACTGTCGCAAACGACAGTACAACAATTCCCGATTTCAAACAAGTGGGTTCCAAAATCGTCCAGGTCAAAGCCCTCCTCGCAGAACATATACAATTAATCAATGCGAGAATAACGACACTGAGGAAAGTCAAACGGACAGTAATTTAAACGAATAAGTTTTCCCGAGAAGTACCGCCCGGGAAACAAAATCCACATTGTTAAAAATGGTACCTCAAGTATAACAAAGTCCTTTAGTACATTTAATAATCCATCACTGAATCCGCTGAATCATAGTCCTCCCAAATTCGATAAAATGATTGATACTAAAGGACTCCTTCCCGCTGCATCTAACCATCTTATTTTACCTACTCCAACGTCAAAAAAAGACTCATCACTGAATCCACTGAATCCACTGAACCCTCTGAATCCTCAAACGCTTGATCTCTGCTCTTCTGAAAAAACTTGTGAATTCCCTTTGTCCCCATCAAAAGATGCCCTCTCACTAGGAAAACCTAGTAGGATATACGAAATTTTAAAAAAACTCTGATAAGAGGTACTTACCCCACATTATCATACAAACTGTTGTATCAGATAGACCCCTTTCATTCCTTATAGACACTGGTTCATGTGTAAGCTTCATAAAACTCAATTCGATATCTGAACCACCCAAGCTGAATAAAAATATAATTACTTTAAAAGGTATTGACTCCGGAGATAATGTTACTTCTACACTCGGAAATTTTAAAATGCCCATTTTTCCCAATTCCTCTGATACACACGAGTTTCACGTTGTGGGAGAAGTTTATCACATGATGGCATAGTTGGTAATGATCTTCTAGATAGTTTTGAGTGTCAAATAGATTATGGTAAAAAGGTCCTAAAAATTGGAAACAATTTAATAAATTTAAATTTCTCAGAACCTCTTTATACTATACCCCCTCGATCTGAGTTTGTTATAGAATGTTCTGTTTCTAACCCTGAATTAAAGGAAGGGATTGTCTTCGATCAACACATTTCAGATCAAATCTTTGTGTCGAATTCCATAGTTAAAGTTAAACCAAATAATAGAGTTAATATTACAATTGCTAATACTACAAATGAAACAATATCCATAAATTCCGATTTGAAACTTCATCTTCAACCTATTGATTATTCAGTTCTTACTAACTCCTATGCTTTACCCACAAATGGTATCTCCAAAAGAACTAATGATGTAATTAACCTTCTAAAATTAAATCACCTTAATAACGAAGAAAGGGAATCCCTCATTGACTTATGTTCGACTTATTCAGATATTTTTCATTTACCAAATGACAAACTCACACACACAACAGCTCTCACTCATAAAATTAGGACTACCACCGAAGTACCAATTCATACCAAAACTTATCGATTTCCAGAGGTCCATAAAAGGAAATAAGAGAGAAAGAGAAACAAATAAATAAAATGTTAGATGACGAAATAATAGCACCTTCCAAATCATCTTGGTCATCACCCATATGGGTTGTACCCAAGAAATTAGATGCCTCAGGAGAAAAGAAATGGCGTGTAGTTATAGATTACAGAAAACTTAACGATATAACTATAGGTGAAGTTTATCCAATTCCCCAGATAACTAACATATACTATAACATATACTAGATAATTGACATAGCAAATACTTCTCTACATTAGATTTAGCCACTGGTTTCCACCAAATCCCTGTAGAAGATCTTGAAAAAACTGCTTTCTCGGTACCTCAGGGTCATTTTCAATTCGACAGAATGCCTTTTGGGCTCAAAAATGCCCCAGCTACTTTTCAACGTCTCATGAATTCTTGTCTCGCCGGTCTCCAAGGCTCTCGTTGCTTCGTATATTTAGACGATATCGTGATATATAGCCATGATTTAACATTCCATATAAACAATCTTTCACTTATTTTTGCTAGACTAAGAGAATTTAACCTAAAACTGCAACCGGACAAATGTGAATTCTTACATAAAGAAGTCGCATACCTTGGTCACGTAATAAATGAAAATGGAGTCAAACCAAACCCAGAAAAAATTAAAGCAGTGGTAGAATATCCCATTCCAAAAACTCAAACAGATATAAAATCTTTCTTAGGCTTAATGTCCTATTATAGAAGATTCATCCCTGAACTTGCGAAATTTTCCAAACCACTTACTAACCTCTGCAAGAAAGGAGTCGCCTTTGAATGGAAAAATGAACAGCAGCTTAATTTTGAAAAACTTAAGGAAAAACTTGTTTCTGCTCCAGTCCTTATTTATCCCGACTTTACTAAACCTTTTCTTCTCACATGTGATTGTCTAGTTGCTAGAAAACGTAAAGTAACTGTAAGTCGTTCTCTAGGACTTATCGATTCTCGCATTATCGTATCCTGTTTTTGTATTAATGGTGTCACCATATTGAGGAGCTCTTCAAAACACTCGAAATCCATTCGCAAAAAGTTTCTGAAATCATCTGCTTCTAAATGTCTCATCACGTTCATGTGGCTTAGTTCATGACGTTTCAACAACCAGATTTTAACCCAGGTCTTCCTTTTTCGTCTCTGTTTAGG
Organism: Bedellia somnulentella; assembly: GCA_963576735.1. NCBI lineage: Eukaryota > Metazoa > Arthropoda > Insecta > Lepidoptera > Bedelliidae > Bedellia > Bedellia somnulentella. The sequence goes on along the minus strand of OY755187.1, from coordinate 8,902,490 downwards.
TGGCACCATAGTAAGCGCTAAGGCAATGCCTATTTTTTGCTGCTTTGAAAGTGTCGGCGGCATCTCGGATCGACGAGTTGTTTGTTACACAGTCAGTTCAGTACTGACTGGCAGGGACGTGCGTAGAGTAGCAGCCGATTTCATTTACAATTTCACCGTCCCGATATCGGGTCTGATTTTAGGGCCGTTTGTACACTTGTGTAAAATACTATAGATGGTATTATACAGAAGTAGCCTACCAACTTGTGCTAGAAGTTGCTTTTAAAGGATGTAATAATCCACAAATATTGATAACCTCATGAAATTAGTTGATAGCGGAAGTAAGAATCAAGTTAGACGAGCAGAAGTAAAAGTTACTGCTTTCTTGGCCGAACATAATTTGCCGATCTCATTGGCTGATTCTTTTGTCCCATTTGTAAGTGACACATTTCCTGATTCGACGATTGCCTAGAAATGACCTTAGGCCGTACTAAAGCCACCAATGTTTTAACCAAAATAGTAGCGCCGTCTTGTAGATCCGAATTAATGCAACACTTAAAGACGGCAGGCAATTTCTTTAGTTTAATAATGGACGAAACAATAGATATATCTACTAAAAAACAATGCGCACTTTGCGTTATATATCTTAACAATCTTGATATGGTAGAAACAAGGTTTTTTGATATATTTGAAACCAACTCGGGTAAAGCTGAAGATTTATGCGAGGCTATGCTTCGCCGACTGAAGAGTTATTCTATCCCACTAGTGAATGTTGTTGGATTCGCATCAGACACAACCAACAGCATGGTCGGGTAGTACAACTTAGTATTTAGTAATTTGAAAGAAATTATACCGAATATTACTTGTGTTAAATGCAGATGCCACATCATCCACTTAGTGGCATCAAAAGCATGTTATAAACTGCCGAGCTCAATAGAAGAACTTTTGAGACAAATAGGAGCACACTTCAGCCGGAGCTCTAAAAGAGTAAGCCGCCTCCAACAGTGCCAGGAATTTTACAGTGTCGAAATGCATAAAATTTTGAGCCCAGCAAAGACTCGGTGGCTTTCTCTAAAAGCCTGTGTTGATCGTACTCTAGAGCAGTACATGGTCCTCAAAGAGTACTTTACCTGGAGATGTTTGAAGATAGTACAAGCACAAACGTGCGTTTTTACGAAGGCCTAGAGAATAATATGACGAAAGTATACCTTGAATTTCTCTCATATATTTTAGAATTTTTGACTGACTTCAATAAATTATTTCAAACCGATAAACCACTTCTTCACTGTTTACAACCCGAAGTAGGAAAATTAATTACTTTACGAGCTATACTTAAAGATCATGCTAACACAGGTCACTGTATCCCTCTTGAAAAAATATATCTTGGAGTTCTCGCACAAGATTCTGTGATTCAGATCTTGCAAGAATTACAAGCTATTACTGATCTTAGAAGGAGCTGCCTTTCATTCTACGTGGAGTGCATAAAACAAATAAAAGATAGATTCGATTTAAAAGATCCTGTCTTTAAAACCATATCTATACTGGACCCTAAGGTGGCCCAATCCTTCAACAGAAAAGATATGTCGGAAGTATTAAAAAGATATCCTATATTAAAAACGGTTGTTGATGAGCCGGCGCTACACAAAGAATGGCGAGAGCATGCGCTGCTAGATTACGAACTGTTGAAGCTCGACCCAACTTCGACGGTTACCAGTTATTGGAATAAGGTTTTTAAGTTACGAAACATGAATGAAGACCTTCTGTTTCCCAATCTAAAGAAAGTTATTGGCCTTTTGCTAGTTCTTCCTTTTGAATAAGGTCAGTCGAACGCATATTCAGCCAGCTTAAACTAATTAAAACTGATAATCGCAACAGATTAAACACAGACACTATCTCAGCTCTCATGACGACTAAAGAAAGTATTAAAGATTCGATTAAATATGAACCGCCAAAATCATTGCTACTGAGCAGCAACTGGAAATTTCAATAATAATGATCAACTTTTTTAGCTTAACCCTTAATTTCACGATGTAGGATGCAGCCTACATAATATTTCTTTGGCTGTTTGTTGGAAACCATAGCTTTAATTTAAAATATAGTTTACCCATTTTATTTTTTATGGCATATATTTACAACGTAAAAACTTGTACTTATCACGAAATAACAAAGTAAAACATGTGGGGCGACATGTGACCGTAGCCTGTAAAGACCGTGTGATATGTGGGAAACAGTATGCCCATTGCACGGTAACTGAATGTCACTATTTTACACTAGCTTTTTGCCCCGGGTTTTTCGATATGATTACGGTCATTTTTATTAGTACTATAATTGAAGGTGTCCCGCAGTTTCACCCGCGCTTCCCGCAGGAATGAAGCATTTCCCCGCGGGAAAAAGTAGCCTATATTTAGCAGGGATTTATTCAGTTTTATTTTATCGAAATATAAATTGTATGATAGATACCTAGTCATTTATTTGTCGGCAGTAAGTGTCAGTAGTGTATTTGTTTACAGGTATCATTACATGACCGTGACATTGAAGAAATGCTCGTTGACATGTTTTCATCAGATGATGATGATGATGATGACGATGATGAAAATGAAGACCCACATTCAGATTTTGTTCCAAAATCTGTTGATAATATGTTGAACAAGATTCAAGGTTTATCAAAACGTCAATTACTGAACATTTTAGAAGAAAATGATGAACGACCTGAACCACCCTCAGACTTAGATGCTCCCTCTGAAGCGCTTGCTCCTTGTGGTGGCGAAGAAATGTCTCCTCGGGTTCCTTTTTCTGCCCTGCCCTCTAACTTAGCTGCTCCCTCTGGAGTGCTTGCTCCTGGGGGTGGCGAAGAAATGGCACCTTGTATTCCTTAGCCTGCAACACCCTCCCACTTACTTTCTGACTTTGAAGTATTTACTCCTACTATGGACGAAGAAATGGCATCTTTCGCTTCATCTCCTAACTTACTATCTCAATTTGAAGTGCTTGCTTCTGGTGATGGCGATGAAATGTCACCTTGGGTTCCTTTGTCGATTCCATCTTCTTTTTTACCTACTCACCCTGAAGAGCTAGCTCCTGGTAGTGGCGAAGTAACCCCTAGCTTAATGAATGAGCCAACTTACTCTGAATTGCAGGCACGGGAGAGAACTTGGACTACAAATATTCAAAATTTTGAAGAGTTTGATTTAAGCCAGCAAATGGAACCTACTCATTCATATAGCCAACAAAGTCTTCCAATAGAATATTTCAGTAACTTGTTTCCTGATGAGCTTTTTCAAATGATCGTCGATTATACAAATATATACGCCAGGGTCAAAAAAAGCAAATTTTGGAAAGACACAGATGTAAATGAAATAAAAGCATTTCTAGCAATAATCATACTAATGGGAATAAGTACCCAGACTGATATTGAGCTGTATTGGAGCGCAGACCCATTTTTCAATAACCCAGAGGTTTGCAACACAATGACTTGTAAGAGATTCAAAAAACATTTGGAAAACCTACATTTTTGCGACGTAACAACTCATTTGCCCAAAAATCACAAAGACCACGACAAATCGCAAAAAGTAAGACCCCTGTTAGATTATCTAAACAGAATGTTCCAAGAGAATGCAACCAACTCAAGATCCCAATCAGTGGATGAAAGCATGATACAAATTTAAAGGGCGTGACAGTAAAAAACAATACATGCCGGCCAAGCCCATCAAAAGAGGGTATAAGGCATGGTGCCGCTGTGATTCCAATTCTGGATATCTATATCAGTGCGATATTTATGCAGGAAAAGATCATGAACCTAATGAAAGTGGATTAGGTTACCGAGTTGTAATGAAACTCGGAGGACATTTACCACGAAACACTCATTTGATTTTTGACAACTTTTTTACTTCTGTGGCTCTCATGGAAGCTCTTCACCATAGAGGTATTTTGGCAACTGGAACGGTGCGAATGAATCGTAAAGACCTTCCTAAAGACCTGGGTCGAACAAAACCTAAAACCCCCGCAGAACGAATACTGGCTAAAGAAAACAAATTAGGTCCTGGTGAGTTCACATACCGTATTAGCCACCCTTGTGCGCTTATCAAGTGGCTAGACACGAAAGAAGTGTATCTTCTGACTACTGCAACCAACCCGACCAAAGTCGAAGTGATCCAGAGGACTCAAAAAAACTGTCAAAAAAAGGACATGTTTTGTCCCACTGCAATCGCAGAATACACGAGGGGCATGGGTGGTGTGGACCACTTTGATCACTATCGAAGTTCTTACTCAATTGGTCGCAGGTCAAAAAACACTTGGTATCGGATATTTTGGTTCTTGTTTGAGAGTGCCATTATAAACGCATACATATTCTATAAATACAAAAATCCCAATCGCAAAAATATACATCGCGATTTCAGATTGAGGTTAGCTAGAAGTTTGAAATCGGTGCATGTAACAAACCCAAAACAAAACCCGGTGGTATTCAAAAATAAAAAAGGAGGTGTTTTTGGGGTTCCAGACGAAATAAGATTGGGGCAAAAGGGAAACCATTTTTTGGGTCTGTCTACCTATAAACGATGCAGGTTTTGTAGCACAAGAAAACAAGAGAAGCGGTACAATAGACGTATCTCATAAATACATTTCCAATTCGAATGATTACGGTAGTGCGAAAGAATCTGAAAGAGGTAAAAGCACACCAAGCAACAAAATCAGCATTGATACTGTTTCCGGGGTTGAAACGTATATAAAGTCATTTCCAGCAGTACCATCTCACTACTGCAGAAAAGATAGTACCCGCGTTTATCTTCTGACGGAGTTTAAAAATATATCGAATTTATATAGGAAATACTTAGAACATCAAAACTTCAACAAATGGAATAAAGTGTCTGACGGTATGTTTCGCAAAATTTTTAATGATAATTTTAATATTTCATTTCACATCCCTAAAAAGGACAAATGTTTAAAATGTTGCCAATTTCAAAATAAAAGTAAACCAACGGCTGAAGAACAACAAGCCCAAGAATTACATCTACTTGAAAAAAACCACACTTATAATCGCTACGAAATACATAGAAGCATCCACCGTACAGACACGGCTTCACTGTGTATGAGCTTTGATTTACAAAAAGTTTTGAACACTCCCTATGGAGAAAACATGTTGCTTTATTATTCAAGAAAATTAGCTGTACAACGCTGTAATCTATGAAGCAAGCATAAAAAACGTCTATTGCTTTTATTGGGATGAAAGCCAGGGGAACCGCGGTGCTAATGAAATGGCTACTATTTTAAGTAAATACATAAAAATAGTTGACGAACGTGGAAACATAACATACGACGACTTCTTCTTTATTGTGATTGCTGCCCCGGTCAAAACCGTAACAAAATTGTTCTTGCAATGATAAACGAGATTTTGCAAGACTGCAAAACTATAGAATCAATTCAAATAAATTTTTTGCTTACCGGTCATACCTATATGTCCGTTAATACCGCACATGGCACTATTGAAAACCATGTGGAAAACACTATTATTTGGGCTCCTTCTCAATGGTATACAGTGTTTCAAACGGCAAGACGAAATCCAAGGCCGTTCAACGTTGAGAGATTGACACATAAATATTTTAAAAGATGGGACCTTTTGGCTGATAAATATTTTGTTGGAAATCTTGTTGGGAAGATAAGCAAAATCCGAATTGCAACTTTTAAAAATAATCGTACGACAGCAACCATTAAATTTTCTATGGACCCAGAAGCCCCAGTATCACAAATTGAAGTGTCATCAAAAGCAAACATTTTTTATTTAACGGATTGTTACTCTACACCTCTGCAGATTTCAGAACGTAAACATAAAGATTTAATGAAACTATGCACTGATCAAATTATACCCCAACAGTTTCAAGCTGAATACCATGCTTTATCTTTTAATAAAAAAAATAAAGATGTCTTGCCTGACAGTGACTTCAAAGATTTTATTGAATAGCAACGTCTCTACTTCCATCATTTTTTTAAAATAAACTTACTAATAAAATATTTTTTTTGCATAAATTAGTTTTATTTGCTCCAAAAGTTTATATTTATCGTTTAAGCAGTCATTTACCATTGGGAAAAAATAGCAATACCCCATTTTAATCCATGGATGTAGTATGATACATTCTTATATGTTGAGCCTTATTAAGAGATTAGCCCACATTAATGGTCAAAATATCACCACCAAAGAAACAATGCTTAATTTTAACATATTTCGTTCTTTCTTTTACTATTGGTGGATAAAAATTTGTTAATTTTAAAGCTCTGGCTGTCTCTGTTTGAGTTTATTACCGTGAGTATATTTAAGTATGGCTAAACTGTCAATAAATGTTCATGTTTAACTTTTACATAACATAAAAAATGTCGCATATTTCGCCATTACCACAGGTCATACGGTGGTTGTTACCGTTTACCTTCTGGTTTAAAAACAAACGATGTTGTAAAGATCGAATTACCTTTGAATCAACAATCGCTTATGCCGTATTTCTGCTTTATAAGTTATTTAACAATGTTTCAAATGCTGTATTACATACGCGTGCTATAATTTTAGTACTTCTATAATTTTATAGTCATGTCGCTTATTCCCTATTATATCTAATTCTACAATACAATAAAAAAACTGAATTTCGATCGTTTATAAATAGAAATAAAATTTACGTAAATTTACTTTTTTAATGTTTTGCAAGTCACGTGCTTTCGGTACAATAGTTAACTAATATCCGAGAAAAATTCAGTTTTATCACTTCCATTACTTGTAAGTAAATAGTTAAAATTATGTTTTTTTTTTCATATTATGGATATAATTAAACAACGACGAAGATTTATTTTAGCATACGTTTTTTTAAAATAAGTTTATATTGTCTATAGCGAAATTTTCGCAAAATTAAAATAAAAGTACATAGGTAAGTTATCTAAAATTATTGTTTAAAATTATCTAGTCTGATAAGAATATATGGTTTGGAGGTTTATACAACAAGGGAAAATATAACTTCTGCTGGCAATCAATCAGGCAGGGTAATGCCCTTACACTCGCACTTAAAGCAAAAATAGGAGAAATTCGGTATAAAATTATTTATAAAAAAAAATATGTTGTACGTACGTTCTTAACCCAAAATGTACCTTTTTGACGCTCGAGACGTACTATTTGGACACTCAGTTGCGGCAACACTGCGCTTCAGTCGCCTCGCGCCCGCCACTGCGAGAGGACGTGCCAAAATTTTACATGCCTATGATTGCAAATTACGTAAACAAAAAAAAAGATAATAAAAGTTTTATAGCAGATATACATATGCTCACGCCATTACTTCCCATAGTGGTAGGCAGATAAGTTTAATTACCCTTCTGACCCACCGTACTACCGCCCATACCCCTAGTGGTACGGTGGGTAAATTATTTCAAAAACAATACCACCATAGTGCTGAGACACGGGTGCGATTACAATTTATGTATCTATTTAATTATCAATCACTTTATCATAATGTGTGATCTGAAGAGGGTATTCACTCTCATCTCAATGAAGTGCATAACACCACAGAACCTCCATTCAAAAACCGTAGTATCAATTAGAACTCTTTACTTGCATTTATTTCTTTTGAAATGTCATGTTTGACATTGAAGATATAGTGTCATATTCTTTGACTATAAACACTATAGACAGAGTCATAATGGAACGGGAGCGTACCTCTTTTAGAAAGCAATATTTTTCCCTGTAATGTTGCGATCACTAGAAAACAATTACCCCAAAATACTATAATCACCATTCTAAAAGCTACATTTTAATTTAAAATTGATTACGTCACTTTATTGTTTAATTAAAGGTTTACTGTTTACTATATTATATAAAAGTATGTAGTTATGTATGTATGTGTGTTCATATGTGTGTAATATGTACCTATATTATTTTGTGTAATTAATATTTATGTTATTATTTCAATTAAATAAGTTAGTTTTAAAGTAAGCTTGTTTTGTGCATCTACCTAGATAACTAGTTTACCGATCTCACCTTCCAAAGGTTGTCTGGAAGAGATCGCTTTTAGCGATAAGACCGCCGATTGTACCTCACTGTAAACTGTATGATAATTTCTTTTGTAAATTTGTGTTTGATGTACAATAAAGAGTTATTCTATTCTATTCTATATTATTTCCTGCAATCATATAATTATACATACTTGCTCCTAGTATTATAAAATCTTTTTTGTTTAATTTTACCATTTATACTAATGTTTAATACACCGTGAAATCTAAAGCATTGTACTTACTTTCAGGGATGAATCTTCCCATGATCACGAATAAATTTTTGTACGGGACTAACCTTGTTACTGGACAAAAAAAAACAGCTGTTCCATAAGTGCAAGTTATGTAAATATCATATGGGTCTTGGGTATAGTGGGGTCTATGTTTGTATTTTGAAAAATAAAAGGCAGCACTATTTTATACATGAGTTTTATTGCATTATTTACTATTGACCTTTAAACAAAATCAGTTTCGTGTGAAAATTTCGAGTTCTTTCGTCTATTTCAGTCACATTTTTCAAAAGATGATGTATTCGTCCATCTTAGAATTTTAAAGCTATAGCCTTCATTAATAGCACAAGGTGGTTTTCGAAGGTGGCTCTGATGTGGTCGTTTAATGTCGAGAATATTCTTTTACCTAAATTCTTTTTCGAAATCCGGTCCGAAGTATGAAGAATAAAAGAGCATGTATGAAAAGATTGATGGATGTAGACGAAGCAAGAGAGGTTTGCCAGGATCGTACAAAGTGGCGATCGATAGTCTCTGCCTACCCCAATGGGAATTAACGGCGTGAGTATATGTATGTATGTCTTTTTCAAAACAACTGCGAACATTTGAGCCAAAGCTTTGTCTTTGGACAAAAACGAGTAGCCTCTCAATTTTATAGTATGCCTCAAAACTTTGGTTGGTTTCCAATTGCATCTTCCAGTGGCCGCAATCCATTTTTCTCGTAGATTCGGGTCTTTAGGAAAACTGTAATGAATACGAAGAAATTAAATAAATATAACAAATTTATTACTTACTAATTCCGTAGATAACCATTGGAAATCATTGAGCGTCGCTATAGCGCGACGAAATTCATAATATACTCACTCATTAACATCAGTTTACTAATTTGATAATTTTACCCTAACGACAGGGTATGATGAAAACGTGAATTATGGCAACACTGAGATACTGCATATTTTTAGGTTATACTATTAAAAAATTGCTCAAAATAACTAAAATGCTAGTAATCTAGTTCAACGTAATTAACATTTGAATCACTTATTTTCTGATAGCGCAATACATTAAAACATTAAAAAACTCACTCACTTGTGGAAAGTCAATCCTTCGATGTGTTTTTCGCTGCGGCTTCCGCAGCCAAGCACGCTACACCCAACCATACCTCACTAAATAATAACTTAACTAATTGAGTCTCTTTTGTCACAATAACAATATACAAAAAATAATAATTGTAATGTTAGATTGTGTGACCGAGTGAGAAATAGTGTTATTCGTGAAAAGTGTGGTGTGAAAGATGATATTGTAAGAAAGATAGAAAAAGGAATGTTGAGATGGTTTGGGCACATAGAGAGGATGGATGATAGAAAATTGGTAAAAGGGATCTATAGAGCTAGTGTGGATGGTAATGTTAGTAGAGGACGACCACGGAGAACACACTTGGACCAAATTGAGAGTGTGCTCAAAAAGGCTGGTGTCCGAAGTATGAAGAATAAAAGAGCATGTAAGAAAAGATTGATGGATGTAAAGGAAGCTAGAGAGGTTTGTCAGGATCGTACGAAGTGGTGATCGATAGTCTCTGCCTACCCCAATGGGAATTAATGGCGTGAGTATATGTATGTATGTATGTAACAATATACAAATGAATAAAATCTTTCTCAAAATCAAAAGAAAACCAAAATTGCTCGTAAGTCGACGCTTTGTTTGTCACAATTTAAAAGTGTGACATGAACAAAACGGGTTACGCGATAGAGATGACAATAAAGATTTGTGTCTCTTTTTAATTACCATATAAGAACTTAAATAAGGGCTTCTCTTTTTAAAATGGATGACGTAACATCGCTCTGTCTATAGTGTTTATAGTCAAAGGTCATATGGTATTATTGTTCTGTGGTCAGAAGTTAAATGCGAAATAATTTGAAAATGAAAATTATAAAATATTACTAATGGAAGCAGATGAGCTTAAGTTCATTAACATTAATGGAGGCACTGCCCTTCTTTGTGGTAAATACATATATCATCGCCAAAAAACTTATAAAAATGGGACAGTCTTATGGCGGTGCTCATCTTATGCCAAAACGAAATGTGGTGGCACTATAACAATTGTGGAGGTTGGTATTCTCTTCATAATTCTTTAATATTTTTATTGCTTTATTTTTTTGATTACTGTTTAAGCAAATTCTTAATAAATCATGGTGCAAACAATAACCCAAACTATATTTTGCCTTTAGGATCAAAAAAATATCATACGAAGAAATGATCATGCATGTGAAGCAGATCCTAATAGGAATGTAATATTAATGGAAATGTGTGAATTACGGGAAAAGGTTGTAGCAACTGACGAACCGATTCAAAGAATGTATGAAACAAAAGAGAGGAATTATAAAAACCGCGGCTTAAAGGGTCTGGCAGGCTAAGGAAGGAGCAGTGGCCACTGTGAGATTTTCCGAATTTTTTTTACACGTTTGTTTGCTACCATTTAACTAGGCAACACTTCAATTTACAGCTAGCTACCATGAATACTTTCCGAGATTTTGACAAAAACGTCAAATCTGCAGACGTTATTTCAATTTATATTTTCTCCTTAACTATAGTAGGCAGAATATTGAAACCAACTAGTATCTACGTGTATTGAGTTAAAGTATACTCTGGTGTATTATTTACTAAAGGGTTGCTTGAAAATTTCCAGAAAAAAACCACGTTTTATTTTTTGACATTTATTTTTGACAGGTTCTTCGAAAGGCACACCCATGAAAATTATAATATAAAACAAATATACAAATATCTTTCAGCACACCAAAAATTGTTTCATTCGGTTGGGTGCGTCTACGCTGAAAATCGATTAATTTTGATAATGTAACATATACCCATACAATGTTAATATTATACCCATACAATATTACCCATACAATGTTCATATAAGTTCTATTTCTTCTTACAATCATAGAGAACAACAACTGTCATTTTCTGATATACATACATACATATACTTACGGCTACAAATCCCTAGATGGGGAAGCCAGAGAAATTCCTCAGCCACCTTTGGAAATTGAGTGGGGAAAAGATGGTAAAATAAAGGTTGTTGGTTATGAGTCTCCAACCGCATCGCCCAAAAGTCCCTTTAAAGCCCCAATACCGTTATTCGCCTCTTACGTATATATATCTCATATTTAATTTACATTTAAAAAAAATGGTATTCGCTTTTACAATAGTTTACCTGATGAATTACTTTCCTTACTAGACCTAAAATTCAAAATATATATATATATATATATCTTATTTAATTTACATTTAAAAAAAATGGTATTTACAATAATAGGTGGTTTGGGCACATACAGAGGATGGATGAAAATAAAGTAGCTAAAGAGATATATAGAGCCAATGTGGATGGGATTGTTAATAGAGGACGGCCTCGTAAAACGTTTCTTGACCAGATAGAAAACGTTCTTATAAAGGCGGGGGTCCGAAGTGAGAAGAAAAAAAGAGCATGTATGAGAAGAATAATGAATGTAAGGGAAGCAAGAGAGGTTTGTCAAGATCGTACTAAGTGGCGATCGATAGTCTCTGCCTACCCCAATGGGAATAATGGGCGTGAATATAAGTAAGTATATCAGACAATGACATTTGTTGTTCTCTATGATTGTAAGAAGAAATAGAACTTATATGAACATTGTATGGGTAATATATTTATGTTACATTATCAACATTAATCGATTTTCAGCGTAGACGCACCCAACCGAATGAAACAATTTTTGGTGTGCTGAAAGATATTTGTATATTTGTTTTATATTATAATTTTCATGGGTGTGCCTTTCGAAGGACCTGTCAAAAATAAATATCAAAAAATAAAACGTGGTTTTTTTCTAGAAATTTTCAAGCAACCCTTTAGTAAATAATACACCAGAGTATACTTTAACTCAATACACGTAGATACTAGTTGGTTTCAATATTCTGCCTACTATAGTTAAGGAGAAAATATAAATTGAAATAACGTCTGCAGATTTGACGTTTTTGTCAAAATCTCGGAAAGTATGCATGGTAGCTAGCTGCAAATTGAAGTGTTGCCTAGTTAAATGGTAGCAAACAAACGTGTGAAAAAAAAAAATCGGAAAATCTCACAGTGGCCACTGCTCCTTCCTTAGCCTGCCAGACCCTTTAGCGAGTGGAAGTTTACCTCCATTTGAAAGTGTAAAACATTTTCTGTATGACGCCAGAAATAAAGATGCACAAGTGTCTAAGACAGTGTTCAGACATGTAGAAAAAGTAGAAGTAAGTACAATTCAAAGATTTACTTATAGCTGATTATTGTAACGACGAAGCTGGATTGCAAACTCGTATTTTAGTTTTTAGTTCCAAATCATCTCTGCAGATGATTCCGAATATCAATGAATATTTTATTGACGTTACATTTTATAGTTGCCCAGCACCATTCGCACAAATATTTAATATTCATGGCGATATCAGTAGTACCAGACAAGTAACCAAAGTTAAGCCATTAATTTTTGCACTGATGTCTGACCGCAAAGAGAAAAGTTATATCATTCTGTTTGAAATGATTAAGTCAGTTATACCTGGATGGAAGCCACACAAAATTCATTGCGACTACGAAAGGGCGGCTATGAATGCGGTTCTAAAAGTCTGCCCAAATATTACATTGAAGGGGTGTTATTACCATTGGTCACAAAGCATTTGGAAAAAAGCAAAATCGGCGAAATTTCAGGATACAAAAACTAAACCTGAGCGGCGAATAGTAGGCTTAACGGCTGCTCTTCCGTTGTTGCCCGCAGATTTTGGGTCAATCAATTTTTAAACCAACAATTTAGAGGATGGATGAAAGTAAAGTAGCGAAAGAGATATATAGAGCCAATGTGGATGGGAATGTTAGTAGAGGACGGCCTCGTAAAACGTTTCTGGACCAGATAGAAAACGTAATTATAAAGGCGGGGGTCCGAAGTGAGAAGAATAAAAGAGCATGTATGAGAAGGATAATGAATGTAAGGGAAGCAAGAGAGGTTTGTCAAGATCGTACTAAGTGGCGATCGATAGTCTCTGCCTACCCCAATGGGATTGATGGGCGTGAGTATAAGTAAGTAAGTAAGTAATTTAGTGTCCCACTGGGTCAAAATAAATTATTCTTTGAAAACAATACGTTTCTGCAGTATATTTTCGTAATATTAGCATACTACATCTTAAATCAAAATTATTATATTAAAAGTTCACAGAAAATTATCAGTTTTAATCCTAATTTATTGGTAACTCAGTTGACACTATGTTTTACAAGTGCACGCTCCATACAAAAAGTCGTTGTCCCACGATGCAGGTTGAGCTCGATGAATCTAATATTTTGTAATATATTGGGACTTAGCTTGTTAAAAATTTACAGTAAATTTTAACATTTGCTCGTTGTAGTTTGATTATCAACAACAAAATACATCGAAATTTCAATATTTATTTTTATATATTTTTTTTCCCAAATGTCCCAAACTGTTTCCTAATAATTATGTATACGGAGTTCCCGTTGGTTATTTATTCCAAAAATAAAAAATGATGTTCGAGCGCTTGGATATCACAAACATATCGCCGTCTCTTTTACTCGTGTCAAATTCGTTGCGTACACAACCTATGATTGGCTCATTAGTCAGCCATAAGTCGCCGCAGGATTCGCGTTCCTTTATACACGTAAGTAATTGTATTTTTGTCTTGTTTTTTGTGTGATTTTAACAAACCAAGGGCTAGCGTTTTGCCAAGTAAATTACTTTTAATATAACTCACTACAATTATTTGTATTTATGCAAATGCGTTGAATTGTCTGTGGAGTTACTCGTACATGGAGTTACTTTTGAGGTAACTCCAGACAATACGGTAACTCTAAAGACAATTCTATTTAAATACCACAGACATGTATTTGAATAGATGCCGCAAGTGCATGTACTTCGCGTGTAAAAACTGAGTAAAATTATCTTAGTTTATCGCCATTTGATTGAGTCCGTGCTCGAACGTTCTCGGTGACAGATGTCAAGCTAAATATAAAAAATGCCTAATTGTGCCGTATTGAGTTGCAAAAACTATCTAAATAAAGCGGGACTAATTAATAGAAAGATTTCCTTTCATCGGTTGGTCACTTTATTATTAGATTATGTGGTTTTTATTGCAAAATCAATTATTTCGTGTTCGTTGTGGTTTTACACTGAAAAACTTTTAAACGAGTGTGTATTAGAGATGGGTTGTACTAGGTAAATTTGATAACAGATACACCTGTTCCTAGTCCACAAAAGTACCTAATCCAAATACCTAATCCACATAGTACTCCGTATTGAGTGCTATTGATATTGTGAAGGTGGCCGATATACGATGGATGCAGGCCGCTTCCAACCGGCCCATATGGAAGTCATTGAGGTAGGTCTATGTTCAGTAGTCAACGTCCAAACACTAATATGATGATGATGATTATGATGAATCTTCCCTTCGTACTTATACAGGACTGTCAACTTCTAATTTAAAAAAATATCCTAACTGAACAACGGAAAAAGCCAAAAATAGTTCAGTTCTATTATTTTGAAAAAGATAGCTATTGTTTTGTTAGGAACGGGAACCGGAATTCACCTATTTCTGCGGCCCACCCGACCGCTGACGATGTTGCCCGAGCGCACGACGATTCGCCGCAGAGTACTTTTACGTGACTTTTACTCTCTAACCCTAGTATTAGGTAGATTAGGTATTGCGTTATTTGTATTAGGTGCGGACTGGTATCGAAAAATACCTGATATTTTTACCTGATCTAATATTTTCGACTCACCTCTAGTGTGTATCGCTTAATTTATAATACATTGCCGCTTTTAGTTACAAAGCTATCTAGTATGGCTTGTCTATTAAAACACGCAATGAACATCAAAATGAACGATATTTTCACCTGTCAATCAGCTACATGGTACGGTAGCTATTGTCATATTTCTGTCATTTTAAGCAAAATGTGTTGTACCTACACAGATAATTGAATTCGATTCTAATTCTAATCGATTTTGGGAACAGAGAAATGATAATATTCGCGATGGATGTTCCATGTATCTAAAATATTTTTATTACTACAATGTTGCTGTTAAATAATTAATTAATTGGAATACTCTTGTTTTAACTTTGTTTTTATTTAATAAAAGAACAGTTTAATTTTAGTTACAAGTTTTTCTCTAAGTTACATTTCTTAACGTGTGGTATGTGTCAGTCTTTATTTACTTCGTCCCTTCACTCAGTGTTGCCAATATAAATGTACATATATACACGAACACGCCTCCTTACATAAGTTCAAAGCGTCTTAAGTACTACAGTAATTATAATCAATTAGGGTATACTCCTTTAAATTTAGCATTTTTAAGGTAGTGAATTTATACTTATACATACTTAAAATTTCCCACAGGATTTGTAAATATATCTGCAATTTTATTTTCTGACTCTGAAGTGCAGTGCGTGCTGAAATGATAGTGAACTTCAATGTGCTTAGAATTCTTTGTAAAGTTTCCATACTTAGAAATAGCTACAGCTGCTGAATTATCTTCATAGATTTTAACTGGTTTACAAACCTTAGTAAAGACATCATTCATTACACAAATGAGAAAATGTAATTCTGTTACTGCTTCTGATAATTCTACATATTCAGCAAATGTTGAAGAGTTTGTTACACTACTTTGTTTTTTTTTTATTTCCAATATTGAACAAACGAAGAGCTCCGTACTATCATCTATAATAGAAAATAACGTTTTTGTATGGGAGCCCCTTTGATATTTACTTTACTGTTATTTAATTATTTATTTTGAAAGGTGATATACAAGTAAATATACTCTGAAAATTTTAAGTATCTACTTATTAACGTTTTAATATTGAGCAAACAATTACGAAAAAAACACGTTTATTGTAAGGGGCCCCCCTTAAAATCCTTTTTTTACTTGATTTGTTGTTATAGCGGCAACAGAAATACGTCATTTGTGAAAATTTCAGCTTTCTAGTTATCACTGTTTATGAGATACAGCCTGGAGAAAAACAGACAACGAAAAAAAAATACTTGATTATTTTCCTTCTCTACAAGTTTTAATATTTGTTTTTTTTTCAAATCCGAATTAGTTCTGGGTTGTATTATATTTTGTCATAGCGCCTTCTACTGGCTTTCCTTTTTGAAGATAAAATTTCTTCTCGGGGTTTTTTTAAATCATTTCGTAACTTTCCGAGAACAAATTATTAAAACTAGTTAATTAGGTAGGTTATCAATAAGGACAAGTTATTATAATAATAAAGGCTACTGAACTACTATAAACGATTTTTTTTTCATAAACTATTTTTTTTTTCATAAACGTTTTTTTTTTGTATCTTTGTACTTGAAACAAAATTAAAAATGGCCATCAGCACATAATTGTTATGTTACTTAGTTATTTAAAAGAGCCTGTTTGCTGCGTCACAGGGAAACCTACTGCGGTAAACACCGAAACCAATTAATTGTAAACTACTTAATTTTGTGAAATAAATGCCTTTTTTTTTTACTCACTGACTAACTGACTCATTAACTCACTGATTTAGATCGTTGTTCTCCGAGAAGATGTAGTGGTGGAGGAAAATAATGTAGGAAGAGTTGCTCAGAATAAATATGAGACCATGAGAAAATAGCGTTATTAAAAAACAGGTATAATTCTAGATTTATCATTCTTCTGTCAATTTATCATTCGTCTGTCGATGCACTCGAATATAATCAATTGAATCGTTTACGCGCTGACGGGGAGTTCCCATCACTAAATTGCTCATGTGACGTCACAGTAGGTGGAAAAATAATGGCACGCTTGGTTTCTATACAAGAAATGACACTTGCGTTATCTATTCAAATACAGATCTGTGTTAAATACTTATTTACTGATAATTTAGGTTAAATACATTGTTTTTATTTTTACATTTATTTTTACATAATACAACACGTGAGAAATAGTGTTGGTAGTTAAATTATCAGTTTTGTTGGACTTAGTTTGTAACATAATTTTACTTAGTTATAAACATAAACGTTCACGCCGAATATCCCCGAAGGGGTTGGCAGAGGTACTAATACTTCTGAACATCACGTGACTTTGTCACCTGGTGTTCAGAGTACCCACGTTTTGCATGGACAGTGTACTCACGTGATAGGGGGCAGGCCTATCGCCGTGTACTTAGTTACTCAAAACAAAATAATGTATCCTAATGAATCGAACCCCTTTTTTAATATTAATTGAAAGATATGTTTAGCTCCGGCCCTAATCAAAGTAAGTGTAATAAATAAATCATAATGGCATTGGTTTAACTTAAGAATAAATATGTTTAATGTAAAATAAAGGCCGAAACATGACCATCTCCTTTGCGGTTTTTGTTCTAGATTTCTTCTGAGTTTGCGACCATGCCGCTTACCGCTGCAGAAAAACAAAAGCGGTACCGAGAAAGGCTCAAGCAAAATGTGGAGAAATACGAAGAATCTAAGAAGAAACACAGGGAACATTACCATAAGGTCAAACGTTTAGTCAAAGATTTAACTAATATTATTTGGAAGCTAAGACAAAGAGAATACAGAAAGCACAAGAAATCTTTACAATCTCTAAACGCTCCGCTCCGTACTTCTCCCATACTAATGGTTAATGAAAATGAAACAGTAGTAGATAATTCATTCATCAAACAACAAGCTGTAGTAGATTCACCTAGAATACGTGGACGTTAAAAAGTAAAAAAGGATAGAAGCAAAGTTTACAGAGAAAATGAAAAATTGAAGACTGAAGTAGCTAACTTAAAAAAAAATGTATAAGAAATCGGAAAAAAATCACGAGAAGTATCCAGAAGAGAAAAACTGTTATGCCGGAAGAAAATACAAAATCAACCAGTAATTACAGTCTACTAACAAATGCAATCAAAGAACGCTACGCTAAAATTAAGTCCAGAAAAGACAAAACCCTTATAAAAAGCGTTTTCAAAACCGCTCAACTCGTAACATCTCGACAAAAACTTCAACTACTCCGCGGGACATTCGGCATAAAACGGGAGTACCATAATACTGATGTGAATAGCTCTATTGAAGCCATGAAGTTGCAGAAAGCTGTACAAGAGTTCTTCCTCAGAGATGATGTTTCAAGAGCGTCTGCTGGAAAAAAAGAAACCATAACTAGAGGCGGAGAGAAACTTCAGAAACGCTATCTAATTGATACAATGCAAAGACTCCACAAAAATTTCTCTGAAGAATATTCTAACATACACTGTTCTTACTACTATTTTACAAATAACCGTCCTTTTTATGTTGTACCTCAATCAATAGACGCTAGAGAAAATTGTGTATGCAAAATGCATGCAAAGTGCCCCGCAAAAAATGTATGGGAAAAGTGGTTTCAGTTAAATCTCACGAAATTTTAGTATGACCTAGATCTTGAACTCCTCTATTTTTTTTGTATGGGCGTAATTTTGTCAGCATTATACTTTCAAAAATTATTAATATTATTCTTCCCTATTAGTCTCATACAAATTATGTATAAAATACCTACTTACCGTAAATCTACCCCTATGTTTAATCATTCGACCTCTTTGTTCAATCATAGATTACCATGTATATTATGCTCATGCTGAATGCTCATAATGTGGTTCATAATACATAGCTTAAATAAAAACATGTCAGCGTGAAGTAAACATTAATGGTTAGGATATCTCTGTATATTAACTGAGTATCTGAGTGTTAGGTATATTAATTATCTGCAATTGATATTGGTTCATGCAGTCATACGATGGCGGCAAATAATGGTTGTTTTGTCTGTAACAACGTGGTCGCCCCTCGGGGCTTGAGACGTATCCCAGAGGCAAATCTCCAGAAAATAGTTATGGCAATTCGTTACAGAGAAAGACATATTAATATTCCTGAAGAATTCAATAATGACTCTCGAATATGTTTGAACTGTGATCGCTTAATAAACAGAGAAATAGAGGAATTACAACGCGATAGTGACTGCATTTCTCTCAACGTGTTGAGGCAAACTGCAAGTCATTGTTTGCCATTGCAATCAAAATCAACCCCGACTTACTATCACAGCAAGAGCAAGAGTTTTTACTGACGACAATATTTTTATTCCACCGTCAACTCGATGTTGTTTGAGACATTTGAGTACAAATGGACTTATACCACCGGAGTTGGCTGCAAGACTACAGTTCATTAAAAGACCCTATCGCCTTCAGGGTGCCGATCTCAGTGTTTTTTTTGGAAACTATGAGAGATGAAGCTAAAGAAGCCCGAGTTTTCAAGAAAGATTATTTTTCAGATGAAGAATTTCAGATCATTTGTCCCGTTAAAAAGCCACAATTCGATGAAATATTTCAGTGCTGCGCGGCAGTTACTGTTAGAAATTCATCGAGGCGTGTTACCGAAAAAATGTTACTTATGTTTTTGATGAAAATGCGTCAGAATATTCCAGATGAATTTTTAAAAGTTTTATTTAAATATGATAGTAGGCAACATGTATCTCAAGATATAGGTGTAGTGAGAAAATCGCTTATGCTGCGATTTGTACCAGAGTCTATAGGATTGCAAGCAATTTCTAGACAGCAATTCATTGACAGACATGTGACTGATTTTGCTAATGAATTATACAATGATGATGCGCATAATCGTAAAGCCATAGCTATACTTGATACAACGTATGCTTACATCGAAAAGGCTAATCATTTCAAATCACTAAGACGGTCTTATAATGTGCACAAAAGACAATATTTAGTAAAACCGGGCTTAATAGTAGCACCAAATGGTTACATTCTTGATGTTCACGGGCCATATTTTACGGATTCGAGAAATAATGATGCTGCTATTATCGAGGCTGAATTTGAAAGAGACATTGCCGATATTGATCAATGGTTTCAAAATGGCGATATTATATTAGTTGATAGAGGCTATCGTGATGCAATACCATTCCTAGAAGGAAAAGGAATCACATGCAAAATGCCAGAGTGCTTAGTACGTGGGCAATCTCAGCTTTCGACATTGCAAGTCAATACATCTAGAACCATTACAAAGTCCAGATGGGTAGTCGAGACACGTAATGGTCATATAAAATCAATATTTAAGTTTTTCAAAGGCATGATCCCTAGAGCTCACGTTTTGAATCTGAACGATTTTTATAAAATAGCTGCTGCTATTATTAATAGATTCCATGCAGAACTAATAATGGAGGACGCAACAGTGGAATTAGCTAGAGAACTACGTGAGAATATCAACGAAGTTAACGTAGTTCAAGCTCGTGTAGAAATGGAAAATCTATTTAGAAGGAACAGCATGTGGATTCCTTTCAATGAAGAACACGCAATTAATTTCCCCGTGCTTAATCTTACATAACATGTATACTCACGGCTATAAATCCCTAGAAGGGGTAGCCAGAGATAAGGAATTAGAAATTCCTCAGCCACTTTTGCAAATTGAGTGGGGAAAAGATGGTAAAGTAAAGGTTGTTGGTGATGGGTCTCCAGCCGCATCGCCCAAAAATCCCTTAAAAGCCCCAATACCGTTAGTCGCCTCTTACGTACACCCATCGGTAGAAACGGGGTAGTGCTATTCTAAGCCGACACTACACGGCAATTTGCCGTGCTTAATCTTGACCAACTTAAAAGAATTTATGTTGGGGTTTATCAGCTTCGATTGTCTCCAGCATATATTCAAGACAAACGTGATTTGGATGGTAACGATGAAATTCAAATCGATGAGCACTTTCGCGAGCCAGGATTTCTACGAGTAAGAATCTTTTCTCGTTTCCGCAATGCAACGAGGCACCAACTATGGATTGCCTACGCAGTAGAACGCGAAGAATATGAAGAAGCGATTCTTGGATATTATTGCACATGCAAGACGGGAGCTAGAACAATAGGCTGCTGTGCACATATTGCCAATGTAATATGGTACCTGGGGTATGCACGCTATCAAGAACATTTGAAATATCCCTCAACTGCGTTAATAGAGTTTATAAAAGATGCAGGAAATAGGCGACGCTAAACTTAAGTACCTACATATTTTATTAATATTTATAGTATATAAGTACAGTTTTAATCTCGTCAAGCTTTATCTCTGTAGCTCGTATCTCCGGGGCGCAAGGTTGATTTTGCAACGCTAACATTAAGCTTGATTGGTGCGCGACCCTGTGCAAATGTATAATGGTATGGATATTACCCGATATTTTGTTGTGATATAAGTAATAATAATTTGTTTATGTAATGATGTGTAAATAAAGTTGTTTTAATAATTAAAAACACGTTTATTTTCCCATAGATGAGAGCCTTTTGAGCGCGCACTATTTACTCGAGTAGATGCAAACTGCTTATTGTTTCATCAATTTTTGCTGATGAATTTTTGTGAACTATATAGGTGATCATTCTACAATTTATTTAATGTCATCTATACGTGTACGGTTCCGTCTCGACCTGGATGAATCTCCCACCAAAATCTTCATTTTTCTACAAAGCTTAACTCGTCACGATTAAAACAACGTAAATGTCCTGAATTCGATATAAACATAGGTAATATACAGTGGCCAGCATCACGTGATATACAGTACCAGTATAAGCTGAGCTAGTGAACTAGTCAGACTTGTGCGCAATAGTTCAGCTTATACTGGTCTGTATAGCATGATATGCTGTCCATTATACACTGTGGTATCATTAACTGATATTTCCTACGATATTACCATATTACCTTATTTTTTCTCTGTTAACAACAGAAATAGCTTTGTCGCATGTCAATGTCTGTCAACCTCCTGTCAACTTAGGTCATAATTAATTAATATCACTTTTTAGGAAAAACATGGTAAAAACGAATTTATAAAAACTTGAATATTTTTAAAGTATAACGCTGACAAAATTACGCCCATACAAAAAAAAATAGAGGAGTTCGAGGTCATACTAAAATTTCGTGATTTTTGCAGGGTACTTTCATGTTCGAATATAATGCTTTAAGAAAATTGGGTGCTTTGAAAAATGAAGTTAGCGAGATTTTTCAAGAAACCGTCTGTAGTGACCAATTACCAAGTTGCATGTATTCTAAATGTAGTCAATGCAGTAATAAACAAATTCAATTTCATCAGATTTCAGAAGCGGATGTGAACTATATGTATTAAAAAAAAGCTGATTATTGAAGGTAAAACTAAAATAAAAAGTATCAATGAACTGAATACACTGCCGACTTCACAATTTATACGTGGATTTCAAGAATATTTTGTTAAGTTTAAGAAACACACAGTTTAAGCTCCGGGCAGCGGAGACCCTGATTCGACAGTGATATGATGTTATTTGGTTTAGATTTGATCTAGGATTTTTTTTTATATATATTTGAATGTTAGCTTTAGATATTTTTCTCTTATTTATGTTTTTTTTTATAATAATACCACTTTATGTCCTCGTGATAAACGTCAAAGTAACGAATTGACAATAACATTTAATGTCTTTTATCACCAATGTATGTATAAAATTTGTTACCATTGTTTGTCCTTAATAAATAAATAAATAAAATAAAACACGTTTTTAACATCAAATGTCAGTTTAAATCTTTTAGAAATTGTTTACATAATCTGAGTCCCAATGAATGCGCGATTGTGGTAGATTTCAGCGAAAATTACGCATGTAAATACCATGAAGAAGTAACAGAGCATCATTTTGGGGGCTCAAGAAACCAAGTTTCACTTCACACTGTAATGGTGTAAACTTATGACTGCGAGAAAACTAACATATCACATTCATTTTGTACGATATCTGCGTCTGTTTGTCACCAGCCTCATGCAATATGGTCACACCTTAAACCTATCCTGGATTGGATAAGACAAAACTACTTAACAGTTGACACGGTCCATTTTTTCGCAGTATAGGCAGAAAAAAACTTTTTCTTGTTTTCAACCCAAATATTTGAATATGGATTTGTTGCTGGTACCTGGAATTTTTTCGAAGCTGGACATGGAAAGGGACCGGCTGACGGCATAGGAGGATTCTTAAAAAGAACTGCAGATAAAACTGTCACTATAGGAAAAGATATTCCAGATGCGTTACAATTTTATGAGCAGTTGAAAGAAGCCAGTAAAATCAAACTATACTTAATCTCAGAGCAAGTTATTGCACAGATGGAAAAAAATATACCTCAAACAATTCCCCAGCTAGTCGGTACCCTTTAAGTCCATCAAATATCTACAAAAGAACCAAACATTTTAAAATATAGAATCTTATCTTGCTTCCGTGACAGTGCTAATAAAGGGTTTTGTGACTGTCACAATCCGAAATATTACGATTGCAGTGTGTTCCCAAATTCAAGTAGAGTTAAAGCAGTACCAGTTGATCTTGAATCCTCAGAAGATGACATACCACTCTCATTAATAAAAAAATTACAGATTTAAACTATAAGATCTGGCTCTGGCATTTACAAAACCATTTATCCAGAATCATCTGACGATGATTGTCAGCAAGTTGGCAAAGAAAATGTTTCTCCTGGAAATAATGACATAAACGTCATTGAAATACACGATCCTCTACCATCCACAAGTAACCTGTCCCGAAATATGTTTGAAAGTGATGATTTTCTGCTTGTGTATGCACACGGAGGTAATAAATCAAAAAAGATTTCATATGTTTGTAGACTTTTGGAGTGTGATGGATGACGCTTTGGATGAACTGCTGAAAAAATCATTCGTAATAGATAAGACTGATATTGCTTTAGTGCCTTATGACGATGTGATAAAAAAATTACCAGCTCCCACTGAAGTAAAGATAGGTGGAAAAAATATGTACAAATTCGGAAAAACAGTTGATATTCTTGAAGGGTAAATTTAAAGAAACCAAACATTCTAAGATATTTAATATCAGTTTTTACTTCATAATTTATTTTTTGATGTCTGTGACTTAGATTGTAATCATTAAAAACCTTATGTATTATATTAGTTATAATGTACTAGTTGTATTATGAGTTACCAGGTTTGTCTCTGGAGTTGCCAAAAATGTGTTTCGAGTTACCAAAAATGTATCTAGAGTTACCATTTGTCCCATTATTAAGGTGTAGATATAATCTGTTTTTCATGTTAAAAAGTTATTTATAGTGTGTTATACATTCATAACGCAGTTAAGTTTTATAGTGTTACACAAATGATAACGGTTTAACTATTGTTAGTGTTGCAAATTTGTAAAAAAAAGTAAAAAAAAGTATTATGCTATGCTTAAAGTAACGCTAGTGACAAGATTTTTATTTTAATACATATATTTAAATCTCCCTTAAATTACACAAAAAAACAAAATCAAACTTTTTTTTCGTTGCATGAATTTTTTCTACTGTTGTTTACTAATTTGGGTGCGCTGATTTCAAATCTACCCTCGGATTTTTTGTAGCAGCTCTAGTTAGTGAGATACAGGTACCGTCTCGAATTTACATAAGTAGTCGGTAGTTTCTATCAACAGCGGTGTAACTTAAGTAGTTCCTCTATAAATTTCATTATGTCTTCCTCAAGAAGGACGTGTTTAAATAATCCTGATTGTTTTTGTGTTATTTGTGGACAATATATGTTCCAAAAATTTCGTTTAAATGTGTCGGACTTTGTGAAAAAGGCATACTTCGACTACTTTGGGTTCCCGTTGCCGTCAAACGCTAAACCTTGGATACCAAGTTTGGCATGTAAAAGTTGTGTTGAATCTTTACGACTGTGGGCAAACAAAAAAAGACCCACTTTTAAGTACAAAGCTCCTATGATTTGGCGTGAACCATCCAACCATCATGACGACTGTTATTTCTGTGTAACGAAAATCATAGGAATAAACCATAAAAATTGCTCTAAGTGGATATATCCAAACTTAAAATCTGTCATAAGACCAGTCTTGAGTATTAGTGACACATCAACACCACAGCAGCCATCTACATCTTCGGAAAATCCATACCAGTGCAGCGGACAAACCGAAAATGACGGCAGTGGTAGCGACAGTGATTTTGATTGCTACGGTAGTCCCCGACCACTAAATCAAGATGATCTAAATGACTTGATCAGGGACCTTGGACTCTCTAAAACGGCGTCAGAAGTTTTAGCTTCCCGATTGAAAGAAAGAAATTTGTTGACCAGAGAAACGAAGATATCGTACTACCGTAACAGGGAAAAGGATTTACTTCCTTTCTTTACCAAAAAAGATAATTTTGTGTTTTGTACTGATATTCCGGGCCTAATGACTGCAATGGGATTAAAAGAGTATAATCCAAATCAGTGGCGGTTGTTCATTGATTCGTCAAAACGAAGTTTGAAATGTGTACTTTTACATAATGGTAACAAACTTGGTTCCTTGCCTATTGCTCATTCTACAAAGGCTAAAGAAGAATATCCTACAATATCTTTAGTTCTCGACAAAATCAAGTACAAGGAACATAACTGGGTTGTATGTGTTGATTTGAAAATGGTAAATTTTCTCCTGGGCCAACAAAGTGGCTACACAAAATATCCCTGTTTCCTATGCTTATGGGACAGCCGAGCTAAAGCTGAGCACTGGACAAAAAGAGACTGGCCCTCCAGGGAGGCTTTGGTTCCCGGTAAGCAAAATGTAATTAATGCTCCACTAGTATCCAGAGACCGAATTATATTGCCTCCTTTGCATATAAAACTGGGGTTGATGAAACAGTTTGTAAAAGGTATTAACAAAGATGGCGAATGTTTCAAATACATTGTAAAAGTGTTTCCAAAATTGAGTAGTGAGAAAATCAAAGGTGGTATTTTCGATGGCCCACAAATCAGGAAGTTGATAGATGACAAAAATTTTAACAACTATATGACAGCTGTCGAGAAATGTGCATGGGAAGAGTTTGTTTGGGTAGTGAGAAATTTTTTGGGCAATAGGAAGTCTGACGGCTACATTCAGCACGTTGAACAGTTGCTGATACACTTCCAGCGGCTTGGATGCAACATGAGTATTAAGCTTCACTACCTTCACAGCCATCTAGACTATTTTCCTGAAAATCTAGGTGACCTAAGCGAGGAACAAGGAGAGCGCTTTCACCAGGATATTCGCACTATGGAGGAGAGGTATCAGGGGTACTGGAATGAACATATGATGGCAGATTATTGTTGGAGCATTCAAAATAGTACTCATAATACATCTCACTCTAGAAAGTCCAAAAAAAGGAAATTTTATTCAGAATAAATATATTTCATAATTTTTTTAAACTTAAACTATGTGCATTTTCAATGAAAAACCCTGTCACTTCGTAACTCCAAAACTAGAGCTGCTACATAAAAACGGCATATATTTTTGAAATCAGCGTGGAAAAACTGTAACTGTAATGTAAAAAAATCTCATGCAACAGACATGCTGTTTTCCAGTGTTATTTAAGAGACTAAATGTTAATATTATTTAAAATCATTTGCAATAAATAAAGATTATTTAATAATTCATTAGTGTTATTTCATTTCGAAAATAGTTTTAGTAACTCAGTAGACAAATATTCTGACACAATGTACAGATTTCTAAATTTTGAAGTTATGAGTTAAGGCACATCGTGCCCCATCAAGGATATAAAAGCTGAATAACTTTCTGGGGAGAATGTAAAGTTATAAATGTATAAATTAATAAAAATAATAATAACAAAAATAAGATATTCCATGTCAGAATTGTTGGTTTAAAAGTGGATTTGTTAGTACTTACCTCGCATATCAAAATTTATAAAATACATTGAAAGGTTTTGGTTTAAAACACATTCAACAGAAGTATTCAGTGTATTCGGTGAACGTCATCGAACCACAAATGTATTAGAAGCATTTCACTCCAAAATTAACAAATTGCTTAATAAGAACACCGTCACTTTAATGCGTTTACTAAATGTAATGAAAAATGCTCATGAAACAGAATATGCTCCTAAAAAAAGAAGACCTCACCAAATCGTAAATGACGATTTCATAATAAAGGTCCAAATGGAATTAGTTAACATTGAAATTTCAGCAGCTCATGCGTTAGACAAATTAAGGCCATAAGCATTTTTAGTGTCATCATATAGACGGGAAAGAATTTACTAAAAAAAAATACAACCACTTGACACTCACGCTATTATTTCCGATTGGGGTAGGTAAATACGTTTTATCACATACATGCAAATAATATTATATTATAAATATCCACGCCATTACTTTCCATAGGAGTAGGCAGATACGTTTAATTACATACATACACACATACACTCACGCCATTATTTCCCTTTGGGATAGGCAGATACGTATTGTTTCAAATATGCATACATATACTCACGCCATCACTTCCCATGGGGGTAGGCACAGGCGTATCTTCACTCCCCGTATTTTTCTGGTAACAACAACTTTAAGAACCTAGGGCTAATACGAATTTATGGTTCATTGCCTGCGAAAAAGTGTGTCCATGAAATCAGGCTGAAATTAGCAGAGTTTGGGGTGCATCTAGAAAAAGAAATAGTAGCTGAAACATGATGACTAAATTTGGGAAGTTTCTCGAGTCATACCACCAAAAATGTACTGCGCATGCTCTTCAACTGGCAATCGACGATGTGTTTTACAAAAAACATGAGACTCCAGATCTGGAAGCGGTTCCTGTTGCATCGGTGGAATCAGATGAAGATGACGATATTCCTTTGGCAGAACTGGCGAAAAAACAAGATGTCAATAATCAAAACGCTGTTTATTGTGTATCCGATAACGAGGCAGATGATGAAACCGATAGCATGCAAATAGAAGCATTTAATACATCCCCATCAACCCGCAAAGAACAACAGTTTACATACCATGATCTCTTGCAAAAGGTTAGAACTATTGTTAGATTATTCAGGAAATCACCAACCAAAAACGATGACATCCTCCAAAAATATGTTATAGCGGATTTCAAAAAAGAATATTCTCTAACCAACGACTCCAAAACTCGTTGGGGAAGCCTTGCTAATACATTGGAAAGATTTCTAAAACTGAGAAACTGCATAGTTTAGGCACTGATTGATATAAAGTCAGATATAGCTTTTACTGAAGATGAGTGGACAACCATGAAAGAACTGTACGAAGTTCTTGATATTATCAGAACTGTTTTGGAAGCACTTTGCCGCCGCGATGCGACACTGCTGACTGCCGATGTAGCTGTTAAATTTTGTAACATTACGTGTCTTAAGTCTTAATCCCCTTATGGAAATAAAACCTAAGACACGAAACGCGGAGAGCAAGGAGACTAATAAAACAAGAAAGAAGTTACACCAGTCTATTGAAAATTAGATATACACAATACAAAAATAATACAAGAAGGAATTATATAAAATAAATATAACTAAATAACGATACTGATGCGATTCCGAACTTCCACGTTCTGTCTGGAGCAAAGGTATTAGTAATCTCCAAAACCAGTAGTATAGCTGGCGAAAACAAAGGTCCAGATATCAATCTTTGCTGAATTATAGTCCACAAGCCAATAAGACCAAATGATTGGTCATTTCGGAATACCACTCTGACTGGTTTATCAAATTCTGCCAGGGCATAAAATTCTATATATTATTCTTAGGTGTTTTAGCAAAAGGACACCAAGTAGTAAAGGTTGTTCAATATAACAACGGTAGTAGTAGCTATGAGAAATAATACTTCAGTCCGATATATTTTTTCAGGATATCTTCTAGAATGAAAAATTCGTTATTCTCTCAAAAAAAACATCTTGACAATCAATAAAAAATCCTAATAGACAATAAAAACTAAAAGAAGGATTTTTTAAAAAGAGTTTCAGTTAACATAAAAAGATGAAAACATATAAATTTGAGTAAGTAAAATGTCCTAGCCTTACATTAAAAATAAAATTAATGCCTGCGCTATCATTTTAGACAACAAAAGTGTATTAAAATTGTATCATTTAACATATTTTAAAACTATCCTACCTTCGTACACAAACACATTGAAAATTGATCACTAAAGAAAAGTTTAAGATAAAATAAAATTTGACAACTCTCAGCTCCGTCGTTGCCATAACAACAACATAATAAAAACAATAACATAAACCAGAGAAATAAAAATATTATCGACAAATCGCAGAAAAATAATAAAAAGAACTAAACAATGATAAATAACCGCAGGCGACTAACATAAAAGGAAAAAAATAATAATAAAACGAATTAACAATATTTACAGGTAAGGTTTTATATATTATAATTTGGACTCAACAAATTGTCGGCGGTAGATACTAACTTGAGTGCAAAAATGTACACACACCTGAAAAAAAGATACGCTGAGCGTCGACTACCGGAAACTGCAATACTAAAATATTTGAAAAACCCAGAAATATACTTTGCGACTGCACAAGAAGACGTTTTTTCTCGCCCTGGCAGTGACGAAATGCGCAGCCAGATAGTCGCACTTTTGAAGCGTACTGATTGTAGTCTTTCTGTGGAGGGCCACAACGAAGAAGAAGGTTCTCAGACCGTACAATCAACTCTGGAAAACGAACTGCAGGGGGCTGAACTTGATTTGACTAAGACAGACGAGTTAAATTCCGAGTTGGAAAAAGCAAATAGTGATCGCATCAGGTCTGTGTCTGTCCAAAGACAAAATGATTTAGACACGATCATTAGGATTGAAATGGCCCTCTTTGAAAACGGCGGTGATCGTGGCCGCTATTTGTCTCTTGCTTTTGACCACCTTTTAACGATTCCTCCAACAAGCGTTGAGCCAGAGAGGACACTGTACTACGAAGAAAAAGAAAGCAAGTAATGATTATTTACAGTTTAAAACAGATATTGATTTGCTTAATGGATGAACAATTTTTTAATACTTTAGTTATATACTTGTTGTCAAATGAATGGTGATTATGTGTAATATTGTGCAATAAGAGTTTAATTACTTAGTCTATAAAAAGAACAGCCAATACACTGGTATTGGTCTCATGATCTCTTGGCCTAAAATGCAAACCTGAAGTAAGTTTAATAATTTAATGTTTTTTGACATGAATTCCTCATGTGGGGATTATTACTCATAAATAAAAGATGTTATTAAAGGAAAGAAAAATTTCGACACTGGCGGGGTTCGAACCCGCGACCTTCGGGTATACGCCCCCGTCGCTCTGCCAACTGACACTGTAGCTCAGTTGGCAGAGCGACGGGGGCGTATACCCGAAGGTCGCGGGTTCGAACCCCGCCAGTGTCGAAATTTTTCTTTCCTTTAATAACATCTTTTATTTATAAGTTTAATAATGTTTTTAATTTTGAAGAATTCAGATGTTTAAGTTTGTTGATTTTTTTTTTAATAAACAAGAGTTAAATATGCTTTTTATATGGTTTTTGTTTTCCCACCAAATGAAATTACTAACCTTTCGCCTACAATTCAGTTACTTAAAAAAGAATACTAATGTTTATGGAAGTCCCGAAAATCCCGAAAGTACCGGGACTCAGGTATAGCACCGGTCCTTCATTTCCTAGTATGCAGTATCGAGAAGCAAAAAAAGAGCCAAAAGGTCGTCGCTTCACTCTTGAAGAGAAGATTTTATCGTTATCATTTTATAAACGTAGTCCTAAGGCGAACACTTTGCTACACAAAAGATTTCCCTTACCTTCGAGTAAATCGCTAAGAAATCTGCTTAGTAAAATTAAAATCGGTCCAGGGATCAACACACATTTTTTTTTTAAAATGAGCGACACTGTTGCAGCTGTGAATGAGGACGATTGTGTCTGCATTTTAATGTTTGACGAAATGTCGATAACCCCTCAAGTACAGTATGATGCCAACGTAGATAAAACTAAAGGGTTACCAACGATTTGAGATCAAAGTAAGATAGCGACAACTCTCTCACCTATATGGTAAGGGGTAAAAAGAAGAATTACATACAACCAGTGGCATACTATTTTACCCAAAGACTAAATAAATTGGATCTCAAACAATACATTAAAGATGTAATTCGCAGTCGTAAAGTCAACGGCACAGGTTTGAAGGTGGTGGCAACTATGTGTGGCCAAAGCACATTTAATGTTGGCGCCACTGAAAGTTTAATGAAAGACACTAAGGGCCAGTTTCACCACTTACAGACAAAGTTTCAGATAGTTATCTGACACATCACGTTATCTGATAGATAAAAGTGGCTGATATATTTTGTAGGTTTCACCGTCTATCTATTAGATAAATTACCCGTTAGTTAAATTCACCTGCCAGATAACAAAAAAAAAAAAAAAGAAAATATATATTCAGTTTTCAAAAGTACATAATATTCGTACTTTTGAAAACTGAATATTTTTTTATTTTTTTTTGTTATCTGGCAGGTGAATTTAACTAACGGGTAATTTATCTAATAGATAGACGGTGAAACCTACAAAATATATCAGCCACTTTATCACAATAAACGATACGGCAACGTCGCTTTTATGCGTTTAGGTTTAACATTTGTGAATTAAGTCTTATTAAAAACATTTTGAATTGTCATAAAACCAACAGTTTTATTAAAAATACAATCAGAAACAATGTTTTTTATTAATAAAAATGCTTTCAAATGTTTGTAACTGCGTATATGTCACACAATTATGAATTACGATTTAAGAGCTTTCGTGAGAAATGGAATCTCGAAACGCAAATGCTGTTGGGCAACCGAGTGAAGTGTTTGTTTGTTCAACTTTGTTTTGCTTTTTTGCTGTGTTGAGTTTCGTTTTTATAATTCACTATGGAAAAAAAACGTGAAAGGAATGTTAACTTCACTTCAGGAAGAAACGGACTTGTTGGTGTCGCTTGCAGAGGCCAAAAAATATAT
Organism: Bedellia somnulentella; assembly: GCA_963576735.1. NCBI lineage: Eukaryota > Metazoa > Arthropoda > Insecta > Lepidoptera > Bedelliidae > Bedellia > Bedellia somnulentella. The sequence continues at coordinate 8,870,538 of OY755187.1, read as the reverse complement.
ATTAAAAATTATCCCAAAAATTCAAATAGGTCCGTATTAGAGCACTTCTTATTACAATTTGAACATTGGTAAAGCAGTTTTATAATTTACCGTCTACAAGTGGCGGTAAATTATGAAATAATTGTGAAAAAAGTTTCTTATCTGCCGGATAAGAATTTAACAGCCACTTGATGTGACTGATAAGATACCAAAGAGTTTATCTGCAAGATATCACTATCTGAGACCTGTGAAACCGAAACTTGTTGTTTATCCGGCAGATAAGTGCCGAATAGACTATCAGAGAGTTTATCTGTGAGTGGTGAAACTGGCCCTAAGTAAACTTACTAACTAGTAAACACTTAATAAAAGCATTAGAAATAATTTAATTAGTAAAGATACAAAATATGTCGATTTCGAAGAAAATACATATATAGAAGATTTTGAAGTGTAAGTATTTCCAGCTACTGTATGAAGCTGACAAGTCTCAAGGGAATCTGAACTATCTTCTAAAATTAACAGAAGAAAACGTGAAACCAGAGAAGATTAACACAATGAAGGTAAAAACAGCTACTCAATCGTTCTGTCACTCTTTTGCAGTAACAGGAAAACATTTGATATCCGTAGGGGAACAGGATCCTACTTGTCGGCAAATTACGCCTATTGTTAAACTCCTAGACAATTTATTTCACAGTTTAAATTGCAATACATTTGGTGTGGTAAATGGAAAAATATTCAGGTCTGGGGTCAAAAGAAATTCTCCTGATCATAGTCTTTGGCAAGACAGCTTAAAATAAAAAAAAATATGGAACATATTGAAATAAAAAGAGCTGAATCTAAAATTGAGAAAGTTGGACCATCAATTACCAACTTTATGTTACTATTGGGGAAGTACAGGCCATGTGGAAACTCTAACATGATAAGTATGGTTTTGATACAATGTTCCGTAGAAGTTTTAATCAGGACCCAGTTGAAAACTTTTTTGGCAGGGTCAGGAGTTTGGGAGCACGAAAGGTATCCCTAAACACGGTTGGCTTTGAAGGACCCTTTAAATCCCCCGTATTATATAATTTTGATTCGTTTCAAATCAAACTGCGAGCAAAATGTCTGCACAATTTTGCAATCCGTAGATTTTTTGATAAATGATAGAAATGATACAGAAGAAACTGAGCAATCAGAAGACGTCATCCTTAATGAAGAAATAATTAATATAAGTACCGAAACAATTGAAGGCACTGGGCATAAAAGTTAAGTTTGTGGTTGGGTCCTAAAAAATGTTCAATAATCATTAAAAATTTACCGATCTGTAAAAAAATATTGATTTGTATGAGAACACAGCTCATGGGTTCGTAAAAGAAAAATAAAGTTTTAACAAAAATTGGCTATGTTATCCTTCATTAAAACATTATAACAACAAATTACTTACAGAAAAAAATACGCATACAAAAATACTAATGAAGAAATTTCGGTGAAAGATGAGTTAAAGTTACTTTTCGCAGATTTATATTTTGCATACCTACTAATTTTGTAAAAGGAAAATTCTTTACATCTGTACGATTACATTTAAGAATTTTAAACTGTATACCTAGTGATTTAAGGTATATTTTCCTTAATTGTTTAGATATTTATGATCACCCTGTCTGAGCAGATAACTTTGACGAGTTGTGCTTTCAGATATTAATGTCTGATCTTATTTACCGTAAAGAATTTATTGAAATTTATAGTTGCTCAGAAATATTTGAGTACCTCGGCCGCTCCAATATATCTGATGGCGACTGTACATGTGTATGAAGTGCGAAATACACGCTTATTATTGTCAATCATCACGCAGGCTGGCACCGGCTCACAAATTAATTTAAGAGAATTTTAATATTTAGGTAGGCTGAACTGACGCGTGTGGAATAAAGAAATTGCTAAGGTATTAATCACAGTACTCATATTCAAGTAAAAAACTTATTTCGTACTTTTTAGTACTAGATTGTTTATTTTTATCCACCAAAACTGCTATGGATTATGAAACTACAGGTAAGAACCGTTGTATTTATTGTTGTTTTATTAAGATTTACTTGCATCTTCATGGCTCTATAACTATATAATAGAAACCTAAATTTTTTGTGTATTTTTTTCTTGTTTTGATTTTTTAAAAGACTTTTGTTTAGCCTTCCGAGTGCTTCCGAGTAACAGATTCTTTAGCAGCATTTGACAAAACTATCATTCTATTAGGTATAAGTCAATTCAACTGCTACTTTTTGCCTTTTTTAAAAAAACTTATGCCTTTAATTTTGTTGGTAGCAAGAAAAGTAGAATCTGAGTTACATATTGTTTAAATTCGGTATGCAAAGTTTTTTTTTTGTATTTATTAAATATTTTTATTCGATAGTAAACACGAAAATAAAAGACTAATTTGAATATTTTCCATTTAAAATGAGAAATTGTAAAGTTATGATTTTTAAAGATTGTTCAACTTTTGTACTTAATGACGTCATCGATTGATAAAATCACGTAGCGACATGCAAATGAAGCGAAATGTTTTATAAAAATGTTGCTGATTGCAAAACATATCACGAATTTGTGATGTCAAATGAAATTATTACGATATTATACTATACAAACCTATGATTTTCGATATTTTATTAATAAACTGCAAAACCGTATGTCTTTGAAACAACATTGAAGGTCAAACACTGTTACAGTTTTTTGATAAAATAACAGTCATCTTAGCTTCAATTGATATAATTTCAAGAAAATATTGTTTATAACCATAATATCTCGAAATGGTTTTGTAATCAGCGTTTCCAGGGGGCTCTAAATATAAAGTAGTGACTCGACAATACTTAGTTAACAAGATGCAGCAACCAGAGTTGCATACTATTGATGAAAAATTGAGTTATTTAGAGAATTTTTTGATAAATTCAGAAAACTACAATAAAGATCAAAGAATGGCTTACAAACACAAGATATCACATTTTAAAAGTGATTTTAAGAAAATATGGATGCAAGCGAATAGAACTCTTGATTAATTTATTTCTGTCAATGCAACGTGGCTTCAGGGAACATTTGAAATACCCCTTGCTTTCACACCACAAAAACGAGGCGGTCGCCCTTCAAAATCTTTTGAAGAAGTCTCCGACAGGAACAAACGAAAGAGGACGAGTGAAATAAGGTCAACTATTATCCAAGAGAGTTGGTACATGCAGCCAAAACGAGCCTGGAGACGTCTGGTCTTAGACTTGCATCTCGATTACTGACTGAAGTCATAAAATCACCAAAGCGAGCAAAAAAGTACAAGCAGGCTTATACAAAATGTCAAGAAAGGTTTCAAACGTTTATCTCCCTTTGAAACACTTTCAATGTTTGTTGAGGCAGATCTGTCCAGAGATCAATACGAGATCGTCAGAAATTCTAATAAGAAATATTACCCCGGTTATAGCATATTACAGAAGGAAAAACTTAAATGATACCCACCTAAATCTTCGCTAATAGTGACTGAAACAATAGCAGAAGTAAATTTGCAAGATTTACTTAATCACACAGTTTCAAGACTTCTAACATATTTGTTATAAAATTTAAATACCTTGACACACGAAGAACTTTTCTCATTAGAGCTTATTTCTAAGTGGGGCTGTGATGGCTCACAGCAGACTCAATTCAAGCAAAAAATGCAAAATAAAGAAGCCACTGACTCCAACATATTCCAGAGCTGTTTAGTACCACTCCAGCTAAAAAGTGGTGAAAAGGTTGTGTGGCAAAATCCAACTCCTTCTTCGCCTCGTTACTGCAGACCAATTAGAATAAGGTTCGACAAAGAGTCTACTAACTTAACTAATGAAGAAATTAGCTATATGACCTCAAAGATAGAGCAACTATCAGTCACTGAATGCAATCATGATACCTTCTCTGCAAGTGTTAAGCATACTTTAGCATTTACAATGGTGGACGCCAAGGTCTGCAATGCAGCTACGCAAACAAGCTCCACGATGAGGTGTTATATTTGTGGAGCTACTTCAAAACAATTTAACAACCTAAACATCCAGATCGGCTGCACAAAGTTTAAAACAAGCAAGTCAATTTTTTTTCAAAATTAGTTTTTTGTGTCGTTGGATTCCTTATCAAAAGGCGCATCTAACTGTATTCAAATAAAGTTCATTTTAGCTTTAGTTATTTGCAAAATAAGATCTTAAGTATCTCAAATTGTACTAAAAAATCGAGATAAAAGCAAGTAGCTCACGGTGACAACACTAAAATCAAGTATTTCAATCCTGACTTGCTTAGATTTAACTTTGACTCTCCACTTGCTTGTATTTAGCTCTTCCACAAAGTACTTGTGATAAGACATGCGAGTCACTTACTTGTTTTTAGCTTTGGTGTATTATTCAAGGTCAGCCATTGTGTCAAACGTTCCAAGAGATGCGTTTCGTTTCATGAAAGACAACTATTTAACGATGAGTAATCTATTTATACTTACTTACAGAAATGTTTCTACTACTTCCTATTAAATCTTTTTGTCTTTTTAATAATGAAACCTTTCAAGATAAACAAATCCTAATGAAAAATCCTTAGAAACTTAATCAAATTGATAACAATTTACTAATTCAATTAAAAACGTTTCGTTTTACCTCGTTCATTTGGGCTATTCCACATATCCCCCCCGAGCTATCCCCCCTGGGGGGGAAGAAAGGATTTTTTTTCCACATAGTGCTACCAGGGGGGATACTTTTCCGTCTATCCCCCTGATGAAAAAAAACAACAAATGAGTATCATCAATTACAAAATACATAAGTATTTTTTTTGCTCTTGGCTTTTGCTTTGCTTTGACTGTTCCATTTTTCGCATTGTGTTTTGGGGTCTTGTAACTTTTAATAGCTGCCCGGTATATAGAAAAACATTATATTTTCTAGGCAATACCAATACGAGCTAAAAAAATGGGTAATTACAAAAAAAAGTGTTTTAAAAAAAAAATCGTAGTGACGAAATTTTATAATAAACCAAGAGGTAAAATCTTAGTAATTTTATATCAAATATTCACAGTTTTATATAATTTCTATAATACCAGGGCGTCATAAATTCATGCAGCTATTCGTTTACCAGAAATGTTTACATTTTATTCTAAAAACATACAAACTTTGTTTTGAAAATGTAAAATAAAACCTCTTTTCGTTGTGCAGTCTATGAAAAAGTCCTAATGCCACTAATAATGCAAAAAAAACCCATAAAAAGAAAAGAATTAAAGAAGACCAATTTGAGAAACCTATTTTTTTCAATTTAATAAAATTAAAAATGAGTGAGCTAGTTTTCTTAAGAAGAGGCCGAGGATCTGTTTTACTATACAAAGGATATCAATACCATAAAAAAAAGAATATACTAACGGACAAGAGTATTGGAAGTGTGCTCTGATGAAGAAAACTAAGTGTACTGGATCTCTCACAATAAAAGTATGTGAACTTAGTAATTACAATGTTTTACTTATTATTATGGATGCTAAGTTTGGTTATATTGTACGACGCCGAGTTAAAATATTATCTGTAATAGAAAAGAAAAAGATGTGGAAATTTTAATACTCCTGAATATTTTCCCGCCGTGTTGACGCTAGCTACCAAATCTTTTTTCCCGCCTTTTCTTGGCTTAGTTTCTCCGACTACTACGCCCCCTACCGCTAGCGCTGGCCATTGGAAACTTTTCTTTAAAATTACTACATAATAGTCACACATGGATTGAGTGTATATTTTTTTACGTTTCCAAGTTTATATATACGCTATTTGTATTGAATCGATTTTGTCAGACTTTAGATTAGTCTTTAAATCCATATTATACTTATCTAAGATTTTTTTCTATATTTGAGAATCCTATATGTTGATGAAACATAGTGAAGCAAGGGATGACTGAAACTAACTATAAATTGTATTTCTTACTTTAACTACAACCCCATGCAGACAGGCGTGGGTTCGAATCCCGATGCATACACCAATGTGTCTTTTACATACATACATACATATACTCACGGCTATAAATCCCCAGAAGGGGTAGCCAGAGCTAAGGAATTAGAAATCCCTCAGCCACTTTTGGAAGTTGCGTGGGGAAAAGGTGGTAAAAATAAAGGTTGTTGGTGATGGGTCTCCAACCGCATCGCCCAAAAATCCCTTAAAATGCCCCAATACCGTTAGTCGCCTCTTACGTACACCCACCGGAAGACATGGGGTAGTGCTATTCTAAGCCGACACTACGCAGCTTGTGTCTTTTCTAAAATCAAATATGAAAAATAATTTATTATGGTTGTTAACGGTGAGGGAAAATATCGTGAGGAAACCCACATGGCTAAATATGAGTATTTGTTACTTTATCATACAATATCGAGCTCAGCTTAAAACGAGAACGTGATATTCATGACCTACGAGGGCTGCTATTTATGTATCCGGAACTGGCCACTTACAGAACAATAATTTAAAAAGTAATTACATCATTTAAAAATAGAACTCTTTAGCTTTAGAATACATTTATTTTTATGTGACTGTCAATTGTTTTCACATCGTAACGTCATTTTGAAAATTGCGTGTCTTCACCACCATGGATTTAACTCGTGAACATTTTCGTGCCATGATTTTTTACGATTTTCGGCGTGGTCTAACTCAAAAACAGTGCATCGATCAGCTTACTTCAACTTTTGGGGATGAAGCACCCTCAAAGACCACTGTGTATCACTGGTTTAGCGAGTTTAATCGTGGACGATCTAAGCTTACTGATGAAATTAAAGAAGGTCGCCCTAAAACGGTCGTTGTACCTCAAAACATCGATGCTGTCCGGGAACTAATAACTCAAGATCGTCATGTTACATATCGTGAGATAGAGGCATCTCTGGGCATTAGTATGACGAGCATACATAAGATACTTCATGAACATTTAGCTGTAAAAAAAATTTGCTCCCGTTGGATTCCGCACAACTTGAGTATTGATCAAAAACAGGCTCGTGTCGATTGGTGCAAAGAAATGTTAAAAAAATACAACCGTGGTGCGTCAAAAGCTGTTTATAATATCTACACAGGTGACGAATCTTGGATCTACGCTTACGACCCCGAAACTAAGCAGCAGTCCACGGTGTGGGTGTTCCAAGATGAGCCGAACCCAACAAAAGTTATTCGTGCAAAAAGCACATTGAAGCAAATGGTCGCTTGTTTTTTTGGTATAAATGGCCATGTAGCTACAGTGCCTTTAGAGAATCGTAAAACTGTTAATTCGGAGTGGTATACGACCATTTGTTTGCCGGAAGTCTTTGAACAAATAAGAAAGACTAACCGACAACGTAGAATCATTCTGCATCACGACAATGCTAGCTGTCACAGGTCGGCCGTCACAACTCAGTTTTTAGAAGCTCAAAAGATCGAATTGACAGGTCATCCGCCGTACAGCCCTGATTTGGCACCCAATGATTTTTATTTATTTCCAAATGTGAAGAAAAAATTACGTGGTCAACGTTTTTCGAGCCGCGAAGAGGCAGTCGATGCGTTCAAAATGCACGTTTTGGAGATACCTCAGTCTGAGTGGAAAAAGTGCTATGAAAATTGGTTTCAACGCATGCAAAAGTGTATAGATCTGAGCGGCGAATATTTTGAGAAGCAATAAAACCATATTAATTGATATATGTTTGTTTCTTTTTTTTATTCCGGATACATAAATAGCAGCCCTCGTATTATTTTAATTAAGTATGATTAATATTGTAGGATAAAAGGAACATTGAGAAAAGTGTAGCTCATTCTATATTCTGTGCACGCGACATAGCCAAAAACGAAATCGATTTGCGACTGCATGATTGTAAACGAAAGGTTTGTGCAGACCCGACACTCCCAATTCCAACAATATTTGAAGAAACACTGAATGCAATATCCAACGATGGTTTTGACTTGGTTGCAGCTACGCCCAATTTTATTAACGTAAATACTTCTTTATATAACAGCCGAAACAAAGAAGCCGGTAGGTACTTCTAAAATGTTTTACAGAAACGTAGAACAGGTCGACGTGCCTCCAATTTTTAAAAAGTTCCTTTTTGCCGAGTACAGGTACAATGGTGAATGCATCTTAATATTTGGTGATGGTGATTGGTATGTATGTATGTATGTATGTATGTATGTATGTGATTGGTCCAAAAAAATATTAGTAGATGGGAAAGTTTTTTTTATAGATGGAACTTTCAATATTTGTCCTGCACCCTTCACTCAACTACTGACTATTCATTGTGATACTGGAAGTGCCATGCAGCAAACAAACATAATTCCAGTCCTTTTTGCACTTTTACCCAACAAGAAGACTGAAACGTATGTAACTTTGTTCAGGCTTATCCAATCCCAAATAAAACAAGCCACTAATAAAGAGTGGGAACCAAAATATGTTATGGCTGATTTTGAGGCTGCCATTGCCAAAGCTACAAAAATTGCAATTACCAAATGCTAAAATGGGAGGCTGCTACTATCATTTCCAAAGGGCAATTTTCAAAAAGGGAAAAGCAATGAAATTAACCAAAAATAGAGACAAAAGAAGAATAGTTGCACTAACAGCAAAGTTACCTCTATTGCCATTTTATAGAATTCAAGAGGGATGGTCATTCATCACTAATCAGATTTTGGATGAGTTTAAAATGGGTGATTTTAAATCATACTTTAAAAAAACTTGGCTTAAAAATGAGGAGTTTCAGAAACAGTGGTGCGTGTTTGGGAAACGGCATAGGACAAATAATTTTGCAGAAGCATGGCATTTCAAAATAAACAGCAAAAGCAAAAGAAAACCAAGTTTATTCACCTTATTAAAAATATTACATACTCAATCAGTTCTTATAAAAAGAAAACAACTTAAAATGTATCCACCAAGAAAGAGGGCACAAGCATATGTTACCCGCGATTATGTAATCCAAAATGCACAAATGCAATTGGTAACGGGAGATATAACGGTTGGACACTTTCTCGATATGCTAAGATAATTGAAGTAATCTTTAAAAAGCTACCTAGGCTGCGGCCGTGAGTATATGTATGTATGTATGTATATATATATGTAAATATTTCTGTAAGTGTTTATTTCTTTTAATAAATGATTTTGATTTTATCTTGATGCTTTTCTTTAGTTAGAAAAGAATAAATTGAAAAGTAACCTCAAAATAGAGAGTGAGTTTGATTATTTGATACATGGAAAGAATCCCAAAAAGGGGTCGGAAGAGCTTTTTTTGAACACAAATACTCTCTACAATTTACGTTTAAAAAACGCATGGTTTGTGTCGGCTTAGAATAGCAATACCTCATTAATTCTAAACCTTTGGCTACCCTGTTTTGGTATTATAGCCGAGATTTAAGTATGTATGTGTTAATCATGGTAACATTTCGAATATTAGAATATTTTAAATCCGAATTTCAACATTTAGAAAACGGTTCACAGAATTTACGTATCGCAGATGTTTTATTTTCCACCACTTCATTAGTACATAAATACATTTTGTAGAAGTATCATTTCCCAGAAAAACTAAATCCAGAAATGTTTTTTTTTCTTTTACCAACTATATCTTTTACTATTATCTCATTATTCCAAAGATTTAAAAGACCGAAGTAACTTTATTTATAGTCTTACAAATCGTAAATCTCTTTAACTAGATATTATTTATGTTAGAAAAATTGTATAAATAAAACGCGGATGCATGGTTGTTTGTATGCATACTTGCTTGATTGTTTGCATGCTTGTTTGCTTGGTTGCAGGTAGAGCACCCATAGTAATTCATTAAAAATATTTTCGCAAAATCAAATTCAAGTGATTTAATGCATTCATCATTATCAATCTTTTGTGAAAATATTTCTAAGTGTTTTTACCTCTTACGTTTTTTTGTATGATGAAAATATTTCAACTATCAAACCATTATAGAATATGAATAAAAACCCTATAAATGTAAGCGAGACTTTTATTTTGGACAGTTCATATTGAAAAAGGGACCACGGGCCATTGATTTAAAAAAAAGGACTATCAGAGGGACCAAGGTTAAGTAGCCGGTTTGATCATATTGTCTTTTTTACATTTCCAAACAGAAGTTCGCAAATTTCTCTAGTCATATGATTCCCTGGTACAGAAATTAGTCTTCTACAATACAAGTTTACAACATATGATACGTCAATGTAAGAAAATGATAACTAAATATTGCTTAAATTTGTTAATAGACTAGGTTAGAGTATAAAATTTTCTAAGTGTCCTGAAGACACCTTAACTAAAATTACTTACCTTTTGATTTAAAATATCCCAAACAAACAAGAACATTAGCAGTAAGATTGATGAAAATTATTAATTATGTAACAAAAGGCAATAAAATAAGGTCAGTAGTCCACGGGCATAATGATTGTTCTTTTCGATTGTACTTTGTCTTAGGAGGGATAAGTGGAAGAAAAATTTCCGTTTATCCCCCCTGGTAGCACTATGTGGAAAAAAATTCCTTTCTTCCCCCCCAGGGGGGATAGCTCAGGGGGGATATGTGGAATAGCCCGTTCATTTGACACTTGCGGTTTGTTATTGAGCGTCGGCGTCGAATGTAGGTAGTTGTCAATTTAAGTTTATAAGGAGTTTTGTTTTGTATGAAGACACTCACTGTGCAAATAAAGTTATTGTAAATAATGGACAGAAAAGTGTATATGAACCGAGGAAGGAAACTTGTTTCTTTATCTCTGCAGAATGGAGGGCAAATGTGAGTATACTCCCTATATTCCTACAAATTAGAGCACCGTCCTTTGTCCTACTTACCTAGGAAGGTTTTAGTTTCATAGTAGGTTGTGGTGTGCACAGGGGCTTTGGGGAATCCTGAGTTGTTTTTTGTATTAGCGGGTACAAGTGTTTATAATAAATAGGGTGCCATTTATATCAACCTGACGATTAGCTTGCTACCTAAGAAGCACTATGTTTGGTTTTGGTTTATATGTATAAGGATTTGGGATAAGCTCATCTTTGCATTTCACTAAATTGTCTTGTGTAATTAACTTTGAAGCATTTTGCTGGTTGCTAGCACTGCGGAATGGCGGATCAAAATGATACGAAACGTTCGTCGTTAGACTATTATAATTATTACGGATTACGCGATAGGTGTTGTGTTTGGCTGACTAAAGCTGGAGATGAGTACTTAGCTACTGTGTGATGCATGGCTTTTTTCATTCTAGTTATACGCCTAGCGTCAGAAAAAAATTAGAAAATGATGAAGAACTCATTCAGCTTCAAGATCTTGGCATCACACCAACCCATTCTTTAAACTAAGAATATGATTTTATTCAGGACATAATGCCACGTCCCAATGCACCTATACCAATATCATATTCTAGCGATGACTCTTTTATTGAAAATAGTCAAGATATGTATTACACTGAGTTACAATGTCAAAAAAAATGAAGATTACAAATGTTTCATCCAACAATTCCTGTCAAACAGAACAATATAGTTTAAAGAAACCAGCACTTATTATTCCTCAATCACCTTGCAACTCTAATTCTGAGCCGGATCACAACATAATGCGTGCTTTTTATCAAGTAAGCGAAGGCGTAACTACTCAAGATATTGAAAGTATTGGTACATTAATGGACACGCAGTTCACTCCTGACTCTACAACTCACGAAGCCCCACCTGCCATTCAAGAGGTGTAGCAAATACGACATCAAAAAACAGTGAAATTTCCACATCTGTCCCAGGAAGAAAAAGTGACAAAGAGTAGAGAAAAACATCCCATGATACCAGAGGACTGTGGTTTGAAATGTCGCAGAGAATGTGTGCATTTTGATATTACTCAGAGAGCAAATTTATACAAGTCCTATTGGAATCTGACTCATGATAGTCAAATAAAATGGCTTGCAAGATTTATTCAATTGGGGCCTGTAAAATCTTTGCGCAATCAAGGGGATGGGCAAGATTTTAAGAGAATGGAGTCTCGATCATATTCTCTTCCATGCCCTGATGGTACAACAAAAAAAGGTTTACAAGAAAATTTGGCTATAAAAATGACCTATATTGACGACAATGTCGAAAAAACTTAAGCAGGACACGACGGTTTCTTTGACAGACAAAAGAGGGACACATCCAAAACCAAAAGTAGATACCACAGTACTTGAAAATTTTATTGATATGTACAAACCGTGCACTGCGCATTAACGCAGGCATAACGCGCCTAATGTAAGTTGCGGTAAAGAACTCATCAGGCGAACCTTGAAACGTATGAATATATCCTTACACAGACCTAAAAATGACAAATGCTTCAATTGTTTATCTTTTGAAACATCTTTAGCTGAAAGTAAAAGAACTAAAACTGTACCGGAGTTAAAAACACTCTGCCAAATGAACATTCACCGAAATAAAGATAAGGAAGCTACGGAGGCATATAGCACAGATTCAAAAAGAGAAACGCTAAATGAAGAGCGTATATACTCCATGGATCTACAAAAATCGGTACTGCTACCGATGATACCGGAAGTCAAGGACTGTTTTTTTACAAACCGAATGATTGCATTTAATTTGCGCAAAACTTTCTGCGAGACAATGTTGGAGCGATTTCGAACAGTGAACTCTATCTTTTGGAGTGATGAAGCCCACTTTCACTTGAATGGAAGTGTTAACAAGCAGAATTGCCGTTATTGGTCACATAAAGGACAGAATCCACGTTTAAAACACCAACAGCCACTTTACAGTCCCAAAGTGACGGTTTGGTGTGCATTGTCAAGCAGTGGAATAATCGGACCCTTTTTTTTAATAATCATCAAGGACAACCCATTACGGTGACCGGTGCTTCTTATCGCCTCATGCTCAATGATTACTTTCTGCCAACAATAAGAGAACATCCTGCCTACAGTTCACACACATGGTTCCAGCAAGATGGTGCCACACCTCACACTGCTGGAGAGACTATGGCGCTTCTTCGTGAATTCTTCCCTACAAAATTGATAAGCCGTTTTGGTGACATTCCATGGCCACCCAGGTCGCCGGATCTCACCCCCATGGACTTTTTTCTATGGGGGTTCCTCAAAAGTAAAGTTTACGAGACAGTTCCGGCGACCACCGCAGAACTAAAAGAAAATATCGTTCGCGAGGTGAATGCCATCCCGACGTCACTCCTCCGGCGAGTGGCACGGAATACAGAGGACAGATTCCGAGAGTGTGTCCAACGTGACGGTCAACATTTGGATTAAATAATTTTTAAGAAATAAAACCCGCACTTTACTTCTTTGTAATAGTTATAGAAATAAATTTTTATCGTCTGTAGTTTTTTTTATTATTTACATTTTAAATCCTAATTCTGCCACCGGACACCCTGTATTATAAACGACTAAAAAGCTAACGAGTTACTGCAACCAATAACGAACACTCAAAGGCGCTAGCGTCACACAGCGCTTCGTAAGGTCAGTCGGAAGTTACAGCTCGCTTACCCCTGACATGTTATTTTTCGATGCGCTCTTATTTCATTGTACTTTAAGCTCTTGTTTTTAGTTCTGTGAAGTGATTTTGTGGTGTTTTTATGATGGATGACTCTAGACCAGGAATGTACTTACTGTTAAATATCATGCTTTTGTTTAATATCTTGTAAGTTTTGTTTTTTTTAGTCGTATAACATTGGTGTAAGTAACTTTTGTAAAAATTGTTAAACATATGTTTCAAAAAGGGTTTTGTTATATTTCTGTACATTTCTGAGTATCGAAAACTTTTGTATAATGTGAGGCATAATTGACAGCCTATTTATAAAAATAATTGCCGCACGAAACCGCCCTTTTTTTTTCTGAAATAAGTAAAATTTTGGTAAAGGTATAATATTAATGTTATTCCTTTTTATTGTTATCAGGGCCTTCTGGAGTCAAGACTATGACTCGAAATGAGTTGTATGAGATTGTTCAACGTTCAAATAAACCAACATTTGACAGAAAGTTAATATTTATGGAGAAAGAATTGTTGAAAGGTTATTCTCAAAATGACCTAAGAATAGCTGAAGTAAAACACAAACTTTCAATTATTAAACATGAGTTCAAACGAAAATGGCTTGCTGCTCGCAAAATCAGAAAGAGATTTGAAGATAATAATACCACGTGGCTCAGCGGCACAATATCTTTACCGAGCGCAGGGAAGAAAAGCATAACAGATGCGATCCCTTTGCTTTGCCTGTTTGCATTATAACGGTGCCGGAAGTGTTGAAAGGCAACTAAATTGAATTTGTGGTATATTAAAAATATTTTATGTTTGTTGTAGGAGTCAGCCCCGGGCGTCCTCAGAAGTCATTTACAGACTCTAGTGAAAGAAGTAAAAGAAGAAAAACAAACGATCTCAGGTCCAAAGACCTAGCAGAACTGACCTACGCAACACAAATGAAATTGTGAAAAGCAGGAAAAGTCGAAGCTTCAAAAGTTGTGAAAGATTTAACAAAAAGTCCTCGAAGGGCAAATAAATATGAAAAGGCTTTAAAAAAAAGTAACGAAAAGCAAGATCAGCCACGACAATTATCTCCATTGCAAGCATTGTCAATGTTTACAGACGCCGAATTGACTAAAGCTCAATACGAAAGAGTACGTGACACCAATCCAAGTTTTTTTCCATGTTATTCTGTTCTCCAAAAAGCGAAAAAAGACAGTTATCCGGAAATTAATCGAGTGACCGAGACTGTGATGGATCACACAGCATCACGATTAATGCAATTATTGGGAGAAGCTGTAGAACATTTAAACGAAATCGAAAAAAGTTCGTTAATTCTAATAAGTAAGTGGGGTTGTGATGGGTCACAACAAGATCAATTTCATATGAAATTTGATAATGATTCTGATGCCAATATATTTCAGAGCTCCGTAGTTCCACTACAATTAATTTGTGGATCAGAAAAAAAGAATACTGTGGCAAAATCCAACGCCATCGTCACCTCGCTTATTGTCGGCCTATTAGAATGCGTTTTGTGAAGGAGACGACTGACATCACAAATGAATACATACACTCACAAATAACAGCCCTCACAAGCACAAAAATAAATGGTTTTTCTATTGGGCATAGAATGTTATTTACCATGGTGGATGGCAAGGTATGCAATGCAGCAACGAATACCAAATACGAGGGCTGCTATTTATGTATCCGGAACTGGCCACTTACAGAACAATAATTTAAAAAGTAATTACATCATTTAAAAATAGAACTCTTTAGCTTTAGAATACATTTATTTTTATGTGACTGTCAATTGTTTTCACATCGTAGCGTCATTTTGAAAATTGCGTGTCTTCACCACCATGGATTTAACTCGTGAACATTTTCGTGCCATGATTTTTTACGATTTTCGGCGTGGTCTAACTCAAAAACAGTGCATCGATCAGCTTACTTCGACTTTTGGGGATGAAGCACCCTCAAAGACCACTGTGTATCACTGGTTTAGCGAGTTTAATCGTGGACGATCTAAGCTTACTGATGAAATTAAAGAAGGTCGCCCTAAAACGGTCGTTGTACCTCAAAACATCGATGCTGTCCGGGAACTAATAACTCAAGATCGTCATGTTACATATCGTGAGATAGAGGCATCTCTGGGCATTAGTATGACGAGCATACATAAGATACTTCATGAACATTTAGCTGTAAAAAAAATTTGCTCCCGTTGGATTCCGCACAACTTGAGTATTGATCAAAAACAGGCTCGTGTCGATTGGTGCAAAGAAATGTTAAAAAAATACAACCGTGGTGCGTCAAAAGCTGTTTATAATATCTACACAGGTGACGAATCTTGGATCTACGCTTACGACCCCGAAACTAAGCAGCAGTCCACGGTGTGGGTGTTCCAAGATGAGCCGAACCCAACAAAAGTTATTCGTGCAAAAAGCACATTGAAGCAAATGGTCGCTTGTTTTTTTGGTATAAATGGCCATGTAGCTACAGTGCCTTTAGAGAATCGTAAAACTGTTAATTCGGAGTGGTATACGACCATTTGTTTGCCGGAAGTCTTTGAACAAATAAGAAAGACTAACCGACAACGTAGAATCATTCTGCATCACGACAATGCTAGCTGTCACAGGTCGGCCGTCACAACTCAGTTTTTAGAAGCTCAAAAGATCGAATTGACAGGTCATCCGCCGTACAGCCCTGATTTGGCACCCAATGATTTTTATTTATTTCCAAATGTGAAGAAAAAATTACGTGGTCAACGTTTTTCGAGCCGCGAAGAGGCAGTCGATGCGTTCAAAATGCACGTTTTGGAGATACCTCAGTCTGAGTGGAAAAAGTGCTATGAAAATTGGTTTCAACGCATGCAAAAGTGTATAGATCTGAGCGGCGAATATTTTGAGAAGCAATAAAACCATATTAATTGATATATGTTTGTTTCTTTTTTTTATTCCGGATACATAAATAGCAGCCCTCGTATTATTTTAATTAAGTATGATTAATATTGTAGGATAAAAGGAACATTGAGAAAAGTGTAGCTCATTCTATATTCTGTGCACGCGACATAGCCAAAAACGAAATCGATTTGCGACTGCATGATTGTAAACGAAAGGTTTGTGCAGACCCGACACTCCCAATTCCAACAATATTTGAAGAAACACTGAATGCAATATCCAACGATGGTTTTGACTTGGTTGCAGCTACGCCCAATTTTATTAACGTAAATACTTCTTTATATAACAGCCGAAACAAAGAAGCCGGTAGGTACTTCTAAAATGTTTTACAGAAACGTAGAACAGGTCGACGTGCCTCCAATTTTTAAAAAGTTCCTTTTTGCCGAGTACAGGTACAATGGTGAATGCATCTTAATATTTGGTGATGGTGATTGGTATGTATGTATGTATGTATGTATGTGATTGGTCCAAAAAAATATTAGTAGATGGGAAAGTTTTTTTTATAGATGGAACTTTCAATATTTGTCCTGCACCCTTCAC
This sequence comes from Bedellia somnulentella, assembly GCA_963576735.1. NCBI lineage: Eukaryota > Metazoa > Arthropoda > Insecta > Lepidoptera > Bedelliidae > Bedellia > Bedellia somnulentella. The sequence continues at coordinate 8,853,688 of OY755187.1, read as the reverse complement.
TCAACTACTGACTATTCATTGTGATACTGGAAGTGCCATGCAGCAAACAAACATAATTCCAGTCCTTTTTGCACTTTTACCCAACAAGAAGACTGAAACGTATGTAACTTTGTTCAGGCTTATCCAATCCCAAATAAAACAAGCCACTAATAAAGAGTGGGAACCAAAATATGTTATGGCTGATTTTGAGGCTGCCATTGCCAAAGCTACAAAAATTGCAATTACCAAATGCTAAAATGGGAGGCTGCTACTATCATTTCCAAAGGGCAATTTTCAAAAAGGGAAAAGCAATGAAATTAACCAAAAATAGAGACAAAAGAAGAATAGTTGCACTAACAGCAAAGTTACCTCTATTCGAGAAATGTGATGCGATGGCGCGACCCGTCTGGTGCCGAAATATGGACAAATCCCTCCCGAGTCCAACACTGCGTCATACCAAACTTATGCCGTGCTGCTAGAAAGGCATCATGCCGCCTTTTAGTCAAAAACTCCGAGAGTGTGATACCAATTATACTACAAAGTGACTCTTGCTCTAGTGGATTCAAATTCTTTAGGCTGTTTCTATACTTTTTCCGTGACTTCTTGTTAATTTCTTGATATGCCAAGCTGGCTCTGACAATTCTATGGTCTGTTGAGAAGGTTGAATTAATCACCTGGACGTCAGAAACGACTGTTATATTTTTGACTAATATGAAGTCAATTTCATTTCTAACTTTGTTATTTGGTGATATCCAAGTCCATTTTTGTTTATTATTCTTTCTGAACTGTGAGTTGGCAACGTAGAGTTGATTTTCGAAACAGAATTGTAATAGTATTTTGCCTCTTTCATTCCTTTCTCCGAAGCCCCATGGCCCTATTACGTTTTTGTCATCGTCTGTTCTTTTTCCCAGTTTTGAGTTAAAAGCTCCCATAACTATTGTATTTTTATTAGAGTTTTCTAATGCTGTTTGTAGGTCTTTGTAAAACGCATCAAGTTCTTCGATAGTTGATTGTTCTGTTGGGGCATAGCATTGGATTAGATGCATCTCTTTATTATTCAGCTTTAAGTCAAGTCGCATTACACGGTCTGAAATAGTCTTTATATCTATTATGTTTGATTTTAGCTCTTTTCTGATGAAAAATCCAACTCCATTTCTTCCACTTTTGAACCCATGGAATATAAAAATGTATTGGTCGGTTTCTCTAATTTCTTTTCCTTCCTTTTTTATTTCGGATAATCCAATGATATCCCAATTAAACTTGCTTAGGCTATGTTTGAATTCTATCATTCTTGTTTCGTCTACTAACGATCTCACCTTCCAAGTACATATGTTAATACACTGCCTTGGTTGGTTGGAGGGTTTTGGTCTAATCATCCCGCGGGGACCAGCCGAATTGGGAGATTTTTGGTATGTTTTTGATATTTCTGTACTCGTTTTTGTAGGGAAGGAGGGGGCCTCTACACTTCATGCTGAGCAGGAGCTGTCTTTATCTGAGGGTTTCTCCGACTGTAAATATGACGTAATTCGGTTATTTCCTTTTAATCTCTTGTTATTTAAATTTATATTTTCCCTTTCAGACGATTCATAGCGTTTTCCTTGTGGTGATGATGACGGAGCCCTCTTGTTTGAAGTTTTAGTATTCTTTCCTTTGACTACAAGCTTGTCATAACGTATAAAAGCCTGATTCCCATTTTCAATTTGTTGTTTTTGTTGGTTTTTCAGCTCAGCTCTTATTTTTAGGACTTTTTTGGGGAAATTCCGGTTTGATATAAATTTTAGTTCCTTCGAGCATTTTCTTACTTTTCAGAACCTTTATCTTCAATCCTAGTGTAGTAAAAGTGACAGCCAGGGGCCGAGGTTTGTTTCCCAATTTACCAATTCTTCTTAAAGCTTCAATTTCTGTTTCATTGATATTTAATTTCAAGTTTTCTTTTATTATTTTCAAAAACTTATCTTGTAATTTTAGATATGGCTCATTTTCATCGTCTATTCCAAAGAAGACGAGATTTCTCTGCACTGATCTCTTTTCTATTTCGTCTAGTCGTTTTTCATGATCTTCAGTTTGTATGCGTAGCGAATTCAAATCGGATGTCAATTGATTAAATTTTTCATTCATATTTTCATTGATATTTTTCGTTATTTTCTCCTCTGTTTTTATCAGGGAATTTTCGATCATCGAGAATTTAATGTCCATATCTTTTTCATGTCCAATAACAGCTTCTCTATATTAGTCATTTTAATTTACTGTAACTAGCGCACTCTAGTGTCAACAAGCAGTACTTCTATGCGGAGCCGTGAGGGTTGCAATAATTGATCGGCGTGTTACGTCAATCGACTGCTACTGGTGTATTTTGCTTGCTGGCGGTTCGAATTGGTTTCGGCGTCTGGCGCTAGGTGGCGCTTCTCAACAATTAAAAGTGATTCATCGTAATTAACGGTTATAAAAATAGAAGAGGTTATAACCAAATCACTTCTCCATAGCACTGAATTTGCGCTAAATATTTACAAACGTTTTATTCAGTATAGTCCAAAACTTCTAATGATTCATATATCACTCTCACAGATGTTATATTTTATTAGTAAAAGCGATGTTTGTGTTTAACGTAATTTTCCTTTTTTTATTTAATCACTGGTTATTTCACTTAGATTTTAACTCAGATGCGAGTTTAAGTTATATTTTATCACTGTGGTAAAAATGACACTGCATTATGCGTAAAAACAACTAATAACTAAAATAATACGAAGAGCTGAAGTACAGTGGCGCCCAAAAATTCAGTTATAAATGAGCGAAATGCAGAAAATTCCACCGCAAGATTTGTTACAGTGGGGGCTACCAAGCTGGTCACTTTCAGCTGCTCCTGAAAAGCAGCCATGCTCTTATGGAATAAATCTGTGCGATCCATTAGTGAATTCTTGATGGCCTTTGCTTCTATTGTTGATAGTTATTGTTGATATTTTTGAAAATATTATAAAAGTGAGGTTTAGTTACCAGTGTTTGCCACTTAGAGAATTATAATTGAAAAAAAAAAGAAAAGAAATCATTTATTCATTGCCTAAGGGAACAATAAAACATTATAATTAGAACAAAGTACACACACAATTTTAACAAAAAACAAAACAAAAAATTAAAATTAATAAAACATTTAGAGACATTAGAGAGAATCAAAGTCCCCTCAAAGGCAAAGAAAAGGTTGCTGACTCAGCATTTATTAAAGGCATAGCATTAATTAAAAGCATAGCTGGTACCCAAGTAACACGAAAAGCCCTCTAACTATCTTTTTCTATACCTATGCAGAGCTTAAAGCCCGTAAAAGCTCGTATATAAGTTTGCTACACGCCTTAAGGCTTTACATTGGCACTCCAAAATCATTCTAACGCTCTAAAGCCGCATAGCAGTCAGATATTGGAATAAAACAATCCAGTTTTGCGGCTCTTAGTGGATTCAAGTGCCATCGGCCGTATAGTGGCATTAATCTGTCGTACAATCATGCCAAAAGCCGCGTAAACTCATGAAGATATACGTAATAAATGCCTAAAGCCGTACATTAGCACGACAGGATGCCAATTTACGGCTTGCATTTCAAAGGTCAACTGTCTGTTGTTTGAACGGCTAACAGCAAATCAACCAGATATACTTGGCTTATTTTAAGGCCTCAAGCCGTATTTGCATCCATTTTGATGCATTTGTCAACCATTAGGCAGCCATGAGAAGGAAAATATTTGAGGTTATTATTAGAATTTGAGGTTACATTTTATTAGAAGAGGGTTCCGTACGATGTTACCTATCATGTTTTTTTTAAATCTGACCTAAATTTGTTTGTGGTAACTAAAAAAAGTATGAATGGTCCCTGATTGGAGAGGGATATTACTAAATATAAAGTTCCCATTAGACTATACAGCCCACCCATTATTGAGCTTGAGTTTTATAAAATAAATAAATTCTCACTAAATAGGTATTCAAATTACTGATTTTTTTAACAGAAAAATAGTATTAAAAAAAGGAATTCAACAACATATAAATCATATATATTTTTTAATACCTTTATAATATTCACATATCACATATTATTTGGAAAGCGAGGGTTTTTTTTCAACTTCAAGGATCTCCAAATTGTAATAATGGTGGCACCATTTCGTTAATATTTTATTATGCATAAAGATCAACATTCTAATCTATTTCCTCTAAGAGAAATAATCCTTTGGGTTATGCTGGCACTTAAATTTAAACTCCTCAAACAACTATAACTACTAATAATAAGCAAACAAAACTCAAATTATGCTCGGAATGTACAATTATTTTATCATTTCACACAGTTTTTCCTCAAAAACTACAATAAATCGAAAGCGCGTGAAAATTTTCAATGGAAACTGTACAGACATTCACAGTAAAAATCAAAGCGCAGTAATTTAAGCACAGAAATAACTAATACTAACACTTTATAATTTATATTTTTATAAAATAAATATGGTTGTCAAGTCACTTTACTCTCACTGCCATCGTGGTTCATCCATTGACATAAATGAATCACGTTTAATTGTTAATATCACCTTTGCCGTGGTGTTAGAGACAATTTTGCAATGACACTGTAAAAATAGTTTCATGCCGTTAGCCGTATATTTGACAGATACAATGCTATTGGCCCTTTGAATGACCATTATGAGTCTTTTCTAATGCCGTTGGCCCGTATTTTGACAACAGCAGTGCTTTTTTGCGGCCTTTGGCATGTTGTTTGAAGCAAAAAATGCTCTTTTACGGCCATTCGCCCTTTCATTGTCCAATATAATGTTTTTTTACGGCCGTTAGCCGTAATTTACTCATGCAAATGCCAATGTACGTTCTAAAGCCGTAAAATTTGTGCCCAAATAAGCCGTATAGTAGCCGTATAGCCGTATATATGCCTTTTACACAACCAGTTCAAAATGCTTAAAGGATACAGCAATGCCTTGATTTGGCTGATATGCGGCTTCGACGTGTTTCTTGGGTAAGTATTAGTCCACCGTGAGTGTTTAGCACATTAAATTGTTGTATTCTATGTATTATTTTAATTAAACAAAATATATCACTTAAGAGCACACTGTTTGCTTTTTGACATCCACCCACAGAAAAAAAAAATATATATACATACTTCATTAAATTTTTCAAACATGTATATATAAATGTATGTGGAGGAACCATTTATCGTACTAAAGCGGGTCTCCAGCCCATTTTTGGCCACGTGATAAACCATGGCGTGATGAGTAGCGAGCTACACCACCGCCTCCGTGTTTATATTTATCAGAACACATTTTGACCAAGAAGCAAGGGAAATAAGCTGTCTACCTAGCTAGAGCCTCGCTTGACATATTTGGGTTTTTTAGCACCCCTGGCCATGCATCAATCGGCACGACAGACCCTGGATTGGATGATGGGCGGAGATGGAAAAGCCCTATTCCCTTAGTCGACTCTTACGGAACACCTACGGGAAGATGATATTTGGGGTAGTGCTATTCTATGTCGACACAACACAGCCGTGAACAATTTAAATCGTTTTACATTATAGTATAAATGCTGTACTGGCTAATTACAACGAACTAATCTGGTTTAGTTACCGCTTGCCATTCATCAACTATTAGCAGATGCTTGCTCAAATCCCAACCTGTTTTGGTCAGCGCACCGCTTACTTGAGGCCATTTCTTCTCCACACTTGTGTTAACGATCTTGTTCGGTCACGAATCCGCGGTTGAATATCTCCACGTTGAGGGCAGACAACAAAAAATAGAATGATTTATAGGTCGTGGCTCATTCCAGAACGCTAGAAATAGGTTTTTTTTTAGTTTAATCATCTGTAACATACATACATCTCACGGCCATAAATCCCAAAATGGGGTGGCCAGATCTTGAGAGCTAGAAACGCTCCATCCACATTTGGGAGTTGATTGAGGACAAAATGGTACAAATAAAGTATTGTTGGTGATGGGTTCCTTTTTTTTCGCAGGGATAATTCTCATGGATTCCCCGCCGCTTGTGGGAGCGACGTGGATATGTCAGACTCCTACTGACTTTTGGTCCTATAGAAAGTATCGCCATCTGGTTGTCACTTGTGGTACTACATTCTTTGTATACTTGGGGTCAGCGCAAACCAAACTGCAAATGCAAAATTTTGAATGCTCGAGCATGCAGGCGGCAATCGGTGGCATGCTCGCCGCTCAGGGAGCAAGTTTCATCAAAGATGGTCTGGGTTGCCTGTCGGGTGTGCATAACCAGTTTGATAACAAAATCCGACGTTGGCAGACGTGTTTAATATGGTTGATTAGGACTTAGTTACTATCGCCCTTTTAGCAGAGGAAGAGGAACATGAAGAACATGTAAATAAAATGAAAGTCCATAAAATAAGAAGAACAGTATGGGTCGAACAAACGTGGCGGGAAAGATGTACCTTAGGCGAATAATATACATTGTGCGAGAATTTACCATTAAGAGGGGCTCACTTTTATGACTATTATAAGTTAAACAACGAACAATTTGAAATTTTGGTTAATTTACTACGCCCAAAATATCAAAAACAAAATACGAATTATCGACCTAGTATTGCTGTTGAAGAACGACTCACCATTTGTTTAAGGTTAGTAGAAAACTCAATTTATTTAATTATAGTTTAATCATTATTAATTAACAAAATACGTACACTTTTTATTGATAATTTGGTGTGTACGTATTAAATTTGGATGTGCTAGTTGTTTATGCAATGATTGTTGATGGTGTGAATGTTTGAGTTGTTTCCTTGGAAGTGTAATTTTTTGTTTGATCGGAAACTGTGACAAATTCCACTTGCGGACTGGGCTGAAATGTGCTAGGAGTGATTGCTAATGGAGTGTATGAATGCTGAGGATCGGTCATATTGGAAATTTGATTTGAGGGTATGTATGGAGAAATGTTGCTGACTTCACTATCGGCTACAGCATACGTTCGGAGTGACTGAATTTCAGCATGTTCAGTAACATTTTCATCGTAATATTCGATTTCAGCATCGTTTATAATTTTGAATACATCCCTCTTTATACGTGCTTGCATCCTCTCGGGAAGATTTTTCACAGTTGATGCCATTGTTTTAAAAAAACTGTCTACAGGATGCTCATGTTCTTTACTTTGGAGGTATTTTTCAAGAATCTCTGAAGCCCGTTCTGATATTTGGGATTATGGTCTAGGAGATTCAATTTGTCGTGTCTCATCAGTGTCTGATGTTAATTGTAAACTCGAAGTTTGTGTGTCTTCTGACGATGAGTCTAAATTTGAAGTTTGTAGTCTGTGCTGCAGATGTGGTTTCAAAAACGTATGAATGGCCCTTCTGTAATTATCCCGAATTGACTTCCAGCAACAATCTGAAACTGATAAATGAATAAATAGCTAATTACATGTTTTCCAAAAAAAAACAGCGTACCTACACCTACGGTGAAAGGGTTAAGGTACTTCTCATTTTTAACTTTGACTCTTTAAAACAAAATTTGACTATCGGCAATAGTTTTCAATCACTGGCTTTTAATTTCCAAGTGGGTTTCAGTACAGTCCGTAAAATAGTTCACGAAACGTGCGCTGCAATTTGGGAAGTATTGCAACCTTTAGTGATGCCAAAGCCATCTTCGGAAACCTGGTCACAAGTCGAAGAAGATTTCAAAAATATTTGGAACTTTCCCAATTGCATTGGTGCTATCGACGGAAAGCATGTAGTCTTAAGGGCCCCACACAATAGCGGAAGCCTGTATTTCAATTATAAAAAGACATGTAGCACCGTATTATTGGCAGTTGTAGATGCAAAGTACAATTTTTTTGTGGTTGATGTCGGTGCATACGGACGCAATAGCGATGGCGGTATATTCTCAAATTCTAAGTTAGGGAACAAAATACATAATGGACGCTCAATATACCCCAGAACAAGTGCTTACCGGGTACAAAGCAAGAAATGGCGCACGTATTTATGGCTTATCCTGGAAATGATAAGGGGTAATGAAGAGAAAAATATATACAATTATCGACTTAGCAGAGCTCGACAAATGGTAGGATGTGCATTCGGGATAATGGTACTGAAATTTTAAATTTTTCAAAGATGGCAAAAAGTGCATCCTCATCACCTTGATATGATAATTTTGGCTTGTACTTGTTTGCATAATTTCCTAATCAGTTAAGACCAGATTATCTCAGAATCACAACAAATACTACACAAACACTACCTCGCCGCCTCTCCAGCCAGATGGTACTATTTTTGAACAGTTACAATCGCTGGATGAAAATTAGATATCAATTAATATAAAAAAAAGGTTTTCCGAAGTTGCCGTACATAACCTGCTACCCACCCAGTCATTAACCTGTTTTTTTTTTATCTAAACTAATAAGAAAGATGTCAATCACTTATCGAAACCTACTTTGTTTTCCCATTTCTTTGGATATTTTTTCCCAAGCATTGCCTTTTAACATCCGATCGGAGTATGTAGAACTAGAAAAATTGTACAAACATTCAAAACGCTGCTCCATTTGTGAATTTGGGGACCTGGATTTAGATCTAGTTTTAATTGTTGAAAATTCTTGTTTGCTAAGACCAGCAATTTGTTGATCTGTAGTTGTACTCTCATCTTCCTCAGGAATGGTTTCGATGGACAATCTAGTTATCTTTTTCGTTTCTAACATTGTTATGAATAATATAAATGACAATACATACACGCACACCACACGTTAGACTTAATTTTAATTCAATGATAATAATTAAAATAATAATTGAATTTTTATCCCAAGTTTGAGAACCACTGATTATAATACAAACAACAGAATTACTCACAGTAACAACACGTAGGCGCACGTGATTATGAGAGCAGGCATTGTTTGTTGATGGAATGTAGTCATCGGCGAGTATGAAGAATCGCGACGAATTTGGACCCAGTATGGGCAGTGACACTATATGCTTTATTTATCACTTCACTATACGAACACTTGATTGATGATTGGACAATTGAAAGGGTGAGCTCCGTCGATGAACACCACGATGAATATTCCTTATTAGAAGTAAGTAGTGAAACACTATAATTCGTAGTATATTTCACTTCACCTAGGAGATGTACCGAGGATAGATTTTGCTATCCTTATCGCTGCCACCATTTGTTATACAGTGAAATAAAATAGTATTTTTAAAAAAACTTATTTTTAATGAACACCGTAAAAATAAAATACACTTGAATAATTGTATTAAAATTAGAAAGAACATAACTCGAATAACATAAGATTAAGGATATGACCACGACCGGATTATGAAAGGACTAGCTGACCCCACAGACTTCGTACTGTCAAAAGTGTAGACTTTCACGACTTCAAACTGAAATATATAACTGACCCGTTGAGGGCTCTGTCATGCGATGAGAAAAAAGGTGTTTTTCATAGTGTCCTCACATTTTTTTCACTTTATAAATTTTAAGTTTATAAGTATAGTAGTTTCGGCTGAGTTCGCATTCGCTCATAGTCGCAGCGTGAAGATATATAGCCTAAAACCTTCCTCAATAAATGAACTATCCAACACAAAAATAATTTTTCAATTTGATTGGGCAGTTCCTGAGATCCTAGCGTTCAAACAAACAAACTCTTCAGCTTTATTATATTAGTATAGATTGAGACGGAACTGAACGGAGTGAGGGACGTTTGGTAGACGTGGAGCAGGAATGAAACAGTCAAAACTATTTGGTACGTCATAATGTTCCAACTTTTGTGTAGCCCCAATAAGATAAATAGACATATCTCCTTAGTGAAATTAAATGTTTGATTGAAAATTTAATATTTTTCTTGGCTGATTTTCTGACACATAATATTTTATCGAGGTGTATTTCCATGACTAAATAAACTAAAATGAACTAAATAATTTGCGATTAATTTGGAAATGGATTGTTTAACTAATCAATTAAGGAAAGAAAAAATTCGACACCAGCGGGACTTAAACCCGTAATTCTTCATTCCTTGTTTGGTTAGAAAAAAAATCACCACACAAGGTCTCATGCACAAAGTCTAATTATGGGTTTTTTGTTAATATATTTTCCGCCAGAACGCCGTCCTCAAAAGACAACATAACTTCGTATTTTTAGTGTAACTTTTGCCGTTTTTTGTATTTAAAGTACCAGGGAAGCATGAATAAAGAGCTTAACTGATTCTATACAAAAATATCTGTTGGAGTTTCCACGAATAAATAATTCTATCATCATCAACTAATAGACGTCCACAGGTGGACATTGGCTTCTTCCAAAGATCTAAACAACGACCGGCTCTGTGCTGCCGTCATCCATCGGCTTCCCGCGATTTTAACCAAGTTGTCGGTCAACCTCGTAAGGAAAACTACACAAACTGTAACCAAGATAGTGGTAGTAATAGAAGTGTTGCCAAAAAATACATACATACATACATATACTCACAGCTATATTTCTCTAGAAGGGGTAACCAGAGCTAAGGAATTATAAATTCCTCAGCCACTTCTGGAAGTTTAGTGGGGAAAAGATGGTAAAAATAAAGGTTTTTGGTGATGGGTCTCCAACCGCATCGCCCTAAAAACCCTTAGTCGCCTCTTACGATACCCGTGGGTAGAAAGGGGTAGCGACATTCTAAGCCGGCACTACACGGCATTGCAAAAAATACGTCAAAGTAAATAAATTTTTAGCTCCACTTGTTATAATTAAAAAAAAAATTTAACGCATACTCAAACACGTATCCTGCAAGCTCGAGCTTCGTCGAGCATCAATTTTGCACTTGTATTTAATTTTGGAATCTATTTTTTTATATTAATAAGATTAATTTTACAGCAGGCTCTGTAAATGCTCTGCTCTGCTCTTGGTGTGCGCTGGATCATAAGCATACATATATTTATTTATTTCTTTCTCGCAAGCAATGTACAATAAATATAACGGATGTAAGTGTAAGGATAGGCACGAACACTGCACCCTGTAAGGGTATAGCAAGGATAACACATAAAATACAAAATTATAAAACAAAATTAAATCTAAGGTAACAAAAATAAAATTCTTAAAGAGCAAATAGGAACTTATACAGTTTTATAATTATTTTAAATATTATTACTTAAATTTTTCCTTTATCCCTAATAATTTAGTGTGTGAAACTTCTTCAATATTTAATTTTTCTTTTACTGTTGATAGGTTAATTGATTGTTTTTGATAAGGTTTGAATTGAATTATTTTTGTCTTTTTTTGTGTTTATTTCTAAATTATGCTCGTAAAGCCAGTTCTGGATGGATTCGAAAGATTCTTGTATTATAGGGTTAATGTTAACATTACTAGGACATTTAAATAATAGAGATATGTCGTCGGCAAACAGAACACAACTAGTTTTAGATATTTTAGATAGATGGTTGATATAGACTAGAAACAGGACACATCCCAGGACACTACCCTGGGGTATGGAACAGTTTGTTGTTTTGATTTGAGATTGTATTTTGTGTTGTTGTTGAGATTCCTGATTATAGTTATTAATTTCTACGTATTGTTTGCGGTCGAGTAAGTAGGATTTTAACCATGAGTTTGCATGCCCACAAATCCCCAGGTCATGCAGATTTTTTAAGAGAATTTTGTGGGATACTTTATCGTATGCCTTGGTCATATCCAAGAATAAACCCTCTGTGTGATGTTTGGTCCGTATATTTTCTAAAGCTTCCTGTATATATGTATAGACTGCTAGCGTTGTTGACCGGTTTTGCGGAATCCGTATTGATATGTTTCAAATAGGTTATTTTTTTCTATGTAATTATAACTTCGGTTTGTCATTGCTTTTTCGTAGATTTTTGATACTGTGTCGGTAGAATGGCTATGGGTCGATACTGTGAGGGTTCTGTTAAATTACCGCCCTTTTTTGGGATCGGTATTATCTTAGCAATTTTAAGAAGGTCTGGGAAGCAGCATTCGTACTATTCGTATATATTCGCACTATACAGCGGTAGCTTTTATGCAGCAGACTTGAATACGTGACTATTTGGTTTATTACTATGCTGAATCAAAATAAATAACTCTTTATTAATAATCAAATATTTTATTGCCGCAAGATACAGATTGTTTACACTTTATACATATAAATGCAGTAGTATTTAAATACTCTGATTAAATTAAAATTTTGATTCTATACTACTAATACATTTGATTTTAGCCTATCTTACAATCTATTACAATATTTCAGGTAAACCACCGATGCATTTGTAATATAAACTAACACAAAATCGTAGGTCTTAAAAAATACAGCACGTAGTTTAAATAGGCTAACTGGAAATGAAAAAACCAACATCAAACCTACCAAAAAATAAATAAAAATAAAAGCTTTATTTACAGACCAACATTCAAACCAGTTGCCCTTTTTCTCTTACGAGTTTTATATTTAAAATAATGGTTTTGTGCGGCGGTTTTAATAGGATCAGTATTATCAACATTTTTTATTTTTCCTGAAAGTATTTTATTTATGTCTTTGCACCAATTGTTCACACAAAATGAAATATTTTTCTCTATTAATTTTTTCTTATGGTTTTCACAAGTGATGAAATTATAGTTTATATGAAATGCCACCATTAATTTTTATAGTTATTTATTTCTAGGTAATTGGATTTTCTTTTTCTTACCTTCGGTAGGCCTTTTATATAGAGATTGCTGTATGCGATCTTCTGATATCACAATGTTGACGGCTTCATTCAAAGATTTAGGTTTACTACATCTGACTATATTTGATATTCTAGGTTGGAGGCCTATGACGAAGTGATGGAGAGCTAGGTCTTCCATAGCGGGTATTCTACCTGGCATCTCTTTTGCTTTAGAACCAGATAGGAAGATATCAGTTAATAATTGTGAAAGTAAGGTTTCTACTCTTAAAGCATATTGGCTAACGTTTTCGTTTATTTTCCTGTAATTCCATCAGGAGATGAGAGTAGTGTTCTTTTTTTCGGAAAATTGGGTTTTCAAAAAGTCTTTAAGTTGTTCCCATGTTGTAAACTCTTAAATTGAGCAAGCGATTTCTGCTTTGCCCTGAAGTTGGCTTAGGATGTACCGAAAAAGGATCGATTGTTGTTTTAAAGAAGCAAGCTCAAAAGCATTATTGCAATTGATGATAAAAGAATTCAGTTTTTCAATTACCGTCATACAATTTGATAAATTTTAATAAAACGTTGAGGTCTAATTCATCTGGAATAATCACTTCCATTTGTGAATTTGGGGACCTGGATTTAGATCTAGTTTTAATTGTTGAAAATTCTTGTTTGCTAGGACCAGCAATTTGTTGGTCTGTAGTTGTACTCTCATCTTCCTCAGGAATGGTTTCGATGGACAATCTAGTTATCTTTTTCGTTTCTAACATTGTTATGAATAATATAAATGACAAAATAATACACGCGGTCAGTCTACAAAACAAGCGAAAAATGTGTGCGAAGGATGTGTTGCGACGAATGTGTTGCGAGAAATGTGCTGCGAGGAATATGTTGCGAGGTTTGCGAAGATTCCCTGCCAGCCAGTCAACAGACGGCTGGTGTTGAAAGTAGACGTGCAGAAAATAGATATGGATAATTACACATTTTACAGCTTCGCAACGCATCCTCGCACCGCACATTAATGCGCATTTTGACAGCTCCGCTACACATCCTCGTATTAGACATTTACTTCGCACAGCTCTGGTGGAAACCCCTACACATTTCCTCAGCACAGCTACACATCCTCGTACGACACATTTTACTCGCACAGCTCTGGTGGGTTCGCAGCCTTTGTGGGGAAAAGATGGTAAAAATAAAGGTTTTTGGTGATGGGTCTCCAACCGCATCGCCCAAAAAACCCTTAGTCGCCTCTTACAATACCCGTGGGTAGAAAGGGGTAGCGACATTCTAAGCCGGCACTACACGGCATTGCAAAAAATACGTCAAAAGTAAATAAATTTTTAGTTTTAGTTTAAAAGTAAATAAACTTTACTTTCCTTCAGTCTTTTGTTGTTTAGCCATAAAACATAAGAGCACAATTATTATAACATTCGGTAAGTGCTTGTTCTTGATCATCGGTAAAAACTTTATTTTTATCATAATGCGTCATAAGTCGCATATTATCGATTCTTGTGGATGCAGCTTTAGTTGCGTAACGTTGCAGCGTTGAAAATGGATTTTTATTCTCCTTTGATACAGCACTTATCTTTTTCCCGATGCAATTTCTAATAGCGTATCCTTCATAATTTCTTTAGTGTGGTAACCTATTTTTCGGCATTCTAACAAGTTATAAAATTCAAAATGTAATCCCCTCTATAGGTGTTTCCTTAATTAGGTACTAATTGTTCATTATACCTTTGTGAAAATTAGTTAAAATAGTAATTAAAAAATAAACGTCTACTGTAGCACCTGTCAAATTTATTATAGTTATCATTCCCGTGCATGGGCACAGTGGTTCCACCATGTTTTATATATCGTCATCATAATAATGGCATATTTTTTAGGATTAAAAAGTAAGGATATTAACAATTTAAAAAAAAGTACCTAAATTTAAAGAAACGAATAGTTTGTGTTTTGAAAACTTTGTTCAGAATATCCACCTCTATGACCACTAATAACGACTTCGATATCACTATATCAAATTCGTTATCAGTGGTCATAGAGTTGTCGCTTCAATTAAACCTTCCTGAAGAGCAAGCACGAGCGCTATTTTATCGACACGATAACGGTTAGAAAGAGATGGCAGTATACGATAATAAGTAAGTGCGTAAGAGATGGCTGCTTTATCCCACTTCTTTAATTTTTTCTTCTTATTTGATTACGTGCTTAACACATCCTGTCCACTGCGCTGTACCAACTATTGCGATACTTTCTGCCAGTAAAGGTTTATCCTCGGGTATCTTAAATGTTTTATTATTTCGTCCTACATATGACTTTACTTGAGCGCAAAGCAGTTCTATTGGGTTTAGTTCGCAGTGTTACAGAGGAAGTCGTAATACTTTGATATTTTTGTTTTCAGACATATCGTCCTTTTTTAATATGCTTTTTATTGATTCTCTGTAGCAGCTGCACTTTCCTATTGTTTTGGTTTATGTAAAATGCCCTTTTCGCGCAGCCACGATTGTATATTATCTTTCTTCGACGTCATTTTTGGTACTTTGGTAAGGAGCGTTATCCATCACAATAACAGATTCTGGTTAAACTAGGTCTACAAAAAATTCAAACCACTTTTCCAAATTGTATGCTTACACTTCACCGGGTTAGTCGCCATCGGGTTGTTTGGCCTCAAATATCTAAAGACCTCCATCTAAATAAATTAATATTATGTTAAATTAAATTAATTAATTTAAAATATTTTTTTTATAGGTGTACGTAAAAGTCAAAAATAAATTACGGGTCTTTCATGTTGTCTCTAATTCTGGGCTAAAGTGTAAACTATGCGCTTGTATTGAAACCATGTGTTTTTATTTAGATTGAGCTGAACCAGAGTGGTTAAAGTGTGTGACGATTCGCCTTGACTTTGACAGTATTTGTGCCATAGTATTCAATTTTAATGCTGTATTGATAGACAGATGCAAAGTATGTTTAAAACAAGGACCTCTCTTGAAAACGGAATCATCAATTACTTTTACTTCTTCCGTTGTCTCAAACCGATGGCATGAATTTTTGTAACGAACGAAGTAATCTTGATTTGTTACCGCTCGCCATTTATCAACTATTAGCAGATGCTTGCTCAAATCCCAACCTGTTTTGGTCAGCGCACCGCTTACTTGTGCCATTTCTTCTCCACAATTGTCTTAACAATCTTGTTTGTTCACGGATTCGCGGTTGAATATCTCCACGTTGAAGAGAGACCACATACAATAGAATGATTATAGATCGTGGCTCATTCCAGAACTCTAGAAATAGCAAATGCTTTAGTTTAATCATCGGTAATCGGTACTTTATTTTTCTTCCAGGTCATGTTTGGTACTTGTTCTATTCTGCTCGTGTGGTAAGGAGCGTTATCCATCACTATAACAAACCCTGGTTAAACTTAGTTTAAAGAAAATTTGAACTACTTTTTAAAATTGTATGCGTACATTTCACCGTGATAGTCGCCATCTGGTTGTTTGGCCTGGAATATCCAGAGACCTCCATCTAAAAATATTTTATTTATTTAAGAAATCAACGTCTTATTGCCAATACAATGGTATATAGGATAACAGTTCTTAAAAGTAAAGCTATTTTATTTCTAAAATCTTCTATTTGTCGTAAATCCATGTAATCAACTCTGGGCGATCCAATAAATAACGTTTTCTTGACCGTTTCTTGTTAAAAATAGGTTTTTTCAAAATTCGGTACATTGTCATCTGCGTACTGACAGAGCGAACCGCCTCGCGAAGCTGCCTCGGAAGTTTGCCGCGGTACACATGCCCCGCGAGGCAGCTTCGGTCTGTAAGTTTTCTTCCTCGCGCGGCAAGGCTGAGCCACGGTCGGGCTGAGGCACGCACGACGCTCAGTAATACTTGTACTTGAATAGAGAGAGAGAGAATACTGACACGCAACGAATAAGCGAGGCAAAACACCAGCGTCTTGAGTGAGCGCGGCAAACGTACTGAGGCGCTTTTGATATGTGACAAAAACCGACAACGCTTGGCTCGGGCCGCGGCACGCTCGGGCTAGGCAGCGCGGGCGTTTACCGCGGGCGCGGCACGTCTGGACTGACCGGGGCTTTGCCTCGCGAGGTGGCTCGCTCTGTCAGTACGCACCTATACGTACGTACCGCGAAAACGACGGCAAATCTTCGTCATCATTTATCGCAGTAACTATTTTATCCAAAGTTGGCACTGCATTATGAAAATAAAATTGATGGACTTTTTGGAAGAAAACTTCTCATTACTGAAAATATAAAAGTGTCCAAATTTTCAATCACACTTCTGTGGCGATCTATGCTATAGTGCTTAGAGAAAACCCCATAATTTCAGCTGTTTTTGTGATCTCAATTTTATGCATAAAAAAGGTTTTATTGGATCTAAATAATAAACACAATATAAAATAAAATTATAATGCACTGCATCCCGGGTTTCCCGTATTGCGGAAGGCAGACTTGCCAGGACGTCTTTACATTGGGGTCCAGGACTTTTTTACAAATATTTGGATGAAAACAGTCAATTAAAAATGCAATTATGAAGACAGTGACAGAAAAAGCAATACAAAAATTAACAATTTGGGTAGGGGTCATGTTTTTTCTACGTATTTGTACCTAGTCGGTTCTTAAATACTGTCACTGGCCATTTAGTTTATAAATAGAACACCTAGACAAAAATATGAAATGGTGTTCGATTTTCAATTTTTTTTATACTAATCTGCTAAATCACAACAACATTCTATTTTTTTTACGATGGAGTAGACTCGCAAAGAGAACTGAGTAAAAGTAATTGCATTGCATCGTTGCGGCCGTCCACGAAAGACGATATTCAACTTGCTTCAAAAATTAAAAATCACGATGAGATTCGTATACCGTACCATCAAGAAGTACAATGAAACCTCTATTGTCGATGACGAGAAAAGAACTGGCAGACTTCGTTCCGTTAGGATTCCAGGGGTGATCAAACCAATCAAGGCGCGTGCGGCAAGAAATCCCGACCGCAAGTAGAAATTAATGTCTTTGAAGATGGGTTTAACCAGAAGTACCGTAATTCTGTGTGTAATTCTGAGGGTCCAACAACAATATAACCTTCGACTTTGCCTTGGCTTCTTTAGCAGAATCCACAGGTTTGTCATCGGGGCGTTCGACGCAGAACAACAAATCCTCGTGTCCCAAATATGTTTTCGTACTGAACTTCCACGTCGCAAAGTTTTCTCTTCATAATAAATAGCAAAAATTACCTGAACGGCTGTAACGAATTTTTGCTACTTTTGGGTCAAAACTTGTTAAAAAAAGTCAAAAAAATAATAATTTAAAAATAAAGTTAAAAACTATCATTTTTTGGACGTCATTTTTTTTTTAATTTATCATTAGTCCGTTGCTTCGGAAGTTGTTCGTAAAGAGAAGAAGCAACAAAGAAACTCTTTACATTCACATTTTTTTTATTTTTTCAAAATATGGTTTGTACAATTTCAGTTTATAAACATGTTTTTACTATATAAAAGATTTTCTATGCGACCAAACCAAACGCTAGTTTAACATAATTAAAATAAATTGTCCATCACAAAAAACCAATCACATAACGTGAGAAGAAAAATCCTCACCAGACAATTATTCCTAGGAATAACGAGGGAAGATTTATAGCTTTACGGACACGGTCATGTGCGCGTTGGGTCCTTGTCGTTTAAAAAATCTTGAACACTGTAGTAAGATTTCTTTAAAAGCATGGCTTTAATTACCTTTTTAAAAGATGCCACAGGCAATTCCAATATGTCAGAAGGAAGTTTGTTGAACATTTTGAGGCATAGTCCCATAAAGGAGTTACTTACTTTATTAAGTCTCCACTTTGGTACGTTAAGTTTCTCCTTATTTCGAGTGTTAACAGTATGCCTATCACTAACTTTACTAAATTGGCCTATATTCTTTTTGGCATACATTAAATTCTTAAATATGTATTGGCAAGGGACAGTTAAAATGTCAATATCTTTAAATTTTTCGCGCAACGAATACCTCGACCTCAACATGTAGATAGATCGGATAGCTCGCTTTTGTAAAACGAAAACTTTATGAACATCAGCCGCTTTACCCCATAGTAAAATACCGTTAGACATAATGCTATGAAAATAACTGAAATAAACAATGCGAGCTGTTTCTATGTCTGCTATTTCTCTAATCTTACGCACGGCATACGCTGCTGTGCTGAGCTCAGCCTTGAATGTATTAGAATATGGGGTCCCCATTGCAACTTAGAATCGATTATTATCCCTAGGAATTTTGTCTCTTTCACTAATTCTACTTTTTCACTGTCAATAACAATATTGGCATTAACTTGCCTAACACTCGGTAAAGTAAATTTAATACATTTAGTTTTTTTGGCATTCAGAACCAGGTTATTTACAGTAAACCAATGCAATACCAGTGAGATAGCTTTATTTACGTCGTCAAGAGATGTAGAGGATCTCGCTACATTAAATATTAAAGATGTGTCATCTGCAAACATAACTACGAGTATCTCAGAATACTTTTGTACCATAAATGGTAAATCATTAATATAAATCAGAAACAGTAATGGGCCAAGTATAGAACCTTGAGGAACGCCCATCTCTATTTCCGATCCTTCAGACGTGGTTCCATTAGTATCAACCTTTAAAGTTCTTTTATTAAGATATAAAACTGTAATATTTAAGTTTAATCAACGCTATTTCCTTTTTTACACTATCGAAAGCTTTTGTGAGGTCACAAAATATACCTAACGCATCCCGGGAGTTTTCCCATGAATTAAAAATGTTTCATTAGTGACACTCCTCCGGCATCTACATTAAACCTACCTTTAGTAAAACCATATTGCTCGTCATGGAATATATTATGTTTGTTGAAATATGAAAGCATTTGGTTGGACATGATTTTCTTTAAAACTTTACTGAGAACTGGTAAAATAGAAATAGACCTATAATTGGTAAAGTTCTGACTATCTCTATCTGAAAATAAAGAAAGAAATACATTTATATGGTCCAAAAACGATATAAACAATGCCTATTTAACCTAAAAAATATTAAAAAAGGAAAATATTTATTTTGAGTTACATTAAACTAATAGAATTAAATTAAAAAGACTACGATTATATTAATAAATAGATTATATAGATACATATTGTACATACATATACTATTATATATACATACATATTCTCATATATATCGCTAGAAATCCCAAAAAGGGGTAGCCAGAGCTTCAGAGCTAGAAACTCCTCAGTCACATTTGGAAGTTGATAGGGGAAAAGACAGCAGAAATAAAGTATCATCGGTGATGGGTGTCTATCCGCATCGCCCAAAAACCAATTTAAAAAGCCCCATACCCTTAGTGGCCTCTTACGACCCCCGTGGGTAGAAAGGGTTAGTGACATTCTACGCTGGCACTACGCGGCAAACATAAAACATATTATTTAAAAGCAAAAATTTATACCGAATTCAATTGTTTTTTCATAACAGTCTTGAAATAAAGCTACGTTGTTATTGATTTTTAAAATGAATCAATTTTGTATAGATCCTTCTGATTGAATTTTTGTCATCTGGTTTTTTACTGAGATAGAAAAGACGAATATCAATGTATTTCTCGATCACGCTCTTAGTTAGATCAATGACATGATTATTTTAAAATAGCTGTTCTTGAACAAAACTGCGTAAAGTTTTGTTGATTAAAATAAATTTATCCTTATAACAGATATTTGAGTTTAAGCTAGAGAAACTTCTTAAGACTTGCTCACTCCTTTTGCAAATTTTGGTAACCATACTTGACGGATATACGAGTCCACCGCAATCTTTGGCAAAAATAAAACTGTTCCGCTTTTCTTCTTAGGAAACCAAAGCTCGCAAACATTTGTTACATTTAATATTCTTTAACAAATAATTAACGACCGATCCAGAAACATATTCAATTATGTTTTTAGAAAATTCTGACAAAGATATTTGTTGCAATAGATCAACATCCACTTCTTCAACATTGACTTCCCGCTCATCACCTATTTGAGTTGATAAATTGATCCTTTTTATGCCGGAACTGCAGTTTAATATTGATATTTTTTCCAAGGCTATGCAGTTACCAGTGTTAAAGTCTTGAAGCTCAACGTGAACTAGCATCTTTCTGTAAATTCCGAAAAATTGCTTGGCTGACGGATTATTATTTCAACCTCCGTGGGATCTTACATTGCAAAAAAAAAGTTCAATATGGTCTTGACTAATGCGGTGAAAGGAAAGATAGGTGCCCTTATCTTTTGTACAAGGTTGACTGATCAGCAAAAAGCCGTTGGTTCGCCGCGCTAAATCGTTCTTTGTGGAAGTTAGAAAAAAAAGCCAGTTATAAGTAATGAAATACTATTTTTATTTCAATTTAGTCCGTCAAACTATACATAATGAAATGAAATAATATAGGTAGACAACAGAATACACACATTTCAATTACTATAAATCACAATTATTATTTCTTATAATAATTCAGATTGCATTTCAAAACAACTCTTTTTTCAAACATACTATCTGACAGCTTATGACTTTTCGGCAAATTAGTCATTGTAGCGAAAGAAAAAAGACGCTCCACTGATGCTGACGATGGCAATGGTGTATTAAATCTAATAAAAACTGCTTTTATCTCTGGATATCGATTTAGAAGAAGCTGAAGATCTTGGCTTTCTTCGGCTAAAAATGCAACATTAACAGCTCGGCTTTTCGTTTTCGTTTATTTGTTTAGAAATACAAGTCTTGAAAATTTTGAGAATCTTTGTTCGGTCTGAGGGCTCCAAGCAAGTCAGCCACTTGTTTTTGAACCGAGGATATGATAGAGCAGCTATAGCAGCATTTTCTGCTTCAGGTGTAGTAACATCGAAAAAAAATTTAAACCTGTTTTCAACGGCTTGTCTGTATGCCTCGATCAGAGGCTTGCAATAAACAAAGTTATTCTTTCTCGCAATTTTCTGCAGTTTTTTGCGTAAGGCTAGAAGACACGGCACCACTATACCATAATATGTGTTTGTCTCGCTCTACATTATGTCGAGGGCTTCTGCCACAGGTGCAGCACAGATAAGATATTCTTTTATATATTCAAATTCATTTTCTTTGAATGCGTTTTTAATGTTTAAAGATCTATGAAGAAGTAAGTTTTTTTCTTTAATGCTCTGTATTTGCTTCAGAAAGTCAAATAAGCTGTTCCATCTAGTTTCGCCAGGCCGGCTTAGTGTGTGTTGTAATACATCTTGAATGATCTCAGCACTCTTTGGACGTGCTGCAGCCTTCCATAAAACATTGCATTTATTCATGACTGCAGCATGCATACCCGACAATGAAGTATTTTGCGCGCTTAAAACTTTATTCGCGTCTGTTGTTGCACAAAGGCTCAGTGTGTGTGCACAGCATCTCAGATGCACAGGTAGCAAATGCAAATCTTCGGGATTCATTGGCTCAGTCTCTTCATCATCTGACTCAGAGCTATGTTCAGGAGACTGAGAAGCTTGAAATTGTTTATCTGTATCTACAAGGTCAATGTTGGATAATTTCACACCAAATATTTGAAATGCTTTTACAAAATTGCTGCCGTTATCGGTCACCGATGCAACAATTTTGTTTGAGTTGAGATTGTAATCTGCATTTATTTCTTGTATGATTTCCGTTAAACGATCGTAACTCTGGATGCCTTTAAATCTCTGACAGGTTAATGCCACTGAAGCTCTGCGCAAGTCGTCTTTGATCCAGTGCACTTTGACGCCAATGAAACTTCTTTTCTTACTAGACCAAATATCCAATGCTGAGCATACATACTCCACTTCACTTAGTTCGGATTTGATTGTCGTCACTTGTTTTTCGTAGTAATTTGCTATGCGTCGCCCTAGAGTACGTCGACTCATAAGTGTGATGTCCATTTCAGATATTTCTAAGTCCGAAAAAATCTTTAAAAAGTATGGGTCTTCTAATGCACGTAATGGAATCATAGAATGGATAAAATATTTCAAAACATTTTCGTCGAACTGATCTTGGGTCGGCTTATTTTTATCAGATTTCTTTATTTTGCTTACTTTAGTTTTGGCAATATTTTCAGTTTTTTCGTTTCATTTATCTTTTTTTTCTTTACGTATGTTTTGTACTCCTCGATACATTGTTGTCCATGCTTTCTTTTCAAATGGCTTAGAAAATTAGACGTACAATTGGTATATCCTTTAACTTTTGTCATTATATCTTCAGGACATTTCATGCACAAAGCTGTGATTTTGTTGCCTGATGATTCTTCTGGCAAGTGCTTAAAATATGTACCGTCAAGTAAAAGAAGCCGCAATTGACGCGATGACTCAGCGGCGGCGGCGTCATCGGCTGTGCTAGTTGATGGCAAGGGCGATAAGGGATCTGGCGTCTCATTATTATCCGAAACACTTACACTCATAGATATATTACTGTCATGAATGTCATCCATTATTATCCTTTACACTTGACACAGGTCTTACACACCCAATATGGTTTGTTTCCGTTTTCGTACAGTGAAGCGAATTAGCTTTACGTAGAATAAACACGGCTACTTTGTATTTCACGCCGCATGCGACTGATGCTTTCAAATGGTGACAGGCGGGCGGGGCGCCCCGCGGCGCAAGCGGTGACGTGAGGCGCGAAAGACAGAGACAGTTACGTACATGGCCTTAAGTTTGAGCGAGAGCGTAGAACTTTGTCAATCGATATCAAGAAACGGACGGAAAGTTTCACGGCGAAACAAGTAGCAACAAGAAAGATCATTTATATGTGTAGATGCAGTGAAACATGATTATCAATTGTTAGTTTTAATTGTTTCTTACAACAATTAAAAATATTAGTTCAATTATTTTAATTGTATCTTACAATTAACAAGAGTCAATTTAAATAAATTAATTGCAATATGCAACTAACAGATTAATTGCAATTAAATTAATTGTGATTAAATTAATTGCAATTAAATGTTCAATCAATTACTAAGATGATTAAATTATTAATTGATTAATGCCCAACACTGCTGAGTGGCAAGTTTGACCTTCATGATATTTTTTTTAAATAATAAATGTGAAGAACGTAACTTATTTGCAGCATGGAACTTTTCATTTTCCTGTAATTGATGTAATATTTCAATATGATTCCATTTAATTAAATTACCTTCATAATCTTCAAAATATTAATGAAATTCAAAACTGTTCCTAACAAGCTTCAACATGTGAGCAGGATCAAGAAAAAATGCAATTTCTTTGCCATTGACTTTAGATATGGTTTTTAAATTTAAAGGATCAAGATTGCATCCCAATTTCTTAGCCATTGCTAAATTGGCTGGACAACCGTCACAAGTAACGGCTTTGATAATAATATTAACATCTTGGCACAGTTCAATTGCTTGAGTAAGTAATATTTTTTTTGTTCCGCTGTATTTTTATTGATTAGAAAATATCCTATGGGAACTTTCCATTTTTCATGCATGGGTACTAGTAAGAAAACCAAAGCATCGGTGCATTCTTCTCTACAATCAGTGTCCAAAACAACGTTTCCACAACATACATACATACATACATATACTCACGGCTATATTTCCCTAGAAGGGGTAGCCAGAACTATGGAATTATAAATTCCTCAGCCACTTTTGGAAGTTGAGTGGGGAAAAGATGGTAAAAATAAAGGTTTTTGGTGATGGGTCTCCAACCGCATCGCCCAAAAATCCAAAAAAAAAGCCCCAATACCCTTAGTCGCCTCTTACGACACCCGTGGGTAGAAAGGGGTAGCGATATTCTAAGCCGGCACTACACGGCTAAAACAAAAACATACAAATCCAAAATTTTTGTCTATTTTTCTTTCAATTTTAATTTCATCGAATACAATGGAAGCGTATATAGGACGTAACGACGTAGAATTCTCAGACTTAGATTTTAACACCTCAAAAGCTTCCTTTGTATGGAAGCGTATATAGGACGTAACGACTTAGAATTCTCAGACTTAGATTTTAACACCTCAAAAGCTTCCTTTGTAAAACCAGGACGACCGTCTACTGATCTGTGCCACTTTCCTAGTGTTTTCACAGAGGGTAAACATTTGTTAAAACTATTACGTACGTATTTGTACGCTTTATTCGAATAGAAACTCAGTGTTAATGCAAATGCTCTTAATTCAGGAGAGTATTTTTTTGCGAGTATGCCGGATTTTCCCTTTAGAATTTGTCGTTTGACTATTTCACTGCATTTAATACCCAAAGTACTCGTAGTCGTAGTACTCGTAGTAAAGATGTGATTATTTTCTAGCGTAACCAAGTTTTTATTTTCAAGTTCAGCCAGTAGTGATTTAAGTGAAATAACTTTCCTTTTCAGATTTCACACAATCACACAAGTAACGGCTTTAATAATAATATTAACATCTTGGCACAGTTCAATTGCTTGAGTAAGTAATTTTTTTTGTTCCGCTGTATTTTTATTGATTAGAAAATATCCTATGGGAACTTTCCATTTTTCATGCATGTGTACTAGTAAGAAAACCAAAGCATCGATCGGTGCATTCTTCTCTACAATGAGTGTCCAAAACAACGTTTTCACCAAAATCTACAAATCCAAAATTTTTGTCTATTTTTCTTTTAATTTTCATTTCATCGAATACAATGGAAGCGTATATAGGACGTAACGACGTAGAATTCTCAGACTTAGATTTTAACACCTCAAAAGCTTCCTTTGTATGGAAGCGTATATAGGACGTAACGACTTAGAATTCTCAGACTTAGATTTTAACACCTCAAAAGCTTCCTTTGTATGGAAGCGTATATAGGACGTAACGACTTAGAATTCTCAGACTTAAATTTTAACACCTCAAAAGCTTCCTTTGTATGGAAGCGTATATAGGACGTAACGACTTAGAATTCTCAGACTTAAATTTTAACACCTCAAAAGCTTCCTTTGTATGGAAGCGTATATAGGACGTAACGACGTAGAATTCTCAGACTTAGATTTTAACACCTCAAAAGCTTCCTTTGTATGGAAGCGTATATAGGACGTAACGACTTAGAATTCTCAGACTTAGATTTTAACACCTCAAAAGCTTCCTTTGTATGGAAGCGTATATAGGACGTAACGACTTAGAATTCTCAGACTTAAATTTTAACACCTCAAAAGCTTCCTTTGTATGGAAGCGTATATAGGACGTAACGACTTAGAATTCGGTATGCAAAGTTTTTTTTTGGTATTTATTAAATATTTTTATTCGATAGCAAACACGAAAATAAAAAACTGATTTGAATATTGTTCATTTAAAATGAGTAATTGCAAAGTTATGATTTTTTAAAGATTGTTCATCTTTTGTACGAGGGCTGCTATTTATGTATCCGGAACTGGCCACTTACAGAACAATAATTTAAAAAGTAATTACATCATTTAAAAATAGAACTCTTTAGCTTTAGAATACATTTATTTTTATGTGACTGTCAATTGTTTTCACATCGTAGCGTCATTTTGAAAATTGCGTGTCTTCACCACCATGGATTTAACTCGTGAACATTTTCGTGCCATGATTTTTTACGATTTTCGGCGTGGTCTAACTCAAAAACAGTGCATCGATCAGCTTACTTCGACTTTTGGGGATGAAGCACCCTCAAAGACCACTGTGTATCACTGGTTTAGCGAGTTTAATCGTGGACGATCTAAGCTTACTGATGAAATTAAAGAAGGTCGCCCTAAAACGGTCGTTGTACCTCAAAACATCGATGCTGTCCGGGAACTAATAACTCAAGATCGTCATGTTACATATCGTGAGATAGAGGCATCTCTGGGCATTAGTATGACGAGCATACATAAGATACTTCATGAACATTTAGCTGTAAAAAAAATTTGCTCCCGTTGGATTCCGCACAACTTGAGTATTGATCAAAAACAGGCTCGTGTCGATTGGTGCAAAGAAATGTTAAAAAAATACAACCGTGGTGCGTCAAAAGCTGTTTATAATATCTACACAGGTGACGAATCTTGGATCTACGCTTACGACCCCGAAACTAAGCAGCAGTCCACGGTGTGGGTGTTCCAAGATGAGCCGAACCCAACAAAAGTTATTCGTGCAAAAAGCACATTGAAGCAAATGGTCGCTTGTTTTTTTGGTATAAATGGCCATGTAGCTACAGTGCCTTTAGAGAATCGTAAAACTGTTAATTCGGAGTGGTATACGACCATTTGTTTGCCGGAAGTCTTTGAACAAATAAGAAAGACTAACCGACAACGTAGAATCATTCTGCATCACGACAATGCTAGCTGTCACAGGTCGGCCGTCACAACTCAGTTTTTAGAAGCTCAAAAGATCGAATTGACAGGTCATCCGCCGTACAGCCCTGATTTGGCACCCAATGATTTTTATTTATTTCCAAATGTGAAGAAAAAATTACGTGGTCAACGTTTTTCGAGCCGCGAAGAGGCAGTCGATGCGTTCAAAATGCACGTTTTGGAGATACCTCAGTCTGAGTGGAAAAAGTGCTATGAAAATTGGTTTCAACGCATGCAAAAGTGTATAGATCTGAGCGGCGAATATTTTGAGAAGCAATAAAACCATATTAATTGATATATGTTTGTTTCTTTTTTTTATTCCGGATACATAAATAGCAGCCCTCGTACTTAATGACGTCATCGATTGAAAATATCACGTAGCGACATGCAAATAAAGCGAAATGTTTAGTAAAAATGTTGCTAATTGCAAAATATTTCACGAATTTGTGATCCCGAATGAAATTATTACGATATTATACTAAACAAACCTATGATTTTCGATGTTTTATTAATAAACTGCAAGAACGAATGTCTTTGACATAACGCTGAAGGTCAAATACTGTTACAGTTTTTTGCTAAAATAACGGTCATCTTAGCTCTGTTTGATTTAATTTCAAGAAAATATGTTTTAAAAACATAATATCTCGAAATGGTTTCGTAATCAGCACCACTTTTGTAAAACTTTTCATACCGAATTCTCAGACTTAGATTTTAACACCTCAAAAGCTTCCTTTGTATGGAAGCGTATATAGGACGTAACGACGTAGAATTCTCAGACTTAGATTTTAACACCTCAAAAGCTTCCTTTGTATGGAAGCGTATATAGGACGTAACGACTTAGCTTCCTTTGTAAAACCAAGACGACCGTCTACTGATCTGTACCACTTTCCTAGTGTTTTCACGGAGGGTAAACATGTGTAAAAACTATTACGTACGTATTTGTACGCTTTATTCGAATAGAAACTCAGTGTTAATGCAAATGCTCTTAATTCAGGAGAGTATTTTTTTTTGCGAGTATGCCGGATTTTCCCTTTAGAATTTGTCGTGTGACTATTTGACTGCATTTAATACCCGAAGTACTCAAGATGTGATTATTTTCTAGCGTAACCAAGTTTTTATTTTCAAGTTCAGCCAGTAGTGATTTAAGTGAAATAACTTTCCTTTTCAGATTTCTATTTGACTCATTGATCTTTTTAAGTTTTTTGTTTTTCCCGGATATTGTCTGATTTAACTCGATAATTCTTCTGCATAAACGTTTTTTCACAGGAGTGTCGTATGCCGATGGCGTGTTAGCAATTAGTGATTTATTTTTTCTTTTGTTGGAAACCGGTGTCGTTGAAATTTTTGAAGTGGATGGTATGTTTATACTTTGCTGCGGCAACGCTACCTTCAAAACAAAAAAAGGATAAGCGTCATATTTGACACACTAATTCATAAATAATTACTACGCTAGCTAATTGTTTTGGGCGATGCGGATTTAGACCCATCACTAAAAACATATATTTTACAATCTTTTCCCCAGTTAACTGCGAAAAGTGGCTGAAGAATTTTCTGATTCTGAAGCTGAAGAAATGTTCTCAAAATAGCTAAATGTGGTGGATGAATCTTAGTTTCAAAGACTCTGGCTACCCTATTATAGGACAAAACCTTTGAGTATTCATATGTTTGTATACGTATTGTAAACTATAAAAGTTTGACACTTGTATAAGGAATTTAAGTTGTGCTTTCAGATATAATTGTGTCGTTGTGAGTTCAGATTTAATTGAAAACCGACTGCTCATACATTTGTGGCGAATTGGATATTCAGATCCTATTGACCTTATTTACCGTAAAGAATTTATTGAAATTTATTGCTGCTCAGAAGTATTTGAGTACCTCGGCCGCTCAGATATATCTGATGGCGACTGTACAGCAGAAATTAGCAAACGTCTACTGTTCTTCATTAAATGAAAATTATCTTCACTAAAATGTCGTGAACAAACAACACTAGTTTTTGATGGAAACCAATTCTTTTCTCGATGAGTAGTTTCAATCCATTTGGCTTTCATCTCAGGTATGTTAGGAAAACTAAAATATAAACGTAATTATATCAGAGCAAGATATGAAATGTTTAGTTATTCGTTTTTTTCAATTCAAATCAAAAATATCATTTTAAGATTTATGCAACGGTATTCACGTAACTACAATCTATTCGTTGTTAAAATATTGAATAAAATTTAATATAATGTATAGCAGCAAAGTATCGATAAATATGTTATTATTATTAAATTTTTGAATGGACGTCCCTAACGTTTTGCTAGAGAAAGACGTAAATACAATCAACGTAAAGATAGAATGTGACGGAACTATGTTGTCAAATAGCGTTGACCATTTTAATTTGATCTCTTGAATTGTAATTTAATTATGATTTTATACTTACCGATGGAATGTTATGCCGTCTTTTTGTTAATTGCATTTTGTGCTTGATTTCCCACACCACTTTATTGATTATGTCGGCATTTCAAAGTAATATTAACCAATCTAACAATATGTATAAATATTTTGGTGCACGAACACTTAGTTACTAGTTCTGGTCGCGACTGAAGCAGTGCGTAGGTGAAATTTTCTACGTATACTCAATTAGTCAAACGTGTTGCGGATATCGAGTGCCCTGTAAGCGGAATCTATCGGGGGTTATCTGTGGTGCGGATTCATCCAACTTACCTTAAGTAGGTGTCTCAATGATAGTTACGTTCTTGAAAACAAGCGACAAGCACAACATGGCTGAAATTCAGGGTGCAAAGATAATGATGTAAGTTTTTTTCCTATATTGTTGTTTCCATTCTATTAGTAGTATCTAGCTACTTAAATGGTATATCTGAAATCGT
The DNA here is from genome assembly GCA_963576735.1 of Bedellia somnulentella. Lineage (NCBI taxonomy): Eukaryota > Metazoa > Arthropoda > Insecta > Lepidoptera > Bedelliidae > Bedellia > Bedellia somnulentella. Next base: position 8,823,980 of record OY755187.1, on the reverse strand, counting down.
CGAACAGGTACTACATTAACATTGAAATACTTTTTTTTACAGTCTCTTTATTTTAGGAACCTTTGTCACATGTATCAATGTTGGTTTCAAAGAGAAAAGTCAATACATGTCTTGCCTCTTGAGACATTGGTTCATACAAATTACTTTGAAATAAACCTATGTTGTCTGTTCCATTTATATTTTATCATTAACTGTCTTCTTGTATCTTCATTCCGATCACATTCCATCAAAATTTGGTAGCATTCATCTATTACACAACAATAATTTTGAAATCCTTATTCCTGCAGGTCTACTCGGGACTGTTATCTAGAAACTGCTGTGGGCTATGTGGAAGTGAAACGTGACGGAGGAACCTGCATTTTAAAAGCTAAAGTGGTTCCTGAACACAAAATTACAAGCAAATCTTACTCTGTTTCTGTAAAACTTGATGAAATTAAAGAAACAATAGAAAACAGCACCTGTGACAGCTGCCCCGCTCGGCTGGTAAGCATTTACTTTTAGTGGTATACTGTATTAATAATTAAGTTTAGTTTTTTTTTGTGTTTTTAGATATTTCGGAGACTAAACCTTAATTCTATTGCAGGAGGATGTAAGCATACCATAGTTTTCTTTTATTGGATGGAAAAAAGGCCACCTCAATTCAGTGCTACTGGAAAAAACCTGCTCTGGCAAATGCACAAAAAACATAATAAGAGCTAAAGATGTCTTTTCTTCCCATAAAAAGTTTAACCTGGAAGATGAAAACAATGAAGTTTTGGAAAGATTTCTAGCAGCCTGTAAGGGGCGCAACTGTCAAGAGGCATTGATATGCAAATACCTCTCACCAACAAGGAATTTGACAACCTATTGCATGTACAATCTTTTTCTTAAATGTTTTCAACAGGATTCTGCTGTAGACTTTGCAGTTTTAAACTTATTGCAAGCAACAAAAAACAGATAAAGTTAAAGAAGAAATAGAAAGGGAAACTTGCAGCCAAGCTGAAAGTGTGCTTTGGAAGACCATTCGGCAAGGACGTGTTACCGCATCTAAATTATATACAGTGTCTTAATACATCCTATGGCTCTCTTGTGGAATAAATTTTTGGGGGTTATAAATGTCCAGAAACAAAGGCTATGCAACGAGGCAAAAATTTAGAAAATAAAATTTTAACAAAACTTCAAGAAGCTTTGAAATGTAAAATAAAAAAAAACCAGGCTTATATATATAAATATATAGATATATATGTGATGGCATATTTAGAGCATCCCCAGATGGCATTTGCGAAAAGTATGTTGTAGAAATTAAATGCCCAGTAAGCAATAAAACAAAAAATAATTACATAAAAGACAATGCAATTTCGAAGCAGTGCATGGGCCAAGTACAGCTGCAAATGCACTGCACAAACATTAAGAAATGTTTATTTTGTGTAGCTGACCCAAATTATGAGAGCAATGACAAGCTCACGCTGCTCTGGATAGACTATAATAAAAATCTAATACAAAAATTAATGGAAAAGGCAGAAATCTTTTGGAAGGAACATATATTCTCTAAATTATTAAAGAGAGTTAAAAAACAATAAATAATATTAAATCAGCATTGTTTTATTAATTTTGTAAGTTTATTAACCCACATGCAAATATAACATATTCATCTAAACAAGAAACATGCTTTTAATGAATCACTGAATGGGGTTTCAAAATTTTGAATTCTCGGATTCTACGAATTACCCTCTCTATGTGGACTCTTAGGCTTGCAATAACTTTTGTTTCCTTTACCTGCTCTTTAGTGGGTTTTACATTTGAAAATACGCTAGGTGGTCTTAAAAAATTAAAATTTTTAGTAGACAAATGTGCCTGTATTTCTTTGAAGCCATTACTATGGCATTTGTATGGAGAGAATCAATAAAGCCACTTGCTTCTGTTATGGCTTTATCCGATATTGTTTCACCATATCCTGAAGAAATAAAAGTTATAAGACCATCAGGAGTAGCTCCTACAAGGTACTTTATAGTGTTACACGATTTATATTGTGACCATGTTAAAGCCTGTTTTGTAATGTTAAAACTTCGAAACAATCGATAATGCAATGTATATTAGAATATCTGATTTTAAAGGCGAAAGGCAAATTTCTCCTAATGTCCTATAAATCAGGAAGAACAATAAAATTCTTAAAAAATGATGCCGAAAGTACAGTATTTGCATAAACAATTTTCTGAAGTGGAGACTTTGACACTTGAAAAAGATGGCTCATCTTGCTTAATGTGTCATTTTGTCTTATTTTAAACAAAGTTATAATAATTTCTAGGGCATTTGTTTTTCCTTTAAATTCTTCAGCCAAATGATCAATAAAAAAATGTAAATTTTTTTTGGTAATCCAATATATGTTAGAGGATATTTTGTAACGATATTTAATATGTGCTTTCTGCCATTTAAACCGATAGATTGGTCGCATTAGCACTCATTATTGGATAGGCTTTCTGTTTCTTCCATTTATCATAATTTTGCAAATCTGTTTCTAGCTGAAATAAAACTACATATCATGTCATTAACTTTAAGTATATAATGATTAAGTATATAATGACCCATTGACTTAAGGAAAAGAGACACGTTAAAAAACTATTTATTTAACGATGTAGAAGTAAAATATCACTTACATCAAGGTGTAGTTCACAGCAATGAAGTTGACTTATTGGGCATTCTCTACCAACAATATGACACCATTCTTCCTTCAAGCAAGCTTTTACTGGCACATATATTAAGTTACGATTATTGTGTGATGTGTGCTTGCAACTTGGGACAAAACAATATCGTAAAGGCGGATAATAACATTAATTTGAAGTAGAAGGTTTTGGTTCCATTGTCAAATCAAATCTTTATGCGTGGCAGTGGTCCGGGTCAACAGCAAAGGGTCAGGAGGTAATCAAACTATCAAATCCGTTGTTGTTTCATTATTGATGTACGTCGAATACGCGGTGTTCAGTAAAACTATTTTGTTTTTGTAATACCGTGTTATATCCAAATTTGTATGTTTTTAGTCAAAATAAATAAATATATAAAAAAAAAAGCAGTAGGTCGTTGAAAAATTATAACATGAAAACAAATCGAAAAGCGAGCGAGAGAACTGGAAAATACCGGAAGAAGTTATGTTTTTATTTACAGAGCGAAAAGCATAGATCATAGGTTTTTTTTTCTTATTTTCACTGAAGCAAAGAATCTCATTCTATACTTTCTCAGTTTTGAACTAGGCAGTTTTTTTTTTCATTATTAAATATTTGAGGAGGTTAAAAGCAAAACGTAATTTGTCACAGAAATGTCAAACTGAGGAAAATGGAAAAAACCTTTAATTTCTAAATATTGATACATTAGAGACTGTGTGGTATACAATAATGAATAATTGTAATAATAAACACTATTATATCGTTTGCAGGACAAATCACGTTTTGCTTCTAATCTCAAAGTATTGCATTATTTTAAGTGAGTACTTACCAACTGTAATAAAGCAATAAATTAAACAGCAGTAAAGTTTTCATTGAATTTATTTATTTATCTAAGTAATGTCTTTGAAGAATCACATAATAATTGGTGTTTGTTCGGGTTAAACCCGAACAGAAGTTTCAATATCAAGACAATCACTAATTTCTTCGGGTTCAACCTGGGCTGATGGCAAGTTATAATAAATCAGTTAAATTTATTGGACATCTACCGAACATGTTTTTAATCCGGCAAATCTTTCCATTCTTGGGTTGTCTGGAAGAGATCGCTCTTAGTGATAAGACCGCCAGTTGTACTTTGGCTTTTGTACCGATATTTTTTTTGTAATTGTTGTTTTTTTGGGATGTACAATAAAGAGTTTTTATTATTATTATTATAATAAATCTTATCGTTAAATATTATAAAATATCTTTGTACCACCCAAAACTGCTTTCATCAAGGTTCTGCCAATTATTTCCATATATACATTGAAGTAACTTTCCACATCATCTTTCTTTTCTTTTGTGATTTCAGGGCTCAACGGCAACAACATTAATTCAAAGTTTTGTAGACGTTGATGCGATATGCCGCTTTTTACCAGGTTTACAAATGTTTCTGTTTCATCTTCGTAATTAAAATATTTTGATCCCTTTACAACCACGGCCTTCAAGACTGGGCTATGTTTTAGGTGTATTTTTTTCATTTCGCTAATCATTGGCAGATCTTTATAAAGTCGGCTTAATGACTTTGTGTCCAAAATTGCCTAGTCCTCTCCGAGTATGTGCACTGTACCAACCTGTCTGTATATTTCATGATATTCATTTTTAGACAATATTGTTGGTTTCTTTCTAAGCAGTTTCTCAACTATACCAAAGATGCAATCAGCAGAAAGATAGCTGTGACCTCGTAGTGGTGTAATAAAGACTATTTCTAGATCCGGTTTATTTCACAAAAAATGTAGCAATGTTCGAACAACAATATTGTTTTTATTTTGGGCAATACAACCGTCACTAAACAAACGTAATTGTTTGATATTCGTCAGATCAAGTTTTTCAAGGTGCTGTAATAAAGCTGAAGATATCTCTGCACTTCCTTTACCTGTCTGTTCCTCCGTCCATGTGTAAAAATCAGGTTTGTTTGTCGCTGTGTCTACTATGCATAAAACATAAAAACCAATTTGTCTGGCATAGTAGTAGTAACATATGTTATCCTTAATTAATGGAATTCCTTTCAGTATGAATTCTTTCAAAAACTATCTTAAATACAATAATTACGAGGGCGGGTCAATAAGTCCGTGACTTTTGGAATATAACACAGATTTTTTGATAAAAAAATAATTTTATTTTTCAACGTAGGCTCCCATGAGCTCTATACTCTTTGTCCAACGCTTCTCCAATTTTTTTATCCCTTCCAAAAAAATGATTTGTCGAAGTCCTCAAAATAGGCCTTTGTTTGCGAGATGACTTCATCATTGGAGTCAAATCTTTTTTCACCTAGCCATTTCTTCAGGTTTAGGAACAAGTAGTAGTCGCTCGGAGCCAAATCTGGAGAATAGGGCGGATGAGGGAGTAATTCATAGCCCAATTCATGGATTTTTGCCATCGCAACCGCACATGTGTGCACCCTTGCATTGTCTTGGTGGGAAAGAACTTTTTTCTTGGCCAAACGAGGTCGGTTTTTTTTTCAAATCGTCATTAAATAGGTCCAATAAGTTGGCATAATATTCCCCATCGATTCACATAGGGACAACACCCTCATTTACGACGACAAAAATCAATTTATTTCATGAGCTTAAATCAATAAATCATTACATATTTAGTTAGACCGATGAACGAAGCATCGCTTGGCAAACAAAAGAAATTACAGGTAGCATCCCAATTTTTTTTGTGACTTACCGAACCAAGCGTTTGTCTCACGCTCAAACAATAGCCCAGTTGCCCTCGGAAATTCAACGAAGTAACTAGTCCCGTCTTGTGTTTTGTGCTCAACAATTGTGAAGGTTTTACCATGGAAAGTGATTCAAAGATTGAAGAAGAAATTCGATCGTTTACCTGAGCCATAAAGATATACAAATTGATGTGCTAAGCATTAGTTATAAAAACAAAGTAAAAACACTTGAATTTTTGTTTAAACAGTGAAATAAAGACCTTAACAGTAAAAATATAAAATTAAAAAAAATCTAGATTTTTGTCGCCCTAAGTAAGTAATCTGTCCCTGTGTGCGATTGTTCTTTCCTTTTGTAGGTAGTCAATGTGGATTATCCCGGGTGCATCCCAAAAAACAGTCGCCATAACTTTATTGGCTGACAAACCCACCTTGGCCTTCTTTGGCACCGATTCACCCTTTAGAAACCCACTGTTTTGACGTTGTAGAAACCCATTGTTGTTTGGTCTCTGGTGTATTGTGATGGATCCATGTTTCGTCCACGGTTACAAAACGGCGCAAAAACTCCTCCACATTGCGATTAAACAACGCCAAACCTTCCTGTGAAGTTGTTACACGATTGCGTTTGTGGTCGACTGTGAGCAAACGCGGCACCCATCTTGCGGAAAGCTTTCTCATGCTCAAAATTGAAACCACTGAGCCATGCGAGATCGCTACGGCTTTCACAATCTCTCGCACTTTCAATCTTCGGTCGGCCAACACCATATCGTGAATTTTTTCGATCGATTGGCCACAACGAAATTAAGTAAACCACTTTTTTGCCATTGAAATCGATGGTGCAGAGTCCCCATAGTATTTATCAAGCTTAGCCTTGGTCTCGGTAATGGTTTTTTCGCAAGAAATAATGCTTAATAAGCACACGAAATTCACTTTTTTCCATTTTCTCCTCAAATTTGTGAGTAGTCTGATAAAAATAGCTGTCAAACACAAACTAACTGACGCAGCAATTTAAAATTTAGACAGGAGTTAACTGACAGATGCCTGTTTACAGAGGAGAGAGAAAGAGGTCAGAAATTCAAAAAGTCACGGACTTATTGACCCGCCCTCGTATGCTAAAATTAAAATTTTCGACACAAACACTTGTCGATGCCATAGAGTCGTCCACCCCACTCTCTATAATAACTCGATGATACATAACAATACCACTGAGGTTTATATAGCCAACTACGAAGGTGATTTTTTTGTTCCTCTGCCGACCTTGAAAAGCACTATAAAAATAAAGGAAAGAAAATTTTCGACACCGGCGGGGATCGAACCCGCGGCCCCCATCGCTTTGCCAATTGAGCTACAGTGTCAATGGCTTCCAGTGTGAAATTCTTCTATCCTTTGTTTCTTTTACACTTTTAAGTAGTGATTGCGTTCCCTACCTCCGAATATTTTATAGAAATTTGGACTCTTGTTTAGTGCCGGTTTTAGCACTACTAGCGCCCTTGGGTGATATTTCGTCGGTGCCCCCTAACTGCAATTCAATCACATACGAAAAAAGGCTATGAATACAATAAATGTTCGTGTATACCGCTCTGCTACCATTTAATACAAACTTACTTGAGTTCCTTGTGTGTTGCTCTTAGATCTCCCAGAATTGCTGAAGAGTTTTCACTTCTCACTATTTTGTTCAGATCTGAATGCATCCAGTCTTTGATGAAAATACGATTCCCTGGCCAAAGGATATCGTATCTAGTGGATATTTCCTTGCTTTCTTTCGTATTCCACGAATATCTTCATCAGATGATTTCTGATTCAACGCGTGCACCGCTCCCAATGCACATCAAGGTTTTTTTAAACCGAGATCACTTTTTTTTATATTGTCCACAATTCCACCGATTCACACCATAAACAATCAAATATATTCGCTGCCCCTTTCTATTATTATCACAATACTCAAACTTTATACAAAATTACACAATCGCCATCAAAAAACAAGTCATGACAAGTCAAGTTACCATCCATCAATCCCAGACTTAATATATAGAATAGGCTGCCAGAAAACAAGTACTTAATATTGCTTTTTAGATGGATTAGTAAGTTTTGTTGACCTTTTCAGGTACGGATATAGTAGGTTGATTGACCTTTTCAGGTATCGAAATAGTAGAATTATCGACCTTAGTACGGAAATAGTAGATTTATTGACCTTTTCAAGTTCTGAAATAGTAGAATTATTGACCTTAGCAGGTACGGAAATAGTAGATTTATTGAAACAGTGATTAAGCGGATATTTTTGAATTTGGGTAAATGTATACATACATATACTCACGGCTGTGAATCCCTAGAAGGGGTAGCCAGAGCTAAGGAATTAGTAATTTCTCAGCCACTTTAGGAAGTTGCGTGGGGAAAAGATGGTAAAATAAAGGGTGTCGGTGACGGGTCTCCAACCACATCGCCCAAAAATCACTTAAAAAGTCCCTATACCCTTAGTCGCCTCTTACGATCACTTACGGGTAGAAATGGGGTAGTTATTCTAAGCCGACACTACACGGCAAATATATCGTAAATGTATCGTTTTTCAATATTAATTTCCCGGCACGATACTTGAGGGGAAATCTTCCTCGTTTAAATTTGTTCCAGGTTGATTTTCCTCTGAATGAATATGATAATGGTCTATTACCCCTATGAGATGAATTCGGGAATCGACGGTTATTATATTGTCGTTTCCAACAAACGTCAATGTGTGACCAATGTTTTTGCAGTATCGACAAACAGGAGTTGTAAATGTGTGATCTTGGTTAGGTCGTACAGCAACGTTCATCCGGCGTTCTTGTTGGAATAATTGACGTTGAGGATTTGGGTTTTGATTGTAACTATTAAGAGGAAGATGAATTGCGTTTTATACAGTTAAGTATTATTTTTTCTTCTGACATAGCAAATTTTATTGCTTCATTGAAAGTGTCCGGGTCACGGCATCGAACTATAGTAGATAATTGGCTCTTAAGGCCACATACAAAAGTGTGTAAAACTAGGTCTTGCATTGCTGCAACGCGACCTGCCAGTTCAGTTTTTTTCTTGGTTGGTTTTGAAATATTTATTTCCGTTAAAAGTTTCGATAAGCAAGATTCCACACAAAGTGCGAATTGGTTTACTGATTCACTGTTTAACTGTCGGCATTCTTGCAAATCGAAGAGCAACGCGGCGTAATGTTTCTTTTCACCGAATTGTAATTTTAAAAATTCTTCTAACTGATACCAAGAGTCAAATTCTCTAATAGAACATGCGCTTTCTGCACGTCTATCTAATTGGTTTAATATGTATTTCAGTAATATTTCTTTCTGTGAGGCTGAAGCAAGATTAATCGCATTGCGACAATTGTTCAGAAAAGCGGTTAACTTCTCTCTATTGCCATCAAATTTGTTTATAAATTTAATTAAAATGTTTAAATCCATTTCAGACAACATTATAGTAGGACTAATAAATTTATGTAAAAATAAAATTAAAATTTTAACAAAATCTGGACACTTGATATTTAACAGAATAGGTGCGTGGCGAGAGTTAGTAGCGATGGTTTTGGATTGCGCCTAATAAAAATAGTTATGATAAATTGTTACGAAAATAATTACGACACATATATGAAAAGGGTAAACAGTATGATAAAATGAGAACATAAAAATCAACACATATAAATTAAAAATTTGAAGAAATCACTGCACTCAGCTACAAAAACTCTGTAAAACACATATATCAGGAACACGGCGAATGGCGATAAAGTCAGATTTCTATATAAATTGATTTGTAGGAACTCGGTGATTGGCAATTACACTTACAGGAACGTGGCGATTGTTAATGCAGGAAAACGGCGATTGGCGATTGTCTTACTGGTCATCTCGCAACCATCGGATGAGTTTTGAGTTTCTCCTAATCGGACCAGAGGCGATCCGAGGATTTTACAAATCCCTTTGAGCTGCCACCAATGTTATAAAGGACTTCGACGGGCTTCTTTTAAAAAAAAAACACTTTTTGAATAGACACTAGATTTAATAAATTAAATTAAATGAACTAGCAATTAACAAAATGAAATAGTAAAATGGAATTAGCAAAATGAAAAAAGGACTAGTGTTCTACTTGGATGTCAGATGTAAAGTGAAATAAATCCCGGCTTCTCAATAGAGATGGCGGACTGAATTATTTTGTATGCTGACTAAACACTTGAGTATACAGATGCTAATACTTTAACAGTTCGTATAAAAAGTACGGTTTTATACTTCGGAGTGGAATTTACCCCGGTTGGTCTTGTGATCTCCGCGTATTTACGTAGGAGTTGGTGGAATTCTGATTCGCCTGTCACAGCCTTGATAGAAACTAGTTTCATAGATGTAGCACAATAAATAGCGGGGGTAGTGAGATACGTAATCGATTATGTTATGATTTCTACAGTCGACTAACAAAATGGTAGTTATTAAAAAATCAACTCCAATTATAGGCTTTGTAGCATCGGCTATAGTGGATCTCCATACGAAATCTCTTCGTAGACCTAGTGGAGCTTGATAGAGCCATATGTATGTATGACTGAGTTGCTGGCGGCGGCGCCCAGTGGTAGACTATGTATGGGCGCGCGGCAAAAACTACGTGCAGCCGTTTATTATTCATATTAATCACCTTTTTGCTAATTTAAGATAACATTGTGTATTCAATATCATTTTTCATTATTGTATGATGCATTTATATAATATATTATGGAATTCGGATGAATAAATCATGGATTTTCCAATGTTATTACAACTTGAAATGAGAAAGGCGTAAAAACAGATAATATTGTTTCTGATTCTCACTTCCGGTGTTGTTAAATCAACAAGTTGTACTCACTTGTCCTCTTAAAATATTCTGAAAACCTTCGAAAACTGAAAATTACATCTGGAATCGGATCAGGAACCCAAGACCACAATTGAAGTTACCAGCCTGGGTGATTTGTCGGGATCTGCACATCCATTCTATCATTCTACCATCTTCTCCACTATCAACTTTCAAATGTTCTCAAGCTCAAGAGTTTCTAGCATTGCACCTCTGACTAACCTGTTATGGGATTTAAGGCCGTCAATGTATGATGATGATGATGATGTATGATAATGTTAATTTTAGTTTTGTGATTACAAATATATGTATTTTTAAATGCAGGAATGGTTTAATGTCATTAAAAATAAATAAATTGATTTACGTTTCTTTTTTTTCACAACTTTAAAGGCATCAAAAACTATACTGCTACTAAGTTTCATTAAAAAAAGGAGCATATTACTGTTGTTTTTGTAATTTTATCCATCATCTCCGACCAACTTAGTTTACTGTTATATTTTAACGTAATTAAGTCTTATATTTTCATCTTCTTCCCTTTAATATTTTATTTTATTAGCTCTGTATCGCTAACGCAGGAACATTCTCATTGCCATCAACGGTTATTTTACAAGAAAGTTATCAGTAATAATGTTAGGGTTTACATCAAATTTAAACGAAGAAAAACCTAGTACATATAGAAAATCATTAAAAGGTTTTATCACATCGTAAGTTGTGTTAGTTACACATGACGTCTGAGAAATCTGAGAAACTTTCAGAAAATTGTATGTATTTTAATTATTATTAGCATTATACTAGCTGTGTAGTGTCGGCTTAGAATAGCACTACCCCATTGGTTCCGGTGGGTGTACGTAAGAGGCGACTAACGGTATTGGGGCTTTAAAGGGATTATTGGGCGATGCGGTTGGAGACCCATCACCAACAACCTTTATTTTACCATCTTTTCCCCACTCAACTTTCCAAAGGTGGCTGAGGAATTTCTCATTCCTTGTGCGTATATGTATGTATGTATGTATACTAAATATAGTGCGTTCACAAACAATAAACTTGATTCGTATACAATATACTTCAAAGTTTTTGAGGTCAGGTAGAGTAGAAGGTATTTCTAAGGGTAAAAGTTATAAGTTGCATAAATCAATGCTTTTTAATGTAGTTTTTTTGTATATACGTTTATTTAATATATGTGTTTTATTTAATATTTACACGAGCCATTTTGACCCACTTTTGAACCCACCATCGAAAAACATTTCATTTTAGATATTTTCAACCAAGTACCTACCTGCGTATTTTCACAACTATAACATACTAGCTGACCCGACAGACTTCGTACTGTGAAATTTGCTTATGACAAAACTTAAGGTGTTTTTCCGTTACTCTTAGTTCAATAAGGCGTGAATATTTTAATAGTCAAATATTTCTGAGATAAAAAGTATCCTATTTTATAATTTGGATCATTATCTAGCATTCTGCCAAATTTCATTCTTACACATTATGTCCTTGAGGAGACTTTTTGCCTCAAACACACAATCATCCAAACATCTTACCTTTCACATTTATAATATTAATAGGGTTTTAAGTTGGGTATATGGTAAAGTATATTCCGGCCAGATGATCCTACCGTTGACGTGAATAGGGTGACGGCTAGTGGCTTGATGTGAAAGGCAGAGGACCAGTTGTGGTGGCGAGTCTTAGGAATGGCAAATATTTATCAGTAGATAAGGCTTCTGATAAAGGTGATTATGGTCGATATTACAGTGCATCTAAACTTGGCATTGGTTTGGATTTCCACCCTTTTTTAGGCGAACAATCAGCCGATAAGAACTCCGCCCCCTTTTAACAGTAATGTTTAGAAGGAGATATTAGAATAGAGGTCACCCAACCAAAATGACGACCACGACCACTCTGTCAAGAATGTTACGACTGAGAAGAAGATTAGAATAGATATTGACCACCCATCTTAAGATTAGTTGAGGTTCATGGAAACTTAGTGGTATGTCGTTATCAAGGCTCTCACTTGCTGTGTAGTGTCGGCTTAGAATAGCACTACCCCATTTCTTCCGGCAGGTGTGCGTAAGAGGCGACTAACGGTATTGGGGCTTTTAAGGGCTTTTTGGGCGATGCGGTTGGAGACCCATCACCAACAACCTTTATTTTTCCATTATTTCCCCACTCAGTTGTCCGAAAGTGGCAAAGGAATTTCTAATTCCTTAGCTCTGGAATTTCTTGATGGAGGCGAAGCCTACAATAAAAAATATGCGTAACCGTGTCATAGCAACGCCATGGTCTTATAGGTTTGTATAAATAAAAACAAAAGTTGTCTTAGAAATATATATTCTTAGGAATTTGATATAAGTGACTTTATTTGTGTAGATATTGCCACCAAACTCATGAAAAAAACTATAATTCTTACAGCAAACTGGCTATCAATATCAACTATTCCATACAGTGAAAAAACTATTTTTTGCCGACGAATTTTGTCTAAAAACTTTATGAGTTGGTTTCTAACTTTCTTACCTGTAATGAAAACAGAGTCACAGTTATTACATTTTATATTGTAGAAGCCTATTAAAACGACGAACAATTCATAAGAATTTAGAAATATAGAGGACTTTTTATATGTCTTATTTTTTATTTAATGTTTGAGCAGAACTAAAACTCCTTCTTATTCACCAAGCCTAACACTGGAATTTATTTGAACTCCGTCAAATAATTTAACGAGCGAATAAAATTAAATATTTTTATACATTCTTCTAAGAATAAGCTTTATTTAATTTAATAAATGTTATACAGAGGGTCTTTGTTTCTAAAATCTATATTTTAATAAACAATCAAGTGATATTTGACCACAAAGATAAGTTTATAGTGGCAGTGTTCTAATGAGACTATTTATTATTTGTATTTGTAATTTACCGTAACTGGAAAAAATAATGTAATACAAAAAAAAATATTTCCTCTACTGACAGTTTAGAAATATCAACCTTAAAGATATTTTGGTAATAAAGAAATATATTTTTGTTCACATGCTCACTGAACTTCATACAGCCAAGAAAAAACAACTATAAATTTGACAATAAAATGCTAATATATGAAAATACTTACTATACTTAGTGTCGTAAACCAACAGTTTTTCAAAGTGCATTTTAAGATTTTCTCTATGAGCCTTTATCGAATAATGCGTCAGGATTAAGCCCGCAAATGGCGGCAAAATATTAATTAAAATAGGAACGAATTTTATTGAATCACCGAAAGATACCTGCTAACAAAAATATACATTAATGATTCTTACTTGATTATATAGGATTTCTTAAACAGTTCAACTTTTTTAATGTTTTTTGACATGAATTCCTCATGTGGGGATTATTACTCATAAATAAAAGATGTTATTAAAGGATTTTTCTTTCCTTTAATAACATCTTTTATTTATGAGTTCAACTTTTTGACACGAATATTCATCTACTTCAAACAAATCATCTTTTCTTTGATGCCAACCTCGAAAACTGAATGAAAATATTTAAAATATGATGTATTTATTGTTATAAGAAAACGTTCTTTACTCGATGGAGAAGAAAAACAATCTAATGTTTAAAAGTGTTTTAGTGCTGTTATTTAATAAATATTTAATATTTTTTAATACAACTCTCACTACGAGTACTATTTTATAAAGGCAAAAATATGGTTTATAATAGGTAAACCTCGCCCCACGTCCCCTACATGCATGAATACAGGCAAGCAAACATGCATGCATGTAAGAATGGAAGCACGCATGTGAATAGGCATGCATCATGCATTAAAGGTGCTCGCTTCTTATATACATAATTTAACGTAACTAAATGTGACCTAACTTTTCTTAGCCTGCAGGGGGCTTTCGCCTCCCGACCCCCCCAAGCAGCGGACGCGGCCCCCCTGCACCCCCCTTACATGCAACCAAGCAATCATGCACACAATCAAGCAAGCATGCATTAAAACAGGCATGAATACGCGTTTTATTTATAAAAAAATTCGAACATAAATAACATGTAGCTAAAGAGATTTACGATTTGTAGGACTATAGGTTAAGTCACTTAGGTCTTTTTAACCTTTGGACTATTGAAATTATAGTAAAAGGCATAGTTGGTAAAAGCAAATAAAACATTATAAGAATCTGGATTTAGTCTTTCTGGGTAATGAGACTTCTGGAAAATGTATTTATGTGCCAATGAATTTGTGGAACATAAAGCATTTGTGATACGTAAATTTTGTGAACCGTTTTCTAAATGTTGAATTTCGGATTTAAAGTATTCAAATGTTCGAAATGTTACCTAATTAGTGCTATTCCAAGCCGCTACTTTACATCAAAACGGGTAGAACTCAATGATTTATATAAATATATACAATAACTATACTATATCACATAACAATTTACTTACATCAACTTCGTTTACCAAAATTGAACCGTAAATGAAAACACTTGCTCCAAGAAAAGCTAAAATAGTATAAATTAACATCTGCAATAAAAAAATATATATATACTCTATCTTATGTTCAAAAATCATTCATCTAAAGCAATGAAAGTTGATAGTTCATAATGAAGTAAAAGGGGGGAGGGGAGGAGTGAAACAGATCTTTTAAACTATTACAACTATTAGAAAACAAATAAAGCTGTAATGGGAGCTCAAAAAATATTGCAAAACAAAAAAATAAATTTTTAATTTTTTTTCGAAGTAGTTTTCATTATCTAAGGAAATTAACATGCGCCTTAACAAATTTTCCGATTTTTTTCCTGTCCTCTCTTTTCTGCTCTCAGATGACCATCTTGTGCCTGTTTAAACACAGCCAGATTATCTTCCGGCGATAAGGACCGTATCCCTTTGTGCTGATTTTTTATGTGTGTTGTAGGTAACCTACAAGATTATTGACAGCGTCCAGAAAGTCCCAGTTTCTCAAACATTTTCTTCAAATTATAAACTTACCACATAGTTGTTAAACTCGTTAATTATGCAATTTTGTTTAAATATTAATTGGTAGCAATGTTTGAATAATTTAATTTTTTGTATAACTTCATCCTCGTTTTCAGTGTTCATAATATAATCCTTCTGCAAATCCATTGTTATACAGTTTTTCAAGCATTTCAGTCTATCTTGAATTAACCAGATATCAAGAAATATTTTAAAACAACTGAAGATCATAAAAGATTTTGAAAATATAGTATCGAGAATATTGATTACACACTCAGCAAGAGAGTAAGGTACAATACGAAAATACTCCGTATAATTATCTGTAATAGCTCCAGCCACATAGACAATTGCACATAAGAAAATTTTTATATGGAATTTATTTTTTTCATTTTTGTAATATGTACATTTCAAGCATGTTATAGTATCTATCGTTTTGTAATTATACATATATTCTTTGCTCAGTTTTAAATCCATTTTGTAGTTATTAAATATGATACTCATTGTAATGGCGTATTTAATTACAAGAAGAGCAAATATTTGGATGAGATACTGCAATCCCAATAAGAAAAAATATACTATTCCAATGGCCGCACTTAAAATCAGATTCCATAACATCAATCCAAAGAGCCTTTGCTTAGATATGCCTTTAATACCATTTTTTTTAACATCAAATTTAAATGGGGAAATACCAATTAAATATAGAAAATCATTATAAGGTTTTATCACATCGTAAGTTGTGTTCAATACACTTGAAGCCTGAGAAGTCATTATTGTTATATAAAATTTCTTAGGTAACGAGTATCTTCAACGAACTAAGTATTTATGAATGCTTTTACATGAAAATAATGTTTCTGGACATAGAAGCTATTAGTAACGAAATAACATGTTATTAGATTGAACGTTCTACAGACTTTTCAGAATCTATTATACAACTGTTATAAAAATTAAATATAGGTCGAAATTTTTAATTTTCATTTAATGTATTTTTAATTGTATGTTCACTTTTGATAGCAACATACTGTTATAGTGCAATTATAAATAATGAACTTTTTTCGTATACAATACATACATAAAAGTTTTAGGGTTCAATATTGAGCCAGGCAAATGGTGAAAGTTTAGATGTTTGGATGTTTGTGTGTTTGTTGTTAATTGGCGCCTTTATTACTGGTTAGATTTTGATCAAATTTGGAAGAAAGGTAATAATGATGGCGCGGAAAGCGACCAACACACCTTAAACAGTTCAAACCATGATGGTCATTTACCTCTACCACCGCGCCACAAAATCAAAGATGCCTCTCACACACTTTACAGCCAAGCCTGAGTGCCACAGCTATCCTAAGACTATCGTTGTCCAAAAAAGTTCCTAGCTGCGGTGACGGCAGGGCATGAAGCCACGCGCCGGATTCTGGTCTTGACACTGCTTTTAATCTTGCAAGATCTACTCCCTCACAAGTCTGCTTCAAACTGTCCAAGACCCTCTTTGCCAACTCGTCATCCCAATACCTCTGAACCTCGGGGTGCTCCGGCTTATCGGTACACGGGCTACGAGCCAACCACTCCGCCACAGCCTCCTCTGCATAGGGCAAACAGAAATTGTCACCATTAGTACCTTAAATGCTAGTGACTAAGCCCGCCACCCCATGCAGAGACAGACAGAAACGAAGGCAAACCTAGGTCCCGCATACAACGCACGCCTAAACCGCCATAACGAACCGGCAGCACCCCCTGAATCCACTGATCTCCCATCAGTGACACATTAAGGGTTTCTTCTAAGATCTCTCTCAGCACTCCATCATACTCAGCCACCTCAGCCTCACACCTCCAAACCGGAGAAGTCCTTAAAAAAAGCGGCCAAGAGCGAGATGGACTCGCTAATGAAGGGTTCCGAAGCAGCACTAGCAGCAGGTAGGTAACATAGTAATATACAAGTTTTTGTAGTTCGTTGTAAGTTTGATTGACGTGTTATCTACTAGATAGATAGATAGATTAGAAAAATGGTTTCCGCAATTGGTCACTGTAGGGCCATTTCACGTGGGCCACGGCCGTCATTCTATCCACCCGAGCTCTACCCAGAAGTCAACAAGTTGTGTCAAATGTTTTAAGTGATTTGTCATACTACCTGTCTTTTCCAAGTTGGTGTGGCGTTGGTTGTTCAAGGTGTTGCACTCGAACATTACGTGGTTTACCGTCTCTTCTGTCTCCATGCAGGCTCTGCATAGTGGGCTGTCTGTAATTCCTAGTGTAAAGTAGTGTTTGTTCAGTGAGCAGTGTCCTGTTATGATACCTGTAACCATTCGTAGTTTCCTCCTGTCTAGGTTCAAGAGTCTTTTAGTGAGATGTGGATCCAGGTTCGGCATTGCTTCTTTGGATTGTCGACATTCTGACAGGGCGTGCCATATCGCCTTGTGTTGTTCTTGGGTTCGTTCCCTTAGCCAAGTGCGATATTGATTGTATGGGATTGGTATAATTGGTTCTGGTCCTTCTATTATATTGCTGGATCCTCTGCGGGCTAGTTCATCGGCCGCATCATTTCCAAGCGAATTGCTGTGTCCTTTTATCCACTGCAGTGTGATGTTGTTTTTCTTGGATATACATTCAAGTGACTCGTGACATTGTAGTATAATTCCGTTGTTGGTTTCGTTGCCTTTCAGAGTGTATAACACTGCTTTGCTGTCTGAGAGTATTCTAATATTTGTATTTTCAACTTTTCTGTTTATTATGGCTGTTGTTGCTAGGAGTAGGCCTATGCACTCAGCTTGATAGACACTATTGTGTTTTCCTAGCGTTGAGTATGTCTTGATGTTGAGGTCATATGAAAAGGCTCCTGCCCCTGTTCCATCATTTGTTTTCGATCCGTCTGTGTATATTCTCAACTCTTTTATGTTGGGGTGGTCGTTTGGTTCTTCCTCAAGATTGACTTGATAGTGTTTGTTGAAGATGTATCTCTTTTGTATTCTGTCACATGGCCCTGCCAATAGGGGTTGATATTCCATCGCCTCCGCCATGATTGTTGTATGTTTTATTCTGGAGTCTTTACTCAATGTTTTGTTTCGATCTAATCTTATGGTGGCCATTGCTGCTTCTTGTTGTATATAAAGATGTAAGGGGGGCAGGTTGAACATAGCTTGCAGAGCAGCTGTTGGTGTTGTTTTCATGGCTCCCGATATCGCTATGCATGCCATTCTTTGTACTTTCTCTAGGTCTTTTTGACATGTGCTCAGCACGGTCCTTGGCCACCAAACCAGGGCACCGTATGATATAATTGGTCTTATCACTGTTGTATATAGCCAATGTGTGATACGTGGGTGTAGTCCCCAGTTCTTTCCTAGTATCTTCTTACATTGCCATAATGCTATTGTGGCTTTCTTGATTGTGTTTTCTAAGTGTTTGTTCCATAGCAATTTGCTGTCTAGTGTAACTCCTAGGTATTTTACCGTCTTCGATAGAGTGAGTGTTGTATTAAATAGTTTTGGTGGGTCTGAAATATTTATTTTGGTCTTTTTTGTGAAGAGTATCATTTCAGTTTTGTTGGGATTCACGCTGAGCTGCTGTTCTTCACACCATTTTTCTACTATTTTAAGTGCGTGATTCATTTGGTTAGATATCGTGTTTTCGTTTTGCCCGTCTATAAGAATTACAATGTCATCTGCATAGCCGACGGCATATCGCGTATCCCTTGTTGTTGAGTTGCCGTAGGAGGTCGTCTACCACTAGGTTCCAGAGTAGTGGGGATAGTACACCACCCTGGGGGCAGCCTCTCATTACTCGGGCTCTGGTCACCTCGTTTAATTCGACTTGTACGGCTCTTTGTCCCAGCATGTTCCCGATCCAATTTCTCATGGTGGGGTCGATATTGTATCTTTTGAGTGCTGTGTTTATACATTGGAAGGTGGTCTTGTCGAAAGCTCCCTCTATATCTATAAGTACAGCCAGTGTCATAAGTTTTTGACTCATTGCTATCTCAATTTTTGACACCACTTCGTGTAGGGCTGTTTCTGTAGATTTGCCTGCAGTATAGGCATGTTGTCTTTTGTGTAGCGGCTTGACTTTAAGTGGTCCGTCTCTAATATGTCTGTCGCATAACCTCTCAAGTGTCTTGAGTATGAAAGATGTTAGACTTATCGGTCTGAAGGACTTGGCTTGTTTGTAGTCTGTCTTCCCTGGTTTTGGTATGAAGGTGGCTTTCACTTCCCTCCAGGAGGGTGGAATGTAGCGATGTGCGAGGCATGCCTGAAATATATCTAAAAGCCATTGTGTTATGCTGTCCTCTGCCCATTGTAGGAAGGCAGGGATTATACCGTCTAAACCAGGGGATTTGAAAGGTTCAAAGGTGTTGATGGCCCAACGAATGTGGTCTTCAGTGACAATTTTGTTGGCTATTTTCCAGTCTTCTGGTGTGGGTTTTGTGTGGTGTGTTATCTACTATATAAATATAAGTCGGGTTTTCCTTCCTAATTTGATTTATGACGTTTAAAAATAGAACTACTGGCTAGATGTCATTCAAACCGTTTCGTTAGTAGTTTGTATAGTAATACACATCATATATTTTTTTCAGTTTTATCATGCCCATATTTTAGAATTTACGGGGGGGGACACACATTTTACCACTTTGGAAAAGTCTCTCGCGCAAACTATTCAGTTTTGAAAAAAATGATATAAGAAACCTCAACATCATTTTCAAATACCTTTTGATAGATACCCCACACGTATAGGTTTAATGAAAAAAAAAATTGAGTTTCAGTTCTATGTATGGGGAACCCTAAAAATTTTGGTTTTTTTTTCAGATTTTATTTTAAAATCTTAATGCGGTTTACAGAATACATCTACGCACCAATTTTCAATAATGTAGTTCTTATAGTTTCGGAATAAACTGGCTGTGACATACGGACGGACGGACGGACAGACAGACAGACATGACGAATCTATAAGGGTCCCGTTTTTGCCATTTGGCTACGGAACCTTAAAAATAAACTGACCTTGGAATGGCCAGGCAATTCGGTATGCAAAGTTTTTTTTTGGTATTTATTAAATATTTTTATTCGATAGTAAACACGAAAATAAAAGACTAATTTGAATATTTTTCATTTAAAATGTGTAATGTATTTTTATTCGATAGTAAACACGAAAATAAAAGACTAATTTGAATATTTTTCATTTAAAATGTATAATTGTAAAGTTATGATTTTTTAAAGATTGTGCAAATTTTGTACTTAATGACGTCATCGATCGATAAAACCACGTAGCGACATGCAAATAAAGCGAAATTTTTTATAAAAATGTTGCTGATTGCAAAACATATCACGAATTTATGATGTCAAATGAAGTTATTACGATATCATACTAAAAAAACCTATGATTTTCGATATTTTATTAATAAACTGCAAAACCGTATGTCTTTGAAACAACATTGAAGGTCAAACACTGTTACAGTTTTTTGATAAAATAACAGTCATCTTAGCTTCAATTGATATAATTTCATGAAAATATTGTTTATAACCATAATATCTCGAAATGGTTTTGTAATCAGCATCACTTTAGTAAAACTTTGCATACCGAATTTCGGATGAGCGACAATGCAACGTGCGCCGAGAGATTTCTTAAACTCATGCGCGCTTTTAAAAGGGTTTTCTTTTTTTGGTTTATCGCAGCGGGAATGGCTTCCGCATTGGCGCTCCTAACAAAGTTAATGTCGCTTTATCTACCAACTGAATACCCGGGATTTGATTACGAAATTCCTGTAAAGACAGGGAAATAACTCACACTTATCACTATTAATGGATAAGCCAATCTCCGGAAAAGCAGCTGTGATTCGTGACATGTTTTCTAAAACTACGTCCGGAGGGCCACCAATAGTACCGTGATGAAGCCCCTCTTTCCCACTGGGCACTCTGGGCAAGTGCCCAGGGCCCCGTGATCGATAGGGCCCCCTTCGTCTCTGCTAGATCACGAAACGACAACTGTCATTTATGGCCGAAAAACTTTTTTCATTCTTTCATACATCGAACCTAAATTACTGACTACAATACTTACCTCTCTTCTCACGTTATGTGATTGGTTTTTGTGATGGACAATTTAGTTTAATTATGTCAAACTAGCGTTTGGTTTGGTCGCATAGAAAATCTTTTATAAAGTAAAAATATGACCCAAAATTGTACAAACCATATTTTAAAAAAATGAAAAAATGTGAATGTAAAGAGTTTCTTTGTTGCTTCTTCTCTTTACGAACACCTTCCGAAGCAACGGACTTATGATGAATTTAAAAAAATTGACGTTCAAAAAATGTTAGTTGTTAACTTGATTTTGAAAAAAAAAACTTTTTGAATTTAGACTTTGACTTTTTACCAATTTGCTAACAGATTACCTAAAAATTAGGCTTTCCGATTTCAGCATTATAAATTATAATATATAAAAATACAATTTAAAGGTATACTTAGTACGTAAAATTCTCTAAAAGTTATTTGCATCATATCTCGATTTCTGATGCGTTGTTCTCCAGATATTTAATAAACAAAATATAAAAAAAACTATTTTTTTAAAACCGAAATAAATATGTACGCTTTTGCTAACAAATAGAAAATAGCGAGGAATTTCTAAACAACCTGGCAAGTGCGAGTCGGCTCGCGCACAAAGGGTTCCGTTTTATCATCTATATAGAAAATCACGCTTCTGTGAAAATCATGGGAGCCTCCTTTTATAATTACTTTAATGTCCTTTAAATATTTATTTTGAAAGGTAAAATATAAGTCAATATTCTGTGAAAATATAAAGCGTCTAATTGTTACCGTTTTTTGTACATACATACACATACTCACGGCTATAATTCCCTAGAAGGGGTAGCCAGAGCTAAGGAATTAGAAATTCCTCAGCCACTTTTGGAAAGTTGAGTGGGGAAAAGATGGTATAATAAAGGTTGTTGGTGATGGGTCTCCAACCGCATCGCCCAATGTTCCCTTGAAAGCCCCAATAACGTTAGTCGCCTCTTACGTACACCCACCGGTAGAAATGGGGTAGCGCTATTCTAAGCCGACACTACACAGCATTCGTTTTTTGTAATGCCCAAAAAAAACGAAAAAACACGTTTATTGTATGGGGACCCCCCTGAATATTTTAGTGTTTGTTGTTATAGCGGCAACAAAAATATTTGTGAAAATTTCAACTTTCTAGCTATCACGGTTTACGAGATACAGCCTGGAGACAGACAGACAGACAGCGGAGGCTTAGTAATAGGGTCCCGTTTGTGTTACGGAACCCTACGAACGATTCTATTGGCCCAATAGCTGAAGATATACAAAAAATATTTGTTAAAGTAATTTTTCGAATTATTAATTGTTAAAGGGCTGAGGTTCTAGTTCGACAACAGAAATCGCTAAGATCTACTCGGAAGATATTTGAATTGCCTGTGGCATCTTTTAAACGACAAGGACCCAACGCGCACATGACCGTATCCGTAAAGCTATAAATCTTCCCTTGTTATTCCCAGGAATAATTGTCTGGTGAGGATTTTTCTTCTCACGTTACGTGATGGACAATTTAGTTTAATTTTGTCGAACTAGCGTGTGGTTTGGTCGCATAGAAAAGTAAAAATATGACCCAAAATTGTACAAACCATATTTTAAAAATGTGAATGTAAAGAGTTACTTTGTTGCTTCTTCTCTTTACGAACACCTTCCGAAGCAACGGACTAATGATAAATTTAAAAAAATTGACGTTCAAAAAATGTTAGTTTTTAACTTAATTTTGAAAAAATATACTTTTTGTTTTTTTTTATTGTTCGTGACCGGGTCGAAAAATGAATCTGGAGACTTGCTTATTTATTCTATTCTTATTATTAATTCTAACAAAATAGTGTTCTGTCAAAGTCATAGGGGGGCCCTATTATCATCATATAAGCCCAGGGCCTCCGATAAGTTAAAGACGGCTTTGACCGTCATCTAGGTACCATACATTAAGACCACATTGAACCCTAGTAACAAACTAATGTACAGCCTGACTGTAAATTAACGGTCCCAATGGATCACCCTGCTGCACTCCTGACTGAGACAGAATCACCGCATCGTCATAGACAGCCTACTCGGAGACGAATGACATTGGTGTAAAAACGGATATAACTCTTGAACCTCGTTCAAAATTGTTTCAGGGTCCACACAAAAGCATTCTGCACATCCAATTTTACAATGACGTGACCATGACCCACACCAGAAACCGCAAATACCCGGGTAGCATGAATGGCCGCCTCACACCCTAAGGGGGTGCCGAAACCAAGCTGGTGTGGTTGCAAATAACTGGATATGCCCCTAGTAATGAAACAACCAATCTTCGCTACCAAACGACGCAGAATGCTCCCAACTGCGATGGGTCTGATGGGTTCTTAGTATTACATACATACATACATATTCTCACGCCGTTAGTTCCCATTGGGGTAGGCAGAGGTTGGATTGGGGTGAGCTGGCAAACCTCTCTGGCTTCGTTTACATCCATCAATCTTTTCATACATGCTCTTTTATTCTTCATACTTGAGCACATTTTCTATTTGATCCAAATGTGTCCTCCGAGGTCGTCCTCTACTAACATTACCTTCCACATTGGCTCTATATATCTCTTTCACCAATTTACTGTCATCCATCCTCTCTATGTGCCCAAACCATCTCAACATTCCTTTTTGTATCTTTCTTACAATATCATCTTTTACACCACACCTTTCGCGAATCACATCATTCCTTACACGTCACATAACCTAACATTACAAACTTTTCTGAGGGATCTCATTTCTACTGCATTCACTCTGCTTTCATGCTCCTTCTGCCACTTCTTTCAATCAAAACCTTTGCATACAAATTACCGACAATGCTGAGTAGGCCAATTCCACGGTAGTTTCTAGCCTCCTGGTGTGACCTCCTTTATATAAAGGCACAATTACCGCTTTGCACCACTCTTGTGGCACTTTGCCACTCGACCAGCATTTTTGAAAAAGGAAGTACAACCAGGAAGCCACCACCACTTTATCAGCCCTCAGCATTTCGGTGTTTATCCTGTCATACCCTGCCGCTTTCCCTAGTTTCACACTTTTCATTGCTTTCATTATTTCTTACATACTGATCTCGTTGTCACTAAAGTCACCCATTACGTCGTTCCAATCAACATTACTGCCGATTGGCGAAGAAATGGATGCATCCTTTTTTTCAAAGAGGGACTCTCAAAACAGTTCTCTTAGTATTTAAATCTTTTTGTTCATGAAAACCTCATGTGGGGACTATTACTAATAAATAAAGAATAAATAAAGGAAAGAAAAATTTCGACACAGGCGGGATTCGAACCCGCGACCTCGGGTATACGCCCCCGTCGCTCTTGCCAATTGAGCTACCGTGTCAATGGCTGCCAACGCGAAATTCTTCTATCCTTTATTTCTTTTACACGTTTTAGTAGTGTTTGCGTTTCCAACCTCCGAATTTTTTACTAAGAGCGACGGGGGCGTATACCTGAGCTCGCGGGTTCGAATCCCGCCTGTGACGAAATTTTTCTTTCCTTTATTTATTAGTAATAATCTCTTAGTATTCTTTTTTTGTAATGATTTGTGTATGTCTTATATTACTTTTTTGAGTAGTTTACGTATTTTATTGTTATTGCAACCGGCAACCGTGATAGCCCAGTGGGTAGAACACTCGGTTATCGTGCAAGCGACTAGGGTTCAAATCCTGGGTCGGGCCTACACCAATTTGTCTTTTCTAAAGACATATGTGTGGTTAATTTATCATGGTTGTTAACGGTGAGGGAAAACATCGTGAGGAAACCCACATGGCTGAGTTGTACTTAGTCATGTGACAGTGTATTCGTACAAAACGGCGATAGGCCTGCCCCCTATCACGTGAGTACACTGTCCATGCAAAACGTGGGTACTCTGAACACCAGGTGACAAAGTCACGTGATGTTCAGAAGTATTAGTACCTCTGCCAACCCCTTCGGGGATATTCGGCGTGAACGTTTATGTTATGTATTTTATGTTATGTTATGTTTATTGTTATTAAAGTGTAAATTTTTGTTATGATTGAATACATTTATTTTTACTCGACGATATGATCAGATCAGACCACGTCACATTTTTTCCCTTGAACTAAATATCATTGGGTTGAAAAATCTTCGATCATATATACCAAAGATACCGCCGCACTCCTGTGCCTCACACAAAAGTGGCCGCGAGAATACCGAAACTTTGAAAATTAAATATTATTTATTTCTAGTTTTTGTTTTGTTTCTAGCTCTAAAGCTACCCCTTTTTGGGATTTATGGCCATAAATATATGAATGTATGTAAAATAAATTTGACAGGTACTCACAATACGTTACGTCATAGACTAGTAGGTATTCAAAATGTAGTTTTAGTTTTCTGCTTGGTAATTTATCGTGACGTACTCAAAAATCATGCACACTAATGGCGGCAAAACAGTTGCACAATGAGGAAAAAATTTCATCATTTGTTTTATCGATACCATTTTTTTCGCATTGTGTTTTGGGGTCTTGTAACTTTTAATAGCTGTCCGGTATATAGAAAATCATTATATTTTCTAGGCAATACCAATACGAGCTAAAAAAATAAGAAATTACAAAAAAAGTGTTTTAAAAAAATTCGTAATGACGAAATTTTATAATAATCCAAGAAGTAAAATCTTAGTAATTTCATATCAAATATTCACAGTTTTATATAATTTCTATAATACCAGGGCGTCATAAATTCATGCAGCTATTCGTTAACCAGAAATGTTTACATTTTATTCTAAAAACATACAAACTCCTTTGTTTTGAAAATGTAAAATAAAAACTCTTTTCGTTGTGCAGTCTATGAAAAAGTCCTAATGCCACTAATAATGCAAAAAGAAAACATAAAAAGAATAGAATTAAAGAAGACCAATTTGAGGAACGTATTTTTTTTCAATTTAATAAAAGTGAGCTAGTTTTCTTAAGAAGAGGCCGAGGATCTGTTTTACTATACGAAGGATATCAATACCATAAAAAAGAATATACTAACGGACAAGAGTATTGGAAGTGTGCTCTGATGAAGAAGTGTACTGGATCTCTCACAATAAAAGTATGTAAACTTAGTAATTACAATGTTTTATTATTATGGATACTTAAGTTTGGTTATATTGTAGGACGCCGAGTTAAAATGTTACCTGTAATAGAAATGAAAAAGATGTGGAAATTTTAATAAGCCAGAATATTTTCCCGCCGTGTTGACGCTAGCTACCAAATCTTTTTTCCCGCCTTTTCTTGGCTTAGTTTCTCCGACTACTGCGCCCCCTACCATTAGCGCTGGCCATTGGAAACTTTTCTTTAAAATGACTACATAATAGTCACACATGGATGAGTGTATATTTTTTTACGTTTCCAAGTTTATATATACGCTATTTGTATTGAATCGATTTTGTCAGACTTTAGATTAGTCTTTAAATCCATATTATACTTATCTAAGTTTTTTTTCTATATTTGAGAATCCTATATGTTGATGAAACATAGTGAAGCAAGGGATGACTGAAACTAACTATAAATTTTATTTCTTACTTTAACTACCCCTACCCTATGCAGACAGGCGTAGGTTCGAATCCCGATGCATACACCAATGTGTCTTTTCTAAAATCAAATATGTAAATAATTTATTAGGGTTGTTAATGTTAACGGTGAGGGAAAATATCGTGAGGAAACCCACATGGCTAAATATGAGTATTTGTTACTTTATCATACAATATCGAGCTCAGCTTAAAACGAGAACGTCATATTCATGACCTATTATTTTAATTAAGTATGATTAATATTTTAAGATAAAAGGAACATTGAGAAAAGTGTAGCTCATTCTATATTCTGTGCACGCGACATAGCCAAAAACGAAATCGATTTGCGACTGCATGATTGCAAACGAAAGGTTTGTGCAGACCCGACACTCCCAATTCCAACAATATTTGAAGAAACACTGAATGCAATATCCAACGATGGTTTTGACTTGGTTGCAGCTACGCCCAATTTTATTAACGTAAATACTTCTTTATATAACAGCCGAAACAAAGAAGCCGGTACTTCTAAAATGTTTTACAGAAACGTAGAACAGGTCGACGTGCCTCCAATTTTTAAAAAGTTCCTTTTTGCCGAGTACAGATACAATGGTGATTGCATCTTAATATTTGGTTAAAGTGATTGGTCCAAAAAAATATTAGTAGATGGGAAAGTTTTTTTTATAGATGGAACTTTTAATATTTGTCCTGAACCCTTCACTCAACTACTGACTATTCATTGTGATACTGGAAGTACTATGCAGCAAACAAACATAATTCCAGTGCTTTTTGCACTTTTACCCAACAAGAAGACTGAAACGTATGTAACTTTGTTCAGGCTTATCCAATCCCTAATAAAACAAGCCACTAATAAAGAGTGGGATCCAAAATATGTTATGGCTGATTTTGAGGCTGCCATTGCCAAAGCTTCAAAAATTGTATTACCAAATGCTAAAATGGAAGGCTGCTACTATCATTTCCAAAGGGCAATTTTTAAAAAAGGAAAAGTAATGAAATTAACCAAAAATAGAGAATAGTTAAAGAATAAAGAATAAAAAAATAAATAATAAAGAAGAATAGTTGCACTAACAGCAAAGTTACCTCTATTGCCATTTGATAGAATCCAAGAGGGGTGGTCATTCATCACTAATCAGATTTTGGATGAGTTTAAAATGGGTGATTTTAAATCATACTTTGAAAAAACTTGGCTTAAAAATGAGGAGTTTCAGAAACAGTGGTGCGTGTTTGGGAAACGGCATAGGACAAATAATTTTGCAGAAGCATGGCATTTAATTTGAAAATAAACAGCAAAAGCAAAAGAAAACCAAGTTTATTCACCTTATTAAAAATATTACGTACTCAATCAGTTCTTATAAAAGGGAAACAACTTAAAATGAATCCACCAAGAAAGAGGGCACAAGCATATGTTACCCGCGATTATGTAATCCAAAATGCGCAAATGCAATTGGTAACGGGAGATATAACGGTTGGACACTTTCTCGATATGCTAAGATAATTGAAGTAATCTTTAAAAAGCTACCTAGGCTGCGGCCGTGAGTATATGTATGTATATATTTCTGTAAGTGTTTATTTCTTTTAATTTCTTCTCTAGTTTCGTTTCACATCCATCAATCTTTTCATACATCCTCTTCTTCTTCATACTTCGGACACCTGCCTTTTAGATCACACTCTCTATTTGGTCCAAATGTGTCCTCCGAGGTCATCCTCTACTTACATTACCAAATGGCAATGGATGGCAACAAATTACAAAGGGACATTAAATTGTTAATGGGATATTCATAGAAAAGAAATAAAACAAACTAATACTCTGGTACCAACTTATATTTATAAAATAATTTTCTTTCCTTAACAAAATTGGACGGAAATAAAAGTATGAAACAAAGTGATATTCACTTCATAAATATTACATAGGTAAAGACAGTGTAATAATTACAATGCGCTTACTACTAAACACATAACATTTAGAAACATTTAATGTTTTTTTATTATAACAGATTGCACAGTGATGCGAAAGACCAGATTTGGACGGAAATGTGTATATAAGCTAAATAAAAATCTTAAATATAAATAACGATACGATTTCATGTATGAATTAAAAGTTGGTCAACAATTCTTATGTATATAATATTGTAGCTATATAAGAGCAACCTATTTACAGTCATTAGTGTGACATAGACACTTATATATTAGCAAAAAAGAAAGATCAGATTTTTCTTCCGAAAGTTCTTTTTTTATTTTAACATATAGGTTCCGAAACCACTCAACAGATTTGAAAACTTCTTTCAGCAATGGAAAGTTAAAACCTTCAGAAGAAACATATCCACTAAATGTCATAGGGGGTGAGCATGGATACTGTATCACTTTGTGCAAAGCCGGGACGAACTACTAGTAATGAATATATTGGTAGTGCAGTTTTACGTTGCTGATCCAGATATGATCAGTATAAATGTTAAATATATTGTTATCTGTTTCCTTTTTATGAATTGAATTGAGTCATAGAAATTATTTTCAACTTTCAGATCTATTAAATTTGAATCTTTAAAAAATTTACGGAAATCGAGCGAAAATAAAATTTGAAATTAGAAAAGAACGACAGAAAATTATATTTATCTACAGTAAAATTTTAAGCTATATGGAATCTTTATTAGTTAATTGAGTAAAAATATTTTAGTTAAAACCATGATTTTTGTTATTGCTTTAATGTACTTATTTCTAAAGATACTTATTTATTAAAAGGCACATTTCAAAGTGTTCCTTAACTTACCCATTTTTGACATTTAATGATATTACTACAAAGGAGAAACGTTACGACTTCATTTATGCTATTTATGTCGTGCACAAGCTATAGCATTTACTGAAATGATCAAAGCATTTCCTGACATCAGAATATAAGAAAGTTTACACTATCATAGTAGCAACAAAGTAGAACCTCAAAGTAAGTGAGTTGTGTTATGAACTTAGACAGAGAAAGAAATTGATGGAGACACATTCTTTGTGTATCATATTCTTATGAAATAGGGTTTATTCAGCGATCAATTTGTGATAGGGAGAAGACATTATTATTACATCTGTGCAACCAAAATGTAAATCCTTTTAAGTTATTTCCTCTGAATTACGTATATTTTGCTTTTATTTTCTGAATCTGCATTTTTCTTTCTCTGTCTTAAGAAATTCTATTATTTTTGTTTGTCTATAAAAAATATATATAAAGTTAGTAAAATTCACACTCAAGACGTGCTCCATGTGATTTCATCTTCAGCATCATCAACATCAAATAGTGTTTAACTAGAAATTGTTTTCAGTTTTGTAATATTTAATTTTAGTGCACATTTATAGTAAAATTAATAAACAAGTAAAGTGGATCTTAGACCGATTTTGAACTATAAACTAGTTTCAGGTATGTTTTTACTAAAGCCTTAATATCAAATCCCAACAAATTCCATTCACGAAACTTATGACACATTCACAAAAACTCATTAAATTTTGTAAATAATCCAAGTATCTTGTGCAACGTCCAAGTAATATGGTCAAAGTGTATTTGGATAATGTAAATTTGGCTTCACATTTTTCATGCTGTTTTAGATATCCTTGTGTATGTACATTAAAATTAGCAATTTCATTAGTACTATTTAGTACTAATTTGTTAAAAAAAAATGATAAGAAACATCAATAGATTTCTCAAAAGTGAAACTTACAAAAGACATAAAGTGTATGCATTATATACAGACAGTAACATTCACAGATATAATAACAGATTAAGATACAAATATTCAGTACAGTAAATAAACAACAGTGCTAATTCATAGAACAGTAGATTATATTTCATTTTATTCTTACGCAAATAACATCAAAATATAGTATGGCTTTTTGTTGTCAAAAAACATTTAATGCTAATTTTGCAAGCGATATGGTTTGGATTTACATTAATCTGTTTATCAACATATACTTTACATATTCATACATATAAAAGCATAGAAAATATAAATAAATAGACATGTCTTACTAACAATTAATGTGTGTCACAATTTAGCTCAAAGCTATATTCAGTGGTTGTTAATTACAAGAAAAATAATACACAATATTTATTATCAGGCATTGTGTAACTATGAAGCCATTTTATGGACTAAATAATGATCAGTAACATTAAAAGGCACTACAGTAAATAATATTATGATAGTAAAAACGCAGTTTTATGAAGACGATAAAGTATGATAAATCCTGTTAAGAATGTTTGACTCATCTTTCATTGTTTAGATGAGGTATCAGCCTAATTATACTCTCACGGTCTTTCTTCTAATAGGAATAGCCAGTACTTGGACCAACAGTAACTTTTATATGAAGAGGGGAAAATGTTTTTGAACCACAAATCCCTACAATATCTAATACTTAAAATTTGTGTCATTACTCTAGTTCTCCGTCAATAGTGAATCAATTTCTGAGATTGTTTTATTGTTCTGTTTGATATGCTTTCAGCGTGATCCCATTTGTTTTCATGAGGTTTGATAGCGGGGTTATAAAAATATTAAGACACCTACCAAAATCGATATGTGGATGACTATGCTGATTCTCGAATTTCCTATGCAAAATTAGATTTTTGACAAATGGCTGAAAAGGCGGTTCCATTTTGTTATAAAATATATTATTAAGTTTGAACTCACAAAATTGGCTAATTATATGTTGAATACAAAGCTTTAGCTACAGTTGAGAGTATAATTTAGGTAGGTAGGCATCCTATATAGAATACAAATAATATAGATATACTATAAATTAAGTGTCCGTGTGATTAAAAAGTTAAAGGTGAAATTTCTAATACATAAATCCAACTGTTGCTAATTATTTCTTAGTTTAAAAATATTGTGATGTAAAAAGTTGCAAATTGTGATTAAAAGCAAAAAGATTTATCTTTTCAGTAAATATGTAAGTAAATATACAGATAATAAATACAGATTTTGTGCTATTAACTTGTTGCAAAAAAAAGCTATAAAAAATTAACAGTGACAGCAACTCTGTAAACCAAAACCTATTTGATCGTACCAAACAATGAAAAAAGACTGTTTAAGGTTTATAAAATTCGCTTCTCACGTTTTATTTCTAAATACAAATAAAAATACTCTTTCATTTTATGACGAAATTGCACAAAAACATAACATTCGATTTCAGAAGAAAATGTTAAGTCAGATAAATTTGCGAGTTTTTTTTTGTGTTTGCACAATAAATATATAGTGTCATTTGATGCCAACTAATATTATAATAGTTTAAAAAACTGTGCTTGTGTTAGTTCATGGAAGATATATATCACAAAATGAAGCCTTACACTATATACTATTTACACCTCCGAATCACAAGCATTCCAATATTAATTAAAAAACAAAGATATACAAAATCTTATTTGTAACAAAGAACATTTATGTCCTCAATTATGTGATGTTTTAGTAAAAAATTGTAAATAAACAATACATATGGATTAACATACTATTGGTCGTGTGCTGTATTTAAGTGAAACCTTAAAAATACGACAATATTAAAAACATACTACATCTAGGAAATTCTGCAACTACTTAATGTATGACTATACTTACATCAACAAAGTGATAAAAAATTTAAACACCCCTCACTTTCAACGATAATATTCAGATTAACACTTATTTCTGCGAATAGTTTCTCGAATAATGTTAATATAACACTTGCAATAATCAATCACTACACTTCCGTACTATGGGTTTGAATTCGCACTTTCTTTTGACTCCCGTTTCTGTTGAGTGTTGGCGAATGCCCGGAATATCCTGGATTTTGAATACCTGAAAAAGTATATTTAGTTATTGCCGGCTTAGAATGTCACTACCCCTTTCTACCCATGGGTAGACTAAAGATATGGGGCTTTTTTAGTGGTTTTTGGACGATGCGGTTGGAGACCCATCACCAACGATTATTTACTTCTGCCATCTTGTCCCCTATCAACTTCCAAATGTGGCTGAGGAGTTTCTAGCTCTGAAGCTCTGGCTACCACTTTTCGGGATCTATTGGCGTGATTATATGTGTGTAATTTATTTATACATGCTAAAAAAAATTACCACAATATTAAATAAATCATATTATATCACACAGATCAAGTAAGCCCCAAAGTAAGTACAATTTAATGATATTGTGGAAAAGGATACTAACTTATCGATATATTCAATCCAATACTATATATAATAACGCAGATCAGATGAGGTCACTTAAAAATTTTTGTAATGTTAGGAAAGATGATATTGTAAAAAAAGATTTAAAGATGGTTTGGGCAAGTAAGTGTGATGGGGCTTTTAAGTGGTTTTTCGGCGATGTCGTGCGATCGATGCGATCTTTATTTCACATTTTTTTCCTTCTCCATCTTTATTTCCAAAAGTGGCTGAGGAATATATTATTGTGTAGCTCTTGCTGCTCTTTCTAGGGATTTGTAGTCACGAATATAAGTACAATATCATATATCATATATATTTTGTATAAACATCATCCAAAACGAAGAAACAGTCAACCATATTCATCATATATTTTCGGCCTCAACGGTATTCGAAATTCCTGCTTATTAAGATGAAGTATTTAATGTTTTTTCACTTGACAGATTTTTTTGTGGTAAAAGTTACAGATATTATCTATATCTATCTAGTGTACTCAGGTGATAGGGGGCAGGCCTATCGCCTTTTGTACGAATACACTGTCACATAGCTAAACTTAGCCATGTGGGTTTCCTCACGATGTTTTCCCTCATCGTTAACAACCGTCTTTTAGTTATAGTTCGTCTTATATAAATAAATGATATAGCCCTTAACCGCCACGTAATTCATAGGAATCTGGTAACACCTAGTTTTTAAAAAGGGTTTCAGTAGTTTAAGAGCTACGATGGAGAATACATACAAAGACAGTCAAAATACCTTGCCTTATGAGATTTAGCCCTTAGAAAACTCTTAGCAATTTTTTGCTGTGTAGTGTCGGCTTAGAATAGAACTACCCCATTTACTCCTGTGGGTGTAAGAGACGACTAAGAGCTTTAACCGCTCGTACGCCGCGCGCAAAAAAAGTCTATGACTATTGTCTCTGCTTTCTTATTTCATTGTCTCTCTCTTGCCGCAGTAATTTATACCTTAAAACGCTTTTTTACTGTGAAAACCAAGAAAACGACGTTCGAGCGGTTAAAGTGATTTTTCGGCGATGCGTTTGGAGACTGCTCACCAACAACCTTGATTTTAAAATATTTTAATTTGAATGCTTTTGACATGCAAACCTCGTGTGGGGATTATTACTAATAAATAAAGCAAAGAATTTTTTTTGACACCGGCGGGGTTTAGTTTTGTGCGTATACCCGAGGTCGCGGGTTCAAACCCCGCCGCGCCGGTGTCAAAATTGTTATTTCCTTTATTGACCTTTTATTTACAATATTTTCCCTACTCAACCTCCAAAAGTGGCTGAAATCTTTCTTCTGAAGCTATATAGCGTGAGTATATTTATGTACTTTTTGAAGTTGAGTAGAGAAAAGATAAGCACAGTTAACTCCCCAATTATCCAAATACATACCAAGCCCAGACTCGTCTTTTGGCCGCGGTTTCTTCAACGAGGATCTCAATGGTGATCTGGTGATAGTACTAGCGTCAGATATCCCCGTCATGGAGGTGGTAGTGGTATTCATAGACGCCACGCTTCCATGGCCGTTTCTGTTGTAGGGCTTGCCGGATGCGTCTGTCATTGATATGCCTGGAAATTTTATATTTCATTTTTAACCGACTTAAAAAAAGGAGGAGGTTATACTATCATGATTATTCACTGAAGAGAACAACCGCAAATAATAAGAATATCTTTTTTTTTGCAAATTACAAAAAACCTGTAATCTTCTTTTAGAGGTTATGAAAATTAAAATAATTATGAAAATAATTACTTGCTTTTGATTATTTTTAAATACATGTTTAAGTTTGAAAAATGTGTGACGTTACATCAGGGGGTCTAAAAATGTGACAAGAACGGGGGGGGGGTCAGTCTTAAAGTTCTGAAATACATGTGACGTAATTAATGGATGGCTACTATAACAAACGTGATAGCTAAAGAGCTTATTCCATTACACTTTGTCGTTTCTGAATTCAGACGTCCTTCGAAGTTACTGCCGCAGACGCTTGTTATTCCACTACACAATTTGTCTACTTTTCAGAAGCCTAGCGTTCTGAACGTTATTCCACTAGTCTGAATTCAGATTCTGTGGCTTTCAGACGTCTTCATTCAGACAAATGGAATAAGCTCTTAAGGGAGTGGAGCACCGTCTATTATGCAGACAGACGTGGGTTCAAATCCCCTAGCCGGGACATCACCAATGTGGCTTTACTAAAGTTGTATGCGTGGTTGAATTTTCATGGTTTTTAATGGTGAAGAAAAATTTCATTAGGAAACCAACATGGCTAAGTTGTACTTAGGCAAGTGACAGTGCATTTGTCGATAGGCCTGCATTATATCAAATCGGTACTAAGGTCTTACCTCTTCCCTCCTTGAAGCCAGGGTTATTGATAGTGGTCCCATCGGTTTCCCCCAAGGGGTTGGTAGGGTCTCCACCTGTCCGCCGCGAAAACAACGTGTCGTACAAAGACGTGATGAAAAGTAGCGAATTTATTACTATACATAATATCTGAAAGAAGAAACGTTTAAGGTTATTACTTATAGAACGTACAAGGTTGTGGTAATGTGTTGTGTCGGCTGAGGATAGAAATAGCGATCAACGCAACTATAAATCTATATAATTATTACATAGATATGTACAATCACGGCTATAGATAACAAAAAGGGGTAATCTGCGCTTTGGAATTAGAAATTCCTATGCCTCTTTTGGAAGTCCAGTTTTTAAATAAACTATAGTGTGGCTATGGATGTGTGTTTAGGTTATAAAAACAACCCGTTTAGTTTACCAAATAATACCTGCTCATCGTCTATAGTGCTTCAGAAGTGCATACCATAGCATAGAGAACCATTTATTGCTGTTTAAACGCCATGAAGTAACCAGCACGGCAATTTTTTTATTCCGTCATGTAAGAGAGTAGTTTATCCAGAACGAATTCCTTATTACACGAGAATATATATATTTGCTGCTGTATAGTAACGGCTTAGAATAGCACTACCCCATATCTTCCGGTGGGTGTACGTAAGAGGCGACTAACGGTATTGGGGCTTTTAAGGGATTTTTGGGTGATGCGTTTGGAGACCCATAACCAACAACCTTTATTTTACCATCTTTTCCCCACTCAATTTTCCAAAAGTGGCTGAGGAATTTCTAATTCCTAAGCTCTGGCTACCCCTTCTAGGGATTTATAGCCGTGAGTATATGAATGTATTTATGTATATATTTGCAAAAAAGTTGATACTCTGCACAACTACGAGGGCGGGTCAATAAGTCCGTGCCTTTTTGAATTTCTGACTTCTTTACTGAAACAGCAACACTGCTCCTTTGAACAGGCATCTGTCAGTTGACTCCTGTCTAAATTTTAACTTGCTACGTCAGTTAGTTTGTGTTTGACAGTTATTTTTATCAGACTACTCACAAATTTGAGGAGAAAATGGAAAAAAGTGAATTTCGTGTGCTTATTAAGCATTATTTCTTGCGAAAAAAAACCATTACCGAGACCAAGGCTAAGCTTGATAAATACTATGGGGACTCTGCACCATCGATTTCCAATGTAAAAAAGTGGTTTACTGAATTTCGTTGTGGCCGTACAAGCACTGAAGATGCCGAACGTCCTGGACGCCCAGTTGAGGTCTCTACACCCGAAACAATCGAAAAAATTCACGACATGGTGTTGGCCGACCAAAGATTGAAATTGCGAGAGATTGTGGAAGCCGTAGGGATCTCGCATGGCTCAGTGGTTTTAATTTTGAATGATCACTTGGGCATGAGAAAGCTTTCCGCAAGATGGGTGCCGCGTTTGCTCACAGTCGACCACAAACGCAATCGTGTAACAACTTCACAGGAAGTTTTGGCGTTGTTTAATCGCAATGTGGAGGAGTTGTTACGCCGTTTTGTAACTGTGGACAAAACATGGATCCATCACAACACACCAGAGACCAAACAACAGTCAAAACAGTGGGTTTCTAAGGGTGAATCGGCGCCAAAGAAGGCCAAGGTGGGTGTACGGTCCATCACCGTACAAAGTACAATTAACTGCTGCCACAGCGGCCTACTTTCCGCGAGCACTTTGCTCACGTCTATTTTTATATAAAATCATAATATTAGTAATTGACGATAATTCACTCAACCAACACGAGTACTTTTAACAACATAGCAGATACACAGCCACGAGTGCTGACTGTTAATTTACCCTTTTTTTTACAATATATATTTTACAACAACTTTACTTCTTTAACTTCATTTGATCTATGTACGGATCAGTTTGAAACTCAGCCTGGACCGTACATAATTTGGTCCTTCGAGGCTTTGTGCATTGCGTGTGCTTGTTTACTGCGGTAGCGAATCGGTATGGCTGGCCTCCCACAAGCGGGTCTCACCAGTCACATTGAGAAGGAATATCGCACGTATCGTGGTAGACATTGTTACGTACGTGCACGAATCAGTGAAACTCACCAACTGAAATATCGATGGCGGATCTTGGTCATCGAATGCAGGAGCAGAAATTGTGTTACGAGAAGATCAAGACTCTTTGTGTCAACTTTAACAAGGACGGCACATCGAGGAAGACTCCAGATTACCTGCAAAAACGGCTGGAATATCTGGAGGCACACTAGCACGAGTTCCAGGTAAATCATAAAGAGCTTGTTTCTTTACGCGAAGACGATGAAGAGCTCACTGCTGACTATTTCGGCAGTGATATTTTTGGCAAAACGGAGACGATGTATGAGAAAACGAAGCAGAAAATCCGCGCAGTGCAGCTGGCGCAGGCCGTCGGTGTCGCGACGCCCGGAAAGCCAGGGACACGCGCAGCGCTTGAGGATTTTCCGGCGCCCCCCAGTACCTCGTAGACAACGACCTTCGAGGGGAAAAAGGAAAACAAAGAGCTCATGCGGCAACAACTGCTCAATTTTACGGCAATCGAACGGACGATTAAGAAGATTCGTCTCGATGACATCGGAGATAAATGGGAGCTTGAAGATAATCTTGCTATTCTAAAAACGAGATGGCAAGCCATTGACAAGATCCACTGGGAGCTCGACGCAATCATCAACGATGAGAACTCTATTTATCTACGAGAATATCAGAAATGGGAGCGCAGGTATGACACCTTGAAAAAGGAAATCAATATTAAGTTATGGGCAGGCAAACACGGCGAAAACTCCACGGCTAAGCTCGATTTACCCGACTTTGACGGCAATTACAACAAGTGGGTATCATTTCGTGATTTGTATACTGAAACTATACATAACAGTAACTGGCTAACACAGTCACAAAAGATGCAGTATCTCAAGTCGAAGCTGAAAGGCGAACCTGAAAAACTAGTGCAACATCTAAGCGTCTCAACTGATAACTACGACACTTGTTGGGAGATACTAGTTAACCGCAACGAGAACAGGAAGCTGTTATTTTCATCTTACGCAAACACTCTACTTAATTTACCAACTTTCCAAAGTCCATCCGCAAACAACCTCAAGAAAATGCATGACACATTAGTTGAGTGCGTAAACGGCCTTACTAATCTAGGTCTTGACGTCACTACGTGGGATCCTCTGCTCGTTCATTTGTTGTTACCTAAACTTGACGCTGCTACTTATAGCGACTATATTCACGACCTCACAAACCCCCGAGATTTTCCCAGCCTGTCAGAGTTTCAATGTTTTTTGGAAGCAAAATTCATGGCATTTGAAACTATGTCGCAAAATCATATTGCAACGAAACAACAGCCCCAGCCGCAGAAAAAACAAAAGTTATTGCCAAGTCAGAACAAATATTTCAATAATACATCAAATGAGCACGGAGCCACGAATTATAAGCCAGCGAAAAAATGGCCAGTCATACATAGCAACGCGTGAAAATTGTCAACTATGCAAAAATGCACACACTTTGATGAAGTGCAAGACATTCAATAATATGTATGTTGCAACTCGCATCTCGACTGTTTAACTGTCTATTCAGTCACGGGGGACAGGAATGTAGTTCTACAAAAACGTGTAGATTATGCGGCAAAAGTCATCACACCCTCCTTCACATACACAATAATTCAATGGAGGCGTCGTTGCCATCGACGTCAACGGCTAGAGCCGCGCCGTCGCGCGCCGCCCACAACGTAACACGTAACGACACCGAAGTTCTCCTCGCTACGGTTCAACTTTTAACAAAAAAAGGAAAAGGGAAACTACGTCACACTACGGACACTTCTCGACCAAGGGTCGCAAGTGTCCCTTATAACGGAAAACGCAGCGCAACGATTACGACAGAAACGTAGAAAATTGAACGCAGTCATTTCTGGCATTGGAAAATCCTTAGGGAACAGTAAGGGACTCCTAGAGCTCGAATGTAAATCATTATACTCGGATTTCACATTCAAAACGGAAGCGCTGATTTTAATTTAAACAAGCTCGTAAATAACTTGCCGAGTTACCCCATACCAACGGACAAATGGGAATACTAACAAAATCTGAAGCTAGCTGATCCTCAGTTCCACGAACCCGGCCCTGTTGACATCCTTTTGGGCGCCGATATCTACGCCTTGATAATACAAGAAGGCGTCCTGAAACAAGATAACGACTCCCCGTAGCCCAACACACGAAATTAGGATGGATTTTGTGTGGAAACATACGAAAAACATTCAACTGTTTCGTTACTCTTAACGAGATAGAAAATCTATCGAGATTTTGGGAAGCTGAGGAGATAAACAATGACGAGTCAACAAACAGTGACGAATACCGCAAGAAGTATTATTTGGAAACAACAGAAAGGCAGGAATCGGGACGCTACATCGTAAAAATGCTAATGAAAGAGGACACAAACGAAAAATTGGGAAAATCAAGGCCACAAGCAGTCGCTCAATTTTTACAATTAGAACGCAAAATGGAAAGACAGAGCCATTTTGCTATACAATATAAACAGTTCATGTCTGTTTATATTGAACGAGGCCACATGTCGGCAGCACTTAGGTCAACGACCGCGCAAGGGGTTTTCCTACCCCACCACGGCGTAATAAGGGAAGAATCTACTACCACAAAATTACGCACCGTGTTTAAAGCTTCCTTAAAAATGGACTCAAACTACAGCCTCAACGAACTCATGGAAAAAGGGCCTAACTTGCAAAAGGACATCTTATCTCTAATTATCAAATGGCGTACTTACAAATATGCTTTAACAGCCGATATTGAGAAGATGTTCCGAGCTATAATGTTACATCCCGACCAACGCACATAGGAGTATTTTCATTATCTACGCGGCCAAAAGTCAATATAACAAACTTAAAGAAATGATGACTGCCTGAGGCAGGGGACATTCCAACGAACAATAGGCCGCCGTCCCCACCCCTATCCCGTTACGCGTTACCTGGCAAACTCAGTCGGTACTTTATCATCGAACAGGCAGCTTGTGTCAGTTATAGGCGATTTTTAGAAAGCGTTACCATTGTGAGCTAAACTGCAGTTTCCTGTGTTAACCTGGTTAAAAAAAGCAATGGATTCGAATACTTCAGGTATGTAGCAATCCAAATGTAATTTAAATAATAGAATTTGATTCTGTTTAATATATTTTAGTGATCGAGAAATAATGTCTAAAATTAGTTGATTTTTTTAAAGAATTTTATCTTCAAAGATGTATTTGTTTAAGTATCGGGGTAGATCCGGCTTTTTTCGACATTCATGTTAAAAATATACATTCTTAAGTATTAAATGATAATTGAATTAGCCGCGGAATAGCGCGGATACACTAATGCCGAGAACATTGATCTTGTAAAGGCAAAATTATTGAAATATTAATTTATGTTTAAAATTTATTTTAGGTTAAGCGGGTACCTCTGGAGTGAGAATAGTGACTCGTAAATCACTCTTCGATAAGATGAAGAATGAAAATTTACGTAATTTTGAAGAAAAGTTGTGTTTTTTAAGACACCACCTTTTCACTCAAGACGACCTTTCTGAAAGTCAGTTAAATAAACTGAAATAAAATTTTGCGCATCTTAAATCAGAACTGAAGCAAAGGTGGATTAAAGCGCATAAAAAAGAAGAGGTTTTCTTAAAAAACAACCAGCTTTGGCTGGAAGGTACTTTCGACATTCCAGTCACAACTACAAATCGTCAAGGTCGCCCTCGCAAATCATTTGGTGAATCTAGCGAAAGGAGCAAAAGGAGGAAAACCGAAGATATTCGCTCCAATGTAGAAGATGGTGTTTTAATTCACGCAACACAAGTTAAATTAAGAAAATCTGGAAAACGTGATGCTTCCCGCGTCCTCCAAGATATAACAAGCTCTCCGACTCGTGCAACGAAGTACAAAAAAGCTTTCGATACCTCTAAGTGTGGAATATCATCGCGTCTAACCCCTATGGAAGCTTTAAAAATGTTTATAGATGCAGATTTAACACGAGGACAATATGAAATCATAAGAAACACCAACAAGAAGTTTTTTCCCTGTTATAGCTTAATTCAAGAAGCCAAAAATAAATGTTATCCACCTCCAGAAACGACCACGATAACGAGTACCTGCGCGGAAACCCAACTGCAACCATTAATTGATATTACTGGCAAGCGTTTATCAGAATTCTTATTAAGAATAAACAAACAAGAGCGGAACACTTTGAAATTGTTATGTAAATGGGGCTGCGACGGATCCCAACAAGCCCAATACAAACAAAAACTAGACAATGAGACTGACTCTGATGCAAATATTTTTCAAAGCTGCTTTGTACCTGTGCGATTAATTTGCGGCACGGACAATCAAAAGGTGTTATGGGGAAATCCAACACCTTCATCTGCCTGATTTTGTCGTCCAATAATATTTCGCTTCGTAAAAGAGACAACTGATATTATAAACGAAGAGATCAATTATGTTAAAAATTCCATTGGTAATTTGGTTGCGACTGAGGCGGATATTGATGGAGAAAAGTTTTTAGTGCATTCCCAATTTGTAATAACAATGGTCGATGGAAAGGTATGCAACGCAGCTACTGGCACAACATCCACAAGTCGTTGCTACATTTGTGGGAAAGTTTCCAAAGAATTCAACAATTTACAACACAAAAGGAGAATTTCAAAGGATGCTACTGAATTCGGT
Organism: Bedellia somnulentella; assembly: GCA_963576735.1. NCBI lineage: Eukaryota > Metazoa > Arthropoda > Insecta > Lepidoptera > Bedelliidae > Bedellia > Bedellia somnulentella. The sequence continues at coordinate 8,782,111 of OY755187.1, read as the reverse complement.
CTTTCCATTTTATATGCGAGAATACGATTTTTTGAAAGCATTCTACATCTATCGTATAAATTGCCTGTCAAGAAGTACCGGCAGAGAAAATCAGCAGAAGAAAAAGAAATGGAGTTGAATAAGAAAGTCGACATACAGACCAGTTTTCGCAATGAAACTGGCTTATTGGTTGGCCATGCCTCTGACATCACAACAGTATGGTAGGACAGTATAACTCTGTTTTTAGCCATTTGAAAGACAGAATACCACACATTGCATGTGTAAAATTTTGCTGCCATATGATCCATCTGGTGGCGTCTAAAGCTTGTCTCAAGCTACCGAGATTTGTGGAAGACTTTTTAAGAAATGTTGGATCACATTTTAGCCGCAGTTCACTCAGACAAGAGAAGCTTAAAGAATTACAAATATTTTTTAATGTTGACGTCCATAAAATTTTGAGTCCTTCGATTACAGAAGGTTATCCCTGCAGGATAGCCTAATGTCTAGTCAATCGGTGTCCGAAAGGGCCCGAATGGCTGTGCATGATGCCGTTCTTGTTCCTACGCTTATGTATGGCAGTGAATGTTGGGTGTGGCAGAAGAAGCATGAAAGCAGAGTGAATGCAGTAGAAATGAGGTCCCTCAGATAAGTTAGGTTATGTGATCGTGTGAGGAACGATGTGATTCGTGAAAGGTGTGGTGTAAAAGATGATATTGTAAGTAAGATAGAAAAAGGAATGTTGAGATGGTTTGGGCACATCGAGAGGATGGATGATAGGAAATTGGTAAAAGGTATCTATAGAGCTAATGTGGAAGGTAATGTTAGTAGAGGACGGCCACGAAAGACACACTTGGACCAAATTGAAAGTGTGCTCAAAAAGGCAGGCGTCCGAAGTATGAAGAATAAAAGAGCATGTATGAAAAGATTGATGGATGTAGACGAAGCAAGAGAGGTTTGCCAGGATCGTACGAAGTGGCGATCGATAGTCTCTGCCTACCCCAATGGGAATTAACGGCGTGAGTATATGTATGTATGTATGTATCCCTGCAGGCTTGCGTCAACAGAGTATTAGAACAATACGATGTACTTTCTGAATACTTTAGGCTCGAAGTTTTGGAAGATCCTAGTAAAATCACGGAGGATATAATCGGCGTACTTGATAACAAACTCACAAAAGTTTATCTAGAATTTATGTCTTACGTCCTAGACCAATTCAACGATTTTAACCGCCTGTTCCAGTCTGAGTTGGATGTAAGGTTGCTTGTATTGGGATATTAATTTTTCTAATTGTTCATGAAGAAGTACCGCGCTTGTTGTTGTTTTTCTCAATAAAATAAGGTAATTACGTTTTTTTTTTTGCTTAATCTTCTGTTAAAAGCCATATCTCAAGCGTTTTATGCGCGCGCATACTAAACCTACGAGTGTTTCACAGGTCATGTTACTTTCCTCGTGTAAATGTTACTTTTTGAGCTGTGTCGTGTTATATTTGACCATCTGGCACTGGCAACACTGCACGTTACGAGTGGTAAATTTGAAGGAGGGGGAATCTTAGTGCTAGTATTACGTGGCCTTTGTGCTCGCGCTCGACCCGAACTGACCGTTTCAGGCTTAGAAGCCCTGTGGGTCACTATCCCAGGTAGCTTACTGCGCGCGCGCTGCACTACAGCTGACCGATCACTAATCGTCCGTGACCTTCATTTATGTGTTGTTTACGCGCCACCTGGTGCGGCGTTAGTGTCACATATCACGAAAATTACAGCAATGATTGAATCAATAGTTAAGAATTCACACAGTGAATATTATTATGTTTTTGGATATTTTAACTTACCAAATGTAAAATGGGATTTAAATGACTCACCAAAGTATGTTCGGCGCGGAAGTGTTGAAGTGCAAAACGCTACAATAGACTTAGTTAAAAAGTTCTCATGTCTGGGCTTAAGTCAATATAATTATATTACCAACTCTAAAAATAACATCTTAGATTTATTGTTTTCCAACTCGCCACTAGAAGTTCGTTGTTCTGATTATCCTCTCATTAAAATAGACGAATATCATCCCGCGCTTGAAATCATTGGTACTGACATTCTGTCTTCTCCATTTAAGGAGTTACCCCAAGCTAGATTTAGGTATCGCAAAGGTGACTATTGATTCTATAAATAAAAAACTAAGTGACATCTCTTGGAAACCACTGTTAGATTGGCACCCTCCGTTGATTCTTGTTTAGACAATTTTTATGATACTCTTAATGATTTAACACGCAAATTTGTTCCGTTTGATACACGCAACAAAAATCGGTCACTCACGATGGAAAAGAACAAATAACCCTCTGGATTATGACGAATTTTCTATTTTCCGAAAAAGATGCAAAACTATGCACCAAACCAGCTATAATAACTATTTGATATCTACTGAAATAAACATTTAACGCAACCCCAAACAATTTTGGTCCCATATAAAAGAGCGCCGCGGAGGATCATCGTACCCTAAGATCTTTGAACACAACAACAAGACATTTGACTCAGGGCAGTCCATTTGTGATGCGTTTAATGAGTATTTCAGCTCCGTCTTTAGTAAACCTTCTGATGAATATAACTTGCCTCCACTACCCCCTCCCTTCATAGAAACCGGTAATACTCTGTGCGATATTAACACTGACACAGAAGAAGTTATCAAACTTTTTTCATCCCTTGAGCCTAATGTATTCATATTTATAATATCTGTATTGAATATATGTTGTTATATTTATTAAATAAATAAGCAAGAATTCGGTGAAATGTGTAATATATATGTTCTGTATTACTAACTATTAAGTATCTATCATATGATTTATCTATTTATTTCATGAAGTATGCCGTTCCTGAGTCAATTAAAAAAAGTATTTTTAAGTAGGCACTGGCTGAAAATCGGCGCTTTTGTCAATTTATGTGACAATAGCAAAATACCGAGCCAGGTACCTTTTCGCCAAATGAGGGCACATTGTGTAAATTGTAAGTTTTGTGTTTTATGAATTATTATTATTTAGTTTTTTTCTAGTATATAGGTTCTTTTTTTGTTGTTGCATAAGTTGTTTAAGTCTATTTTTATTGTTTTTGTACCTTTTCGCCAAATGAGGGCACATTGTGTAAATTGTAAGTTTAGTGTTTTATGAATTATTATTATTTAGTTTTTTTCTAGTATATAGGTTCTTTTTTTGTTGTTGTATAAGTTGTTTAAGTCTATTTTTATTGTTTTTTTATATTGTTTGTGTCCTCAAGAGAGAATAAAGGTTTTTTATTTCCTTTTCTTTTCTAATGGGGGAGCAGGTACCAATGGTATTCCACCATATTTCATTAAGAAATGTTCGAATAATCTCTCCACATCGCTTACGATAATTTTTAATCGCTAAAAAAGAGATTTGAATTTCGTAAGAATGTTATAGAAACATTTAAAACGAGTTAAAGTTAACCAGTATAAGCATAATTAAAACATACATACACACATACACCAACACACACACACACACACACATACCTATACAGGGTGGCGCATTCAAATCGGTCAGTATGGGAAAGTCTGAAACTATAAGACATACGAAGATTTGTTCTTAGGAACCATGTCACCGATTTTAATAAAAAGAAAAACTGCATTCATACATTTAAAAAAAAACTGTACCCAGCTCGGGAATCGAACCCGGTTGTTTTGAAAAAATAAACTTACACTTTTTCTATTTGGATATCGATTGTGTAGGTCTAAAGCTGTAAATGTCTGCATAAACATGATGTCTAAAATGAATAAAATGCATTGTTTTGACATACTTTTATTTCTCAAAGTAGGTGTTCGAACTGAACACCATTTTTTTCAATACAATTTTCAACACTTTTAGATAACGATCTTACTATTGCATTTTGTATCTTCATGTGGTGAATTTGTGTTAAAATTGACTCAATGGCTGCTTTTAGGTCTTCATCGGTGTCATAGCTTGTTTTGTAAACTTCATCCTTAACGTAACACCATAAAAAATAGCCTAGAGGCGTTAAATCGAGCGACTGTGTATCTACAATATCTACATACTTACTTTAAGTGGGCTTTCCAATTGATTGTTAGTGTTTAATTACTGTAGATAACAAAACTTCCTTAAATGTTAAATTTAATGCAAACCACATGATACGGTGCATGTATGTAATAACTTATTATTAATAAGTTGAGAGGTACAAACAGTCATAGAGACAATTTTACATGCCTGAACTTCTTGAATATTGTAACGGTGGTCACTTGGAACAAATTAAAGTATGTCAACACAATGCATTTTATTTATTTTAGACATCATGTTTTATGCAGACATTTACAGCTTTAGACCTACACAATCGATATCCAAATAGAAAAAGTGTAAGTTTATTTTTTCAAAACAACCGGGTTCGATTCCCAAGCTGGGTACAGTTTTTTTTCAAATGTATGAATGCAGTTTTTATTTTTATCAAAATCGGTGACATGGTTCCTAAGAACAAATCTTCGTATGTCTTATAGTTTCAGACTTTCCCATACTGACCGATTTGAATGCGCCACCCTGTATACATTTCCTTCATTATCATCATAGTATCATCATTCACGGTCTTTTTTTTTGTTTTGTTATATTTTTTTTCTCTTTCTTTTCTTGTATTTTTTAAACGTTATTTAAAATATTATTTTTTTCTTTTTTCTTATGTACTTGCTGTATTTTCGCGGGCAACCGCCTTCATTTCGTTCCTCTTTTGTTTTGAACCGGTAATTGTGATCACCTGTTATTGGCTTTGTACAACAATTGTATGTTCTGTGCCATGTTTGTTGTGTTTGCTATTGGTGGTCAACGAATAAATAAATAAATAAAAAAAAAACTTAGTATTAAGTTACAATTTGACGTAAAAAGCAAAGATGTATCTTTTAAATTTGAAATAAATGTTATATTTTTTTGGGTACAGACGGTATTTTCATTATCAGTTTGAAGTAGACCTTCAGGATCGCACAAAATTATGATCTATTGTTTCTGCCCACTTAGATTAAAATAACAGCATAATGATAAGTACGTACCTGTACATAAAATGCTTCTCCCCTAGTTAAGTAGAATCCTCTGTCGTCTCCCTGCACTGCGAACAGACCTGCTGCCGCTATTGATAGTAACGCTGAAAAATTTATTTTATATATATTAATACTTAATTACAATAAGTAGCATAGGTATATATAAAGCGCAATGCACACTGAGCCCACCGTGCCGTCGACATGCCCTGCGACACTACCCGGCGGCCTGTATAGAAAGAATCATGTCTAACCTATGTATGAAAACTATACCGTCGACAAAAAGTTGGCGACATAATAAGCGGCCCGGCGGGCGCAGTGGGTATTGCGCTATAATAGTACGACTATATCAGCTATCTTCTAGCTTAATTCCCTTCAATATTGGTTCAGTCGTTTCCGAGAGTTGCAGGCAAAATCAGACAGACAAAGAACTCGAATTTATTGTTTTGTTTTTTTGCCGTATAAATCTATAGCGTTTACAGTCACTCAAATTATATTTATGTGTACGGATCGAAAGTTCGGACTAATATTTTAAAGTTGGTTATGCGACAGTGTATTGGTGTCAAACTTTAGTTTACATAGTTTTATTGAGATTGATTTAGAGTCTTATCCAAAAGTGGCTGAATTTCTTTATAGTCGAAAGTATATGTATGTATGTTTATTTAGATTTGTAAATGAAATAGTACTCTCTTTAATTTTACAAAACTACGGACTGCCTTTTTGCAATCTATCTCTATCTGATCCACCCACCGTGGTCGTCCTCTACTGTCATTAATGGAATGACAGTAGACTATGTCATAAGAATTGCTATATATATATATATATATCTCTTCTACAAATTTACTTGCATCCTTCCTCTATGTGCCCAAACTAGCTAAACATATTTTATCTAACTTTTTTACAATAACCTCCCTCATGTCAGACTATTCCTCACTTGATCATCATTCATCCATCATCATTTCTCAGCCAATAGACGTCTACTGCTGGACATAGGCTTTATTTTTACTTTTGCAAGATTTCCACAACAACCTGTCGTGCACTGCCACCACTCAACGGCCTTTCTTCTTCTTCTTCTGGACTTTCAGCAAGTCGTTGGTCCACCTTGTTGGAGGCCCACACTGTGTCGTCAGGTACGTGGCCCCTACTCCAGAACCTTCGAGCCCTCATTCGATCACATAGCATAAAATTATAATTTAAAAACTTTATTTTGCATACTTGCTAACAACGCCAGCGCCAACTTGAGCATAACAAGGCTGGTGTACTTGATGGCGACGGTCTCCTTGGACGAGATCATCGCGAGCTGCAGCACTGACAGCACACAGAACACGCCTAGAGTTGTCACGCCGATCACCGCCACCACGCCAGCTATGTACACCGTGCCTGGAATAGGAAATAACGTTGGATTTAATATCATATGTAGAGTTGATGAATTTAAATGAAGCTAATTTGCCGGGATCGTAGAGAGTGGCGATCGATAGTCTGTTAACAAAAAAGGAACCGCATTCACAGTAATTTAACGGAGCCCCAACTTTTCATCACCATTCGTTGTAGTCCGAATTCAATTTTAAAATCTTATTTTAAAACTAAATGGTACCAACATGAACAACAACTTAAGAAATCCATTGACTGAATTAACCGAGTAATCGCTTAAAATACGTGCAAAATGCATACAATCCAATTGAGAAGTCAAATAATAATGTTAAAACTAATATGATATGTAGAGTTGCTGGGTTAAAGAAAAAGCTAGGGAGGTTTGCCACGATCGTACAAAGTGACGATCGAACGAACCTGGTTTCGAACCTGGAACCATGGTTTCGTGTTACATGCAATAGGTTAACAGGGCGGGAAGAATATTTTTTAACGTTACAACATCACGTCAAACATAACAAGAACACAAAAGATAAAATAAGAAAAGTCTGTGGAGTGTCGGAGGAGAATACTGTGTAGTGTCGGTTTGGAATAGCACTTTCCCATTTCTTCCCATAGGTGTTGGTAAAGGTGACTAAGGGTATTAAGCCTTTTTAAGTGAGTTTTGGGCGATGCAGTTGGAGACCCATCACCAACAACCTTTATTTCACGATATTTTCCCGCTATAATAAGGGCTGAGAAATTTCTTATTCTGAAGCTGGTAGCCAAAGCTTATCTAGGGATTAATTAGCGTGAGTGTATGTATGTAAGAATTATATCAGCACCTAATAAACATATAATAAGAGATGGGATAGTGAGAGATTTTTTTTTATATTTTTCTCTTTGTATTTGTTTATATTGTTTGCAATTCGTATATCAGCTTGATATATATATTTCCATTTAAAATATATAACGACAGTCAGTACAATGCTGTAGTAGAAATGAAGCCAAATTTGTAACAAAAAAACTAGCGTCAGTTGCACTTAACTCTTTCGATGAAGCCATATTTAAACAGATGGTCAGGTGTAACAAAAGATAAAGCGATTAGCTCAATGAAGCGCAAGAAGTTTAAAGCATCCAGAATAATAAATTTTACTAAATTTATTTTTCATTATTTTCAATAAACGATTCATCCTATTAATATTATAAAGGCGAAAGTTTGTAAGTATGGATGTATGGATGTTTGTTACTCTTTCACGTAAAAACTACTGAATGGATTTGAATTAAACTTTACCACAATATAGCTTATACATCAGAATAACACATAGGCTACAATTTTTGAGGTTTTATTAAATTAATTAAAAAAACGCCTTAAGCTTTGTCATAAGCAAATTTGACAGTACGAAGTCTGTCGGGTCAGCTAGTATTTAATAAACCGTGTTATTCTAGAAGGAATGAAAGTTATGTATGTATCACGATTGAATAACCGATTATAATTTTAAGTCTTTTAATATCGGATGTTAAATGCTCAAGCTCACCTATATCCACACTTATTATTAAGAGGTAAGTAAATCAGACACCAATCAAATGATTTTAAAAATTTATTTAACCTACAATCTTCAGAAGAAACAGGCAATCAACACTAAAAATTTCAGGGTGAGCAGTGATTGAAGAAACCTTAGACCCACTATTACTTTTATATTAACGAACCTGGCTTTATAAGACTGAGTGACTATACCTAAATTAGGATAGTGTCATTACTATTTTAAGGGACTTTGAAGCATGTTTTTGTGAAATATGAACGGATTGTTTCAGTGTATCAATTTAAATACATTTTTGGCGGAACTTCATTATCATCCCAGCCCCATCGAGGTGCCCTGGATTAGTCTACCAGGCTGTTGGCCTAGTGAGGGTTCGAAGACTAACGACTGCTATAAATTTTGGAAATCGAGCAGGGAACAGATAGTAACATAAGCGTTGGTGATCCAGCCAAATCGCCCAATAGTCTTCTTACTACACCTACGAAAAGTTATAAGCCAAGATAAGAGCTATTCTAAGCCTTCAACGCTTCATCATATAACGAGCTAAATGATGAGAGGAATCACCAGGCTATTTAGCATGTAAAATTCTAAAACTAATACGTCCCATTTCGTTGGTTCACGGAGGCAATTACTTACTGCAATGCTACGTGTCTTTAGATAGAATACCGTTAAATCCGAGCACTACTTTTGTTACTGGGTCTACTGTTCCGCTTGTAACTCCCTTGATAGGGTCAGAGGTTCCGAGGTAAAGCGATTAACGTCATAGATGAGGGAGATTGTATGAATGTAATAAAATTTCTTAGTTTGGGGAAGTCATGGGGTAGTGCTATTCTAAACCGACACTAGGGCAGTGTGTTTAATTGTTTTCCGATATTAGAATAACCGTGTTGAATTGAATACTTAGAGGTTAGATCAACGTTATTAGAAAGTTGCAAAAATAAGATATTCTCTTTACCCGCTCGCGGAACGTGCCATTTTTTGGGCAGCCGTTGCGATTATTATTTATTTATAATACGTTCTCATGTCTAACAATACAGGTAACGGGTTCGGATCCTGCTGTGAACATTCATGTAAATGCTGAATACTAATGTGTAATTTTTCAGTCTTGGACGTTATTTAATGTGATGTCGTGTATTTATCCCTTACCACAGTTCATTGTTCCGTTCAGAGGCTAACTTGCTTTGAGTAAAATTTCTATATATACATTTATTTAATTATATTAAAGTATGGCGGTAAACTACGTTATGCTATTTTTTTTACTATTAAAACATGATAGAAAGAGAGAGCTTAGAAAAGCACTGCCATATTTCTTCATATGGGTGATCGTAAGTAAGCGACTAGGATGTCGGGGCTTTGTAAGTGATTTCTGAGCGATGCGGATGGAAACCAATCACGAAAAACATTTATTTTACAATTATCTCATCGCTTAACATTCAAAAGTGGCTGAAGAATTCTGATTCCAAATCTCTGGCTACCCTTTTAGGGATTTGTAGCCGTGAGTATATGTAAGTATGTAGAAAACAGAGGTAAATCACCAGACATTCATACACTTGACACAAATGTATCCGCCTACTTGTACTATACGAGTTACGTAATACCAAGATGCTTCGCTCGTTCGTATAACATTGACCTCGATAGATATTTACCATAGAAATTGAATGGCTTTTAATATATTATACGACACAGCGTGATGGTATTTTTAATTGAGCTAATGTAGAAAGTAATATTTTTCTTTCACCATACATATACACACGGCTGTAAATCCCTAGTAGGGGTAGACAGAGCTAAGGAATTAAAAGTTCCTCAGCCACTTTTGTAAAGTTGAGTGGGGAAAAGAGGGTAAATTAAAGGTTGTTGGTGATGGGTCTCCAACCACAGCGCCCAACAATCTCTTAAAAGCCCCAATACCGTTAGTCGCCTCTTACGTACACCCACCGGAAGAAATGGGGTAGTGCTATTCGAAGCCGTCATTACACAGCATTCACCTCTTTCGCCATTCCTGAATTTATCATCCTGGTTTTCCCACGGGTGTCATAAGAAGCGTTTTAGGGCTCATTAAGTGATTGTTGGGTGTTTTGTTAAAGATCCGAAATGGAAGATATGTTTTATAAAATATAATAGCTTTTACTGATTAAAAGACAAGCATACACCTCATGACACCGTGAGTATAAAGTTAGCAGGCAGGCGGCGGGAACACGAATTAAAAAGCAAGAGCGAAGTGCACGCTGCCTTACTCTTTTTTAGGATTACAGCTGTGAATATAGGAACCTAATAAATTATGTTTCATGCTTAAATTACCTGTCTACTTTAATAGAATTCAGCATACAAGAATACAATAGTATTCATGTAATAAAAACGAAACTAAACAATACCATGTCAATAAATTGTCCTATAGCTTATATTGGAAAATTATTTCTAATTAGTAAATTATACACCTATCTATAGCATTACTGACTAACAAATTCTCGAAACAAAATGATAGACGTAAAAAAATACATTGTCAATGCTATAACCGTTATGAAATTAAAAAAGATGGCTCACAGAAAAAGACTTAAAAAGTAGTAACAAAAGTAGCACAAAACCGTTTAAATAAGCCCTAAACTTTGTGTACCGATTTTTATTGCCTTATGTTCAGAAAATCTGAAAAACAGCGTTGATTTTAGCCAAATGATCATCACTTAACCTAGTTGTACGATGATTTTATCGCACCAGCGAATAATAGTTTTCTTTCTTCCTTTCATATATGCTCACGGCCATAAATCCCAAAAAAGGGGTAGCCAGAGCTTCAGAGCTAGAAAGTCCTCAGCCACATTTGGAAATTGATAGGAGAAAACATGGTAGAGATAAAGTATCGTTGGTGATGGGTCTCCAACGGCATCGCCCTAAAAGCACTTAAAAAGCACCAATTCCCTAAGTCGCCTCTTACGTACACCCACAGGAAGAAATTATGTAGTGCTATTACAAACCGTCACTATTTAAGCATAAACTTTACATATTTCTTTCACTAGTTAACTTTCATCCATCCTCTCTATGTGTCTAACTCATCTTAAAATTCCTTTTTCTATCTTTTTAAGAATGTCGATTCTTTAATTTTTGTGGAAGCCCACCGAAGCGGGCTATACTAATATGATCCCTATAAAATATATACACATACATATTATAAAATAAAAAAAATATAGAATAGCATGTGTAAGTTGCATGTATCGCAAATGTTAAAATCACGTAATACGTAGTCGGTTGTTGATACAACGTCGGCGGCCGTCATTAAACAATAGACAGTGACATTGAAAAGTGCAGTCGCATCGTAATTGGCAATTACTCACAGATTGCACAGCGATGACAAAACTGCTTTGCTATTATCTAAATAGTAAATTTTGTACGAAGTAGTATCGAAGTAAACTGCGAAAAGTTTTAACACTGTCATAATTGTTTATTTTAGAGGGAAATGCCGTGTAGTGCCGGCTTAGAATGTCACTACCCCTTTCTTCCCTCGGGTGTCGTAAGAGGCGACTAACGGTATAGGGCTTTTTGAGTGGTATTTGGGGAATGCGGTTGGACACCCAATAACATCTATTCTAGAATCTTTTTCCCAAACAAATTCTAAAAGTAGCTGAAGAATGCTGATTCTGAAGCTCTGGCTACCCCTTTTCGGGGTATATAGCCGTGAGTATATGTATGTATGTACGAGTAAAATGAGACCACGGGCGACACAGAATAACAAGGCAGGCATGAAACATTTATGAAGCTTCAGGGGTTTGCTAGCATCGTTCCTAAACTTACTGCTATAATCGAGGAAAGAATTCTAATCTAAAAATCAAATCACCAGTCACTTCTGTATGTTGATCGCTATTTTCAAGAGTGCTATTCTAATCCTACATTAAAGTAATCTATCGAAAACACTACATGAGAACAGAACATAACAATGTTCATCACATATTAACATAACTACACAATATTTGATGCATACTTGCACGTATGACAGTGAGTCATTGTCTTTTGAATTGAAAAAAGATATATGTTCCGCTAATTTAGACTTAATTGTAGGTTGTATAGAATCATTTTTCGTTTGACAACCTTGACATTGGCGGAATATGAATATTATTGACGCGGCGAGGTTGCAGTGGCAAGATTTGATGTGACAGTTTATATGGCGATATATTTTATATGTGTATCTCCGTAGAGATACACATATAAAATATATATAGGTATATCGTTTTTAGCGATAAGACCGCCATTGTACCTCACTGTAAACTGTATGTAAATTTGTGTTTGATGTGCAATAACGAGTTATTCTTTTCTATTCTAGAGATGGTGGGGAAACTATTACGTCTCCATATAATAATGACTTTTTGTTAGATAATTTTAGGATCATACTTAGGGCCGCTTTGCACACGAGGACCGTAAATAGTAGCAATCGATAGTCTCTGCCTACCCTAATGGGACCTAATGGCGTCACTATATATAAATACATATGATTGTTACTAAGACAGTACATACATACATATACTCACGGCTATAAACCCTAGGTGGGGTAGCCAGAGCTAAGGTATGAGAAATTCCCCAGCCACCTCTGGAAAGTTGAGTGGGGAAAAGATGGTAAAATAAAGGTTGTTGGTGATGGTTCTCAAACCGCATCGCCCAAAAATCCCTTTAAACCCCCAATACCGTTAGTCACCTCTTACGTACACCCACCGGAAGAAATGAGGTAGTGCTATTCTAAGCCGACACTACACAGCTAAGACAGAACATCAGACAACAAAATGGTATATAATAGCCAGTGGCGGAAGGAAGGCGATGGCATGTTGTGATTATGAGTGACGCTTTATACAAGGGACATCCCGCATAGCAAATCCTAGGACATACTCTTACACTGACACTACCTACTAAACTATACGTTATTGAACAACCTGTTATTTAATATTTAGAGCTGTGATTTGCTGTGTAGTGTCGGCTTAGAATAGCACTACCCCTTTTCTTCCGGTGGGTGTACGTAAGAGGCGACTAACGGTATTGGGGCTTTTTAAGGGATTTTTGGGCGATGCGGTTGGAGACCCATCACCACCAACCTTTATTTTACCATCTTTTCCCTACGCAACTTCCAAAAGTGGCTGAGGAATTTCTAATTCGTTAGCTCTGGCTACCCCTTCTAGGGATTTATAGCCGTGAGTTTATGTATGATATTTAAAGAAAGAGAAGAATTGATTTTAGTTCTATGGTAATGTTTGGTGTGTGCTTAGTGTAGATTGCTGTAAATTTTGACAAAAGCCGGAATAAAATACTCACGATTATTACTACTAACAAAAGAGGTAGCCAGAGCTTTAGAACTGTTCCCGGGCATATCACTAATCAGTCATTTCAACAGTCACAGAAAGAGAGGCTGTAGTGATATTCTAAGCTGGTACTACACAGTATACTAAGTCTGTTTGGACCGACAGAGCTTAAGAAGACTTCTTTAAAGGTTCAGAAACTGTAAAAGTTTGCTGTTTCGTTTTAGGTTAGGGACTAAGGGTACATACATACATATACTCACGGCTATAAATCCCTTGAAGGGGTAACCAGAGCCAGGAAATTTGAAATTCCTTAGCCGCTTTAGGAAGTTGCGTGGGTAAAATATGGTGAAATAAAGGTTGTTAGTTATGGTTCTGCAACCGCATCGCCCAAAAATCCCTTAAAAGCCCCAATACCGTTAGTCGCCTCTTACTAGCCCCACCGGAAGAAATGGGGAAGAGCTATTCTACGCCGACACTATACAGCTAAGAGTATTATAGGACTAAGGGTATTATATATAATAATGTATTAGCGGGGATCGAACCTGCGACCTCCGTTTATGCGCCCTACGTCGTCGCTCTGCCAATTGAGCTATAATGTCAACCGCTAGTGTCGAAATTTTTCTTTCCTTGATTTATTAGTAATAATCCCCACATGAGGTTTTCATGAACAAAAACATTCTAATAATGTATTTTCCTGTATTGTAAGATGTTGCAATACAGTGGAAACTTTATACCTGAAGTATTAGTCACATCACATAAGTACTAACCTTGTACTACAAGTAACAAGCTATTCCATTATGTAAAACTAAAGAACCGTGCGACTTTCAATTATGTAATTATTAAGAGCATTTGACCTGAATATATGACTGATTTTACTTTAAAACGAAACCTACCTAGCTCATTCCTATATTCACGCCTGTTATTACAAAAGGAGCATGCCATAGTTTCGAAATTAATGAATGCTCAGCCACTTTTGGAAGTTGAAAGGGGAAAAGAATTTCTGAAACCCTAATAAGCTAATATTTTTATATTAAATAATATGGTTAAAATTGCATTATGTTATATATTTTACAGCTCGTCTTGTCCAATATCATAATATTGTATATCCTTATAATTACTCGTAATCTATACATATCGTATAGTGTCGGCTTATAAAATCTCTACCCTGTCTCTTCTTAAAGATATTGGGTGATCTAAAGGACCTTGGGCTTTTGGGGAATTATGTTACTCCTTCGAGAATAATTTTAACATATTATTGTAATCCCATATTTGCTAACACTCTGGCTACCCTCTTTTGGGATAGCCGTCATACTCGCAATATTACCTAACTTACTTGTTTTGCTTTCGAAGCTCAAAGCTAAATCGATTGATTGAATAAGTTAGACTTATAAAGGCTTCGATTTTCCACCATACAAGTGACAAAAACGGGTCACAGAAGGGTGTTGTGAATCGTAATCATGCACTCGAAACACCTGCATTGCTTTGTACAAGTAAAACATCTTAGTATTCAGGTCTCACTACGCTATTCCTACTTATAAGGGTAGGCTGATGAGTGTAGACTGTCGCTGTAGATGACTGACAGTGGCAGAGTTACTAGTTATTCTGATTATCACGAGGCATATTTGCTTCCTTATATTTAGGTAGCTGCCAATTGTCACTAGGCCAATTGATATGACCTATTATCTGATACAGAATAATAATGAAACCCTCGGTGGGGAAATAAGGGAGTGCTAACGATATTTTTTGTGTATATTTTTTATATAGTTGAATTACTTAAAATATTGTTAACGCTAAAAATACAAGCAAACACTTATAGTTCAATAGGAATGGCGAGTTATAATTTTTCTCGTTACTGTTTTAAGAATCGTCTCGAAATAATATAAATTTAATTAGTAGTACACGTGTATTTTCACCAGGTTGATGTGTATGAAGGCGTGAGGTGATGTTATATAATTACGTATAATGTCGGCTAAGAACAGCACTACCCCAACTCATACCATGGATTTCCTCAGAGGTAGCTAAGAGTAGGAAGCTTTTTAGAAAATTTATGGGCGATGCGGTTGTTTTTTTTTATACTCTATATTGTCCCTGATTGTCAATCTGAGTTATAGTCTGATTTTTAATTCGAGTCAGTAAAATGACAGGTGCAACTGTCACTGATACATACAAATCAAATCTTTTTGTATGAATCAGTGACAGTTGCACCTGTCATTTTACTGACTCGAATTAAAAATCAGACTATAGATAGTTAGCGTTTTAGAATTCCAATTCATTCCATTCGGTATGGCATGTATAGGCCATCTACAGGATGCCAATAAATGAGACAATCTAAATAGCCAAGCCACTTCGCCAATCCGCAAGCAAATTCGAAATATACTCATTTGATTGGCCTACTTCATTGGCTTCTTCCTCTTCTCCTACTTTCACGGGAAGCCAATATTGGACTGGCCTATTGTGATTTCATCTACAGGCGTCGTATACATGTACCATTAGATTTCTTAGTTAGTTTGACATTAGGGTGTCAACGTTAGCCGAATGACACCGACGACGGTGACACTGAATGACACAATCACCATTTAGTAAGTCAAGTTTCTGATAACACGTAATTAACAAGTGTTCTTAACGACTTGCCTGGAATGCGGTTTGGTTATATTTGGAAATATTAATATAGTATTGATGGTGTATATCCTCAAAAGTGCATAGAGGTAATTGAAAATAAATAGTTAGTTTCAGTTTTAATTGTAATAGTTCACTATATTATGATGATATGTAAAATGATAATAAAATTGTTAACTTGTGATGTGCGATAAAAAGTACATTATCATCAAATAGTAATTTCCAAAAATACATACATACATATACTCTCGGCTGCAAATCCCTAGAAGGGGTAGCCAGAGCTAAGGAATTCGAAATACCTCAGCCACTTTTAAAAGTCGAGTGGGGAAAAGATGGTCATATTAAGGTTGTTGGTGATGGGTCTCCAACCAAGCCCAAAAATCCCTTACAATCCCCAATACCGTTAGTCGCCTCTTACAATCACAAATGTGGATCGTCGGTTTTTTCGTCGGTAGTGCTATTCTAAGCCGACACTACACAGTAAAATAAACAACACATATCTTTAAATATGTCCTATGTCTATCGACTTCAATTTGAACTATAGGTTGATACCATAACGCGTTCAGTAATTAAGCTGTGGTCACTTAACGAGCGGTCGGAATGCGGTGTCGATTTCGGTGTGAGGAAACTTATTGTGGAAGGTTCTAGAATGTCGTACTTGACAGGTCAGGTGATTAGATTGTCACTCCTTATCTGGGTCTAGTTTTACTTACAAGTTATAAGTTGTGTGGTGAATCACTCTCTATACTCATAATGTGAAGATTTAGTAGTAACTAGTGGACCGCCCCGGCTTCACACGGATGGTGTTAAATATTTTTGACTGCTTACCCCGCTTGCTTAGCGTGATGATATATATCCTATGTCCTTTTCCTGGTTCTAATCTACCTCTCAAACAATTTTCAGCCAGATCGGTTCATCCGTCTTGAGTTGTAAATAGTGTAACTAACACCATTTTATCCACCAGATATCCAGGTGCGTAATGGATGACCAAGGCTGTGTGGCAAAATGTGGCTGGAATGCTCCCTTTTTTCAAAACGCCACTTTTCTCCTAATTAATTCTGAATTCGTTGCCCCAACTTACCCTTTTAAGGGATTTTAATTTGTAGGTAGGTCATACCTCCATTTACAATCAGGTAACTGATAAACATAATAGAGTGACAGTCACGGATAGAACTCTCACAAAGAACAAATACTTGGTAAAGGATGCAGGAACCTTATAGATGCAAGGATAGACATTAGACAAACTACATTTAGTTATGTTGGGGGAGCAATTTTCATCAGTGGACGTCTGTAAGCTGCGATGTCAATTAATACAAAATAATGTATCTAAATTTTATTTATTTGTACAAAGAAAACCATCAGTTTAATAACGTAAATATCACAAAAAACCTTATTTACGGCTGGTTCTTAAACCAATTGAAAGTAAGCATATATTAAGCTATTAGCTAGCATTGTTTAAGCTAAGCCCAACTAGACATTAATATTAAGATCTGTTCATCTTTTATTTATAAAGAGGGTTAAGAAAATAATAAAATGTAACACGATAGTTCCAGATTATGGCGAATTCCCAAGCAAGTGGTAGTGGGTTCGTAAGTTGGATAAATCCCACACTCGCAAAGTTCAATAAAACAATGGAATTTCTCCTACGAATAAAGAATTTTGAACGGAGTTTAGGAACTTTAATTAAAGCTAATTACACACAATTCCAAATAACTACGTCTTCCTGCATAGCTAGTACGGGGACTTTTTACCTAGATATCGCGTAGTATAAAATTGCCGTCTCTTAAGCACTTACTTAGAATCATATATAGGCATCTCATTCTAACCGACATCGTAACGATAAAATAAAGAAAGAAAGAAAGAGAAAGAGAGACATTTATTCGCTGCACAGATTAGCAAGAAACATACAGTTAAACATAAAAAGAAAAATAGAAGCATTGACTCAAACAACATTGTAAAAAAAACATGAATAAAATAATTTTTAACAAAAAGAAAACTGACTTCATAGTTGGAAAAACAACCGAAAATAAACAATCTAGTACTAAAAAGTACGAAATAAGTTTTTTAATAGAATATGAGTTCTGTTATTAATACCTTAGCAATTTCTTTATTCCACAATTCCAAATAACTACGTCTTCCTGCATAGCTAGTACGGGGACTTTTTACCTAGATATCGCGTAGTATAAAATTGCCGTCTCTTAAGCACTTACTTAGAATCATATATAGGCATCTCATTCTAACCGACATCGTAACGATAAAATAAAGAAAGAAAGAAAGAGAAAGAGAGACATTTATTCGCTGCACAGATTAGCAAGAAACATACAGTTAAACATAAAAAGAAAAATAGAAGCATTGACTCAAACAACATTGTAAAAAAAACATGAATAAAATAATTTTTAACAAAAAGAAAACTGACTTCATAGTTGGAAAAACAACCGAAAATAAACAATCTAGTACTAAAAAGTACGAAATAAGTTTTTTAATAGAATATGAGTTCTGTTATTAATACCTTAGCAATTTCTTTATTCCACATGCGTCAGTTCAACCTACCTAAATATTACAATTCTCTTAAATTAATTTGTGAGCCGGTGCCAGCCTCAATGATAATTGATAATAAGAAGTGTGTATTTCGCACTTCATATATGTGAAATGTAGGGTACCTTGTAGTTGTAGGGTAAATTGATTTTTGTACGTATTACCATTTAAAACGTTAGGCGATAGATATATATTGTTTAGATTGTAATAATCAAAGATAGATAGTAGGGTGAATTTACTTTTGTTTGATTGGCACCGACTCAAAAATTAATTTAAGAGAATTGTAATATTTAGGTAGGTTGAACTGACGCATGTGGAATAAAGAAATTGCTAAGGTATTAATAACAGAACTCATATTCTATTAAAAAACTTATTTCGTACTTTTTAGTACTAGATTGTTTATTTTCGGTTGTTTTTCCAACTATGAAGTCGGTTTTCTTTTTGTTAAAAATTATTTTATTTTACGAGTTTTAGAGATGGGTAGACCTGGCAAAGATGCCTCTCAGATAAGGAAGCGACGGTTACTGTATTATTTTTCGTATTTCCGGTATTTCTATTATAGTACGACATTAATTAGGCTCAACCATATATAACCTTACATTGTTCTTAAAATCCTTCGAAAGGCGATGGTCTACAATTCTACATCTCAAGAAAGACTCAAACGTTCACGCTGAATATCCCTGAAGGGGATAGCAGAGGTAGTAATACTTCTGAATATCACGTGACATTGTCATCTGTTGTTCAGAGTACCCACGATTTGCTTAGGCAGTGTTCTCACGTTATACAGGGCAGGCCTATCGGCGTTTTGAACAAATACACTGTCACATGATTGTGAGTTTCGACAGTCCCCTCGATTTCCTGGGATGCCATCATCAGATCCTGGTCTCATGGTACTTTCTCGGTAACAATAACATAACAAAAGAAATGTTTATAGTGAACCTGTACTTCTCTTCATAAAAGCTACGAAGAGGAGTATAAATCTATATAGAATGTGGAAAGAACCACCTACCTAGTGATTGAGGACCCACACCTTCCATCATCATCAGCTCAGCAGCATAACAATATGATTTTCAGAAGCAAATGCCAATATAAGTTCAGAAAATATGTAAAACGCGGTACATTTGCCTATAAAATTTGAGGGTTCCCCTCGATTTCTCCAGGATCCCATCATCAGACCCTGATATCCTCATCATGGTACCAATCCGGGAGTATCTTCTTTCGAATAAAAAAATAATAATCAAAATCGGTTCATAAATGGCGGAGTAATCGGCGAACATACATAAAAAAAAAAAAAAATATACTGGTCGAATTGAGAACACTCCTTTTTTTGAAGTCGGTTAAAAAATATATAATAATAATAGAAAAAACAATGTAATACGGAACGTATTACAAAGCAAAGGTAGAAAATAAAAAACTTTTTTTTAAATAACAACATAAGTTGACCATTTACATAGAAATAGCACTCGTGCTAGTCCTCGTGATTTAAGTTTCGTTATTCTTCTATCAGAAACTTTTCTTTTTGCATTCTGTCCCCGGCTTTGCACGAGTAGTAACCCTTTTTAACCGACTTCAAAAAAAGGAGTGTTCTCAATTCGACCGTATTTTTTTTTTTTTTTTTATGTATGTTCGCCGATTACTTCGCCATTTGTGAACCGATTTTGATTATTATTTTTTTGTTCGAAAGAAGATACTCCCGGATTGGTACCATGGTGAGGATGTCAGGGTCTGATGATGGGATCTTGGAGAAATCGAGGGGAACCCTGAAATTTTATAGGCAAATGTACCGCGTTTTACATATTTTATGAACAAGTATTGGCATTTGCTTCTGAAAATCATATTGTTATGCTGCTGAGCTGATGATGGAAGGTGTGGGTCCTTAATCACTAGGAGTAAGGAAACAGTTCTTTCACCATTCTATAAAGATTTATGCTCCTCTTCGTAGCTTTTATGAAGATAATACAGGTTCACTCAACATTTCTTTTGTTATGTTATTGTTACCGAGAAAGTACCATAAGACCAGGATCTGATGATGGCATCCCAGGAAATCGAGGGGACTGTCGAAACTCACAATCATGTCACAGTGTATTTGTTCAAAACGCCGATAGGCCTGCTCTGTATAACGTGAGAACGTGGGTCCAAGCAAAGCGTGGGTACTCTGAACAACAGGTGACAATGTCACGTGATATTCAGAAGTATTACTACCTCTGCTAACCCCTTCGGGGATATTCGGCGTGAACGTTTGAGTCTTTCTTGAGATGTAGAATTGTAGACCATCGCCTTTCGAGGGATTTCAAGAACAATGTAAAGTTACATATAGTTGAGCCTATTTAATATCGTATAATAATAGAAATACCGCAAATACGAAGAATAATAGGTACAGTAACTGTCGCACTGCCTAATACGAGAGGCATCTTTGCCAGGTCTACCCATCTCTAAAACTCGTAAAATAAAATAACTTTTAACAAAAAGAAAACCGACTTCATAGCGGGAAAAACAAACGAAAATAAACAATCTAGTACTAAAAAGTACGAAATAAGGTTTTTAATTGAATATGAGTACTGTGATTAATACCTTAGCAATTTCTTTATTCCACACGCGTCAGTTCAACCTACCTAAATATTAAAATTCTCTTAAATTAATTTTTGAGTCGGTGCCAGTCAAACAAAAGTGAATTCACCCTACTATCTATCTCTGATTATTACAATCAAAACAATATATATCTATCGCCTAACGTTCTAAATGGTAATACGTACAAAAATAAATTTACCCTACAACTACAAGGTATCCTATATTGTACATGTGTATGAAGTGCGAAATACACACTTATTATTGTCAATCATCCCGCAGGCTGGCACCGGCTCACAAATTAATTTAAGAGAATTTTAATATTTAGGTAGGTTG
Organism: Bedellia somnulentella; assembly: GCA_963576735.1. NCBI lineage: Eukaryota > Metazoa > Arthropoda > Insecta > Lepidoptera > Bedelliidae > Bedellia > Bedellia somnulentella. The sequence goes on along the minus strand of OY755187.1, from coordinate 8,760,894 downwards.
AACTGACGACGCGTGTGGAATAAAGAAATTGCTAAGGTGTTAATCACAGTACTCATATTCAATTAAAAACCTTATTTCGTACTTTTTAGTACTAGATTGTTTATTTTCGTTTGTTTTTCCCGCTATGAAGTCGGTTTTCTTTTTGTTAAAAGTTATTTTATTTAATTATATTTTATATTATACAAGTTTTGAAATTTATCCCTTATAAAGGTATAATTCTCAAATTATTGCTTAACACTGACAGTTTTTTTTCAAAACAGATGAGGAGTTTTTAATCGACTTAAAAAAAGGAGAAAGTTATCAATTCGTCGAATATATTTTTTATTGAGATTAGTCAAAGTCTCAAGCTGTATAATATAATTATGTTTTAGGTTGTTTAATGATATAAAAATCTGAATTGAACGAGAACAGATGTATAGTGAAATTCTAATGCAGTGTTGAATACACAATGTTATCATGTTCATTCAAGCTTGTGGGGTGAGTGTTACTTTGAATCATACAGACATACATTATTACAATATTTCTATATTATAAACTTTCTATGTGATGAGAGATTCAATTGTAACTACATTTCTTTGAATTGAATAGAATAGGTGACCTTATAGTCATGAACTTGATCCGACCGCCCATCAATATTATTATAGTAAATACAGTAGGTTCACGACCCGGAGGTATTGGGTTCATCTCAAATTCTTTTTGTGAGTGCAACCCCCGATTTATTATGAATTTGAGGCGGAATCTTAAGCGAAAATTAAGAGCATTCTGGCTTCGTTGGGCATGTAAGGCTGTCGAAGTTGGCTATTATAACAATAGTATAAGTGTAAGCCTGCAACCAGCAACTATGCCAGCGTGGTGGACTATAGCTAACTACCCTGTTTAAGTTAGGCTTCAGCTCTTGGGTGAGGATTTAACCTTTCACGTCCCGCCGGCTCCCAGAGTAGCCAGAAGTAAAAGTACCGTCGAACCCCGATGGCTCCCCGTGGAGCCGCCGATGGCCAGCTTACCGTGATCGAATTAGCCCCTTATTTCTTTAATTTTAACAGTTGAATTACGTTTTTATTGATATCAACGGCTTGTGTATGAAGTGAGCTTTTAACTTGTCCTTCGCTAGTGCTCGGGAAGTCACAGGTTAAGGGTTGTAATAAATGAAATGAAGCACCAAATAAACCCATCTTACATTTACCTCCTGATTCGTTTTTGCACGCATAGATGGCTCTCAGTCTTAAGCTCCATAGCTTTTCTATACTCACGGTTAACATCCCAAAACAGGGAAGCCCGAGCTTCTAAATAATAAATTAGGGAAGATAAAGAAATAAGGGATGTTCGATGATGGACTTAAAGCCACATCATCTTAAAATCCAAAAACCAAAAACCCATATCTACACGTACAAATCCCGCGGAAAAAAGAGGGCTAATGCTATTCTAAGCCAACTCTACACAGCTTGATCTACTTATAACATCAACGGCACACGTATCAGTAATATATGTCATATAATACACAGATCGGTGAGTAGTGTGTGTATGTGTGTGTGTGTGTGTGTGTGTGTTTGTGAATGGTGACAAATGTACTCGATAACAAAAGGCTATTAATGCTTTTCATCCAACGTTCACTGAGTTAGCTTTAGAAATTATGAGCGGCATTCATAATTTCTCTGTGTTAGACTTTGGGATGCGGCTCCGAAAACAGCGATAAGCGGAGCGATTTGTCTCAGGTCCTATTTGGCCTCGTCATAGTAAAATTTATGTTAACACTCCGAACATACATTCATGCATAAAATCACGGCTATTAAAATCCCTAAAAGGGGTAGCCAGAGCTTCGGAACGAAAAAAACCTGAGCCACTTTTGGCAGTTATTAAGGTGTTGAAACAAAGGTTTCTGGTTATGGGTTCCATCCAAAAATCACTTAAAAAGCCCCGACATCCTTGGCCACCTGTTACGAACACCTACGGGAAGAAATAAGGTAGTGCTATTCTAAACCGACACTACACAGCTCCGAAAAATCAAAAAGGTACATACATATACTCACGGCTACAGATCCCTAGAAGGGGTAGCCAGAACTTCCTCAGCCACTTTTGGAAAGTTGAGTGGGGAAATGATGGCAAAATAAAGGATGTTGGTGGTGGGTCTCTTAAAAGCCCCAATACCGTTAGTGGCCTCTTACGTACACCCACCGGCAGAAATGGGGTAGTGTTATTCTAAGCCGAAACTACACAGCGTATATCAGGGAATCTCTCAGGAAAAAAAGGAATTATTGCATTATCGTAGGAGATATTTTAATGGATTTACAAAACCGATTTTGATAATTCTTTAACGGAGGGAGTAAAATTTTATTTTGAGTAATATATAAAATGTTTAGGCTAACCGAAGTGTTCGATTTCTAGTATACGAATTGTCGCTAACGGCACCGCTATGTCGCGTAAAACCGCTTATATTATGGCCTCGCTTTTTAGTAAGCGAATGTGAATGTGTTGTACAGGTATTTGTGGCACAATGAGCATGAATAGAAGGATTTAGTACAAATCTGTTATTAACATGTTTTTGTACTATTGAGTTTAGAGATATTGTGGAATTTGGTTATATATATCTATGACTTAATTTTTTTAGTTTTAGTTTTAACTGTTTAATACCAATATAAGGTAATAAAAATAAGGCTATAAAACAAAAAGAGGTGTATCCTGACTTAAAAATTCTTCATCCACCTTTGAACGGGGGATAATTGTAAAATAGAAAAATACCGGTGATAGGTCTCCAAGGCAGAATCAACCAAAAATCACTTAAAAATCCCGATACCTTAAATCACCTTGTAAAATATCCGCGGGAAGAAATGGGATAGTGCTATTCTAAACCGACAACACACAGCTATTTCTTAGTTGATCTACAAATAAATCCGTGTGCTACGGTCAAAACTTCTACAAGAGATGAAAGTAGACGCAACTCGGTACTAGTAACAATAGTCAATTTATTTGGTCACGAATAGATCTAAGTAAATAAATACACCACGCTCGATTGCGCATACTTTATGTACGAATAATTTAATGTCTTCATCACGTGGATTCTCTATACCTTTCTATGGAGTTTGTATAATCATTATTGTAATGTATAATATTATATTGAACTTTTTAGTTAAATTGCAAAAAGACATAGAACTCCTAATTATAACTAATACCTATCACCTACCATGCTTTAACAATCTTAAAAAACCCAGGTGGTAAGTGGTGACCCCGTTCTGAATATAATAATTAGAATATCCCACCACACGGAATATCATTAATATAAAAAAATATAAATGCGATAATTTCTTCTATTATTTTAAAACTTTCTCTTTTGTTTTTTTTTGTATATATTTTTTGTACTTAATAAGTCTTTTTTCTGGATATTTCAACTTTTAGTTTATCAATAATCGATTTCTGGTTGTCTGATTTAGGTTTTCAAATAAAGCTTTGCCAATATTTTTAAAACTTCACCATAACCATCACATTACAATTCATAAAAAGCTTATTAAATCTTCTTAGAATAGAATTTATGAACCGTCTCGCCTTTCATTGTTATTCACTACCAACGTGATTTTTCTATATTAAATTACAAACCTATACTTTTGACCAGCGAAAGACACGGTATTTTTTCTTCTATCTAATCTTCACGGATAGCTGAATAGGTCATCGATATAACCTTTGGATTCCTATCTTTACTGTCAAGTAATTATCTAAAGCGACCGAGATGTAAGGTCACGTAACGGTAGACCGCTCACAGACATAGTAGCATTGATCGTATCATCTTGATTGTGGCTTTGATAAAATTGAATGAGGTTCTTTTCGTAAGCTACTTATGAGTGATAAAAGGAATGTATACTTTAATGTTTGAGTTAGGTGAGGAATGGAGGTGAATTTTTGAGTTCGGTAAGTTTATGTCGACCCCGGTGGGTTTAATAGCGTTAGTATTAGTAAATTAGAATGGAATGCTAACTTTTGGTAAGAAACATTTACCCAACTACATATTTAATAATGTATAAAAAACATCAACGACAAAGAAACAAGCTATGTAGTGTCGGCTTAGAATAGCAATAACCCATTTAAGCTCGCGTGTGTCGCAAGTGACTTAGGGTTTTGGGGATATTAAAGTGATTTACGGTTGACGTGGCTGAACACCTATCATCAACATTCTTTGTTTCTGAAACTGTGCCTACCCCATTCAAGGGATTTATAGCCGTAAGTAAATGTATTTATGTAATATGGAATTGGCGCGATTTTATATAAATCTTTGAAATTTATATCTTTGACATAATCAACTCCAATTATCCTAGCGAATGGAACCAAAGGGCCAACTACTTCGAAGTTAGTGTTGATGGTAACAATTAGAGAATGTTTACTGTTTCCAATCTCGAGGTAATGGCAGATACTCTACATTAATCACTAGATAGGCGTCAAACTTGCCTCTGGCGTAGAATTAATAATAGGGCACGGCACATACAATTGAGATTGGTTTTATAAAACACATGGTATTGTGCTCTGCGATTGGGTCTAATATTGTAAAGGAAAGAAAGCGATGCCAGTATGGATATTTGCAAAAAAAAACATAGTTTAAGAACATACATATATACTAACGGCCATAAATCCCAAAAAGGGGGAGCCAGAATCAGAAAAGCTTCAGCCTCTTGTGGAAGTGAAGTGAATTAAATATTGTAAAATAAATTTTGGTGATGGTTCTCCAATCGCATCGCCCAAAAATCACTTAAAAACCCCGATAGTCGTTTCTTACGATCACCCACGGGTAAAAATGGGGTAGTGTTATTCTAAGCCGACACTACACGGCAAACGGTATAATGATATTATTTGAAAAATATGGTTGCCACTTTTAATTTGTTTTTACGGAGGTATTAATACAAAAAGAAAACTCACATGTTACTATAAATAAAGAGAATGTCGTTAATAAACATTTGCCAATTTCCCTTTCATTCCAGACTCAATCACCTATTCGTTTAACTTGACAATGCTCTCGTATTCCTGCAGCCATTTACCGACAAAACCAGCACATTTCGTGACAAAGGCAGACGTTAGAAATGGCCAGGTGTTAATTAAGCCCGGTCGAGTTGGGTCACGCTCGTTTGGGCTCAACAAATACATTTTATCTATTGACAGACATGCAAAACCTAGTTAGCTCAGGACATGACCTTCGAAGCCTGTCAGATAAAGGTGTGAAAGGTTATGTTTCTGTATATTAAGGTATTTTAAGGGTTCCAGACTTAAAAAAGAAAACATACTATTTTGTTAACCAATTTGACAAACGCTGAGATCAATAAGGAAGAATAAAAATAAAATGACACTTATATTCTACAGTATAAGTCTCGCAAACATCGCAATTACATACATACATACATATACTCACGGCTATAAATCCCTTAACGGGGTAGCCAGAGCTTTGGAATGAGAAACTCCTAAGCCACTTTTGGAAGTTGAGTGGGGAAAAGATGGTAATAATAAATAATTATTAATAAATAATTATAATTGTTGGTGACGGGTCTCCAACCACATCGCCTAAAAATTACTTCAAAAGCCCCTATACCCTTAGTCGCCTTTTACGATCACCCACGGGTAGAAATGGGATAGTGTTATTCTAAGCCGACACTACACGGCAAATATATATATACACCCGTGCCCCGACTTACCCTTTTAAGCTATTTAAATTTGTAGGTAGGTCATACCTCCATTTACAATCAGGTAACTGATAAACATAATAGAGTGACGGTCACGGATAGAACTCTCACAAAGAACAAATACATTTTATTTTTTATTTTATTTGATACTTCCAAGGGATTAAAATCTATACTATAATTACGTTGTTATACAACTATGAAGTATGGTAAAAAATGTGTTACATGTATTCTAAAAGTAGATGAAGAGAATAGTCTGAAAATTCTCATTTGCAATAAAAACATATATATGTAAAAGAGTACATGAAAACAATTCTTACACTACAAATTTTCATGGCACCCTCCCTCTAACCATAAAAACTACCTCATCATAATCATAAATCTAACCTGCATAGGACAAAGAAATGCACCCGGTATATTCTTACATTCATAACAGTTACGAAACAAAGAACTTTTTTTTCATTTTGCAAAACCGCCCTAACTTCTATCGAGCTAATAGCTCTACAAGTCTATATTGCAAGGTACCATGGCAACGTCTTGACATACAATGCTATATATACAGATGTATATATAGGTATAAGGAAACCACGTGGCTTACCTGTATTCCCCTTCGATAAAACAGGAATACAGGGCGTCGCCCTAAGAATTAGGTCACTGGAAACAAAACAATGCTTTTGAACAGTTCTTCCCAAACTTTTATGTAATTTTTTTTGATACATTTGCATTAGCTTAACCGTTTTTTAGTTATGTCTTGTTATTGTTTTGACTATCAGGATAGGAGTAGACACCCTATATGTATCTCAATAAGTAAAAAACTTCATCTTTCTACATTTTTTCGTAGTATAATTTTCGATAAAAACATAATTATAATTTAGATTAACTTTAACTAAACGTTCAAATGCCGTGCTAATTTAGCTTAGAATAGTCCAACCTCATCCCCAAACCCACTGACGAGATGGCAAGATGCTGATGATGAGGACGATGATAAGGCTTTGAAAGTAGTTTTCTAGCGTTTTCATTTGAGCATATTCAATCTTCAATAACATTTCTTAGACAATTTTTCCTTTTTCCATTCAACTCCCGAACGAAGAATTGATTTAAACTGGAAATATTTATTAATTCCTTTGACGTAAAGTACTTTTTAAAGATTTAAGGGCAGAAACTGCGATACGCGTGTGCCCGTCGCGGGTCGGGTCAGATTACGCTGGTCGCTTCATAGTTGAATGGGCACTGACCACTATCAGTTGACCTCACACGCCGCCCGTTCATTCCATCCACGCTTGTTTAGAAGAGCAGTCTATTTACATTGGTCAGTGCCTAGTCAGCTATAAAGCGACCAGTCTAATCTGACCCGACTCGCGACGGGCACACGCGTAACGCAGTTTCTCCCCTAAGCGGCGGGCGCGAGCTTTAACTCAAAAGCACAACAATCGAGCCTAATGTTGAGCATCCCTGGTCTATAGGCACGAAATGAGCTTATGACACGATATGGGAATACTCGACCTTATTTGGCTAAAATGGATAGCTTCTAATTCCATTAATTTCACGTTATTCTGAGAAAAATATTTGGCTATTGTGTCACTGTTTAAGCAATTATACCTTTGGGAACAAATGGCGTGAGTTTACGTTTATATGTTCAGCAACAAAAAGTAACTAAAATAATTTAGCCGTAAACCCGAACTGACCTACAAGTAAACTAAAAGGCGGAAATTTGAAATGAAAGACTAGAAAGAAGGGTATGTTTGAAAGGTTTTCTGAATAACAGTAAAGAAAACGGGGTGTGCCTGGATCGGACAGTGAGGCGATCGAATATCTGCCTATTCTAACTTACTTAATCCACCATTTACATGTTTCTTTGAAAAAGTAATAGTTTTGTATACTCAGGAATAAATAAAATAGATAACTATTTATTGGCCATCACAATTAACGCACAGAAATCATGTTATTGAATACAAGTACAGTTAGCGGTCTTATCACTTTATTTTAAGCTTAGCCACTACAACATTTACTAATACATTACATAGATACAGACATTGACGGTAATTTATTTCCTCTCAAGAAATAGGATTTTTATTTATATCGATTTTCAAAAGCATACTCTATTCCTTGGCATCTTATCAAGTGTTACGAAATTACTAGTAAAGAATTTCAATTCATCTTATAGGAACTTTGCATTTGATCATTTAGACAAATTGAGGTCACGGCCGTATCTTATACCGGTTATGTACGTTTTTAATGTGCTCTGTCGGTTAATAATATCACTATCCAATTCCTACCTTTATTGTCAGGGGCGACTAGGGTTTTTTATGTAGTTACATCCTAAATGTTTCTTTCTTTTGCGATTTCTCAAGCTTAAGTTTCCAAAATAGTTTACTTTGGAAACTTACAAACACTTTTTAATTTCTCATTTCACTTACAATCGTCTTGGAAAAGTCCGATCACAAACAGCGTATAACACGAATTCAATACTAAAGAATTTTATTACAATTATCAGAATCTCTTAAATAATTAAAAACAAGAAAGTATAGCTAAAAAATATAGCTGATATAAAATAAACTCACCAGCCGGCCTGAATTTGGAGACTTCTTGTCCACATTTCTCCCTGTGATAAAGCAGTTCTTTGCACACCCGCCATGGCCCGAAGTAACCTCGGTCGTAATTCGGGTTTTCCACTGTGGACAATAACATCTATTAAACAACACCAATATTATTCTAATTTAACAACGTCCCTGTTCCCATACAGCTTGTTTTATTTAAGCCCCACGACCATAGCTTTTATTTAATTCACGTTTTCTAAATTAATCTATAAATATTCTCAAAAATAAATATCAGTAAAAAGTAGCAAAAAAAGTTCAGATTTTTCGCCACACGTTCATATCTAAAAATGTGCCTAAAATTTTACGAAAAGAGTACAAAAAGGAGCCACTGAACTCATGAACTTCTTTCTTAACTTTCAAAACGTTCCTGAGAGTCATATATCAGTAATTAAAGAGGAAAGTGGTTAATTATATATCCAAAGGGGTAACATCTAAGTTTTTTGCACATAAAAATTCTTTTTTTTAAGTGATTGGTAGGGGATGTGACAAAAGGGTGGCCCATCCATCACTAACCATCCGTTATTTCACCGTCTTTTCTCCACTCGACTTCCAGCAGTGGCTTGAGGATTTATAATTCTGAAGCTCTGGCTACTCTTTTTTGTATTTGATACATTTTTGGGTATTTGCTTTAGGCATGACGAATGACGGACAGAATTAATTTTGATTTGTGTTGAAAATAACTAAGAAAATAGAGCTGTCCATAAAATGCCCCGCGTAAACATGCAAAAAGCCGAGCTAGTAAATGAATAACCAATATGAAATACAAAATCGGAGATAGTAAACAAATCAAGTGGCAAAATCCTGTTTTGGCTTATATTGAGGTCGGTAATTGTTTGCAATTGATAAGCAACAAATATCTTTGATTAATAAAAATAATAATATTAGCTGTGTAGTGTCGGCTTAGCATAGCATTACCCCATTTATTTTCTGTGGGATGCGTACGAGGCCGGGTATTGGGGCTTTTAAACTGATAAGTGAGTGACTTGGCTAAAACCCATCACCAAACATGCTTTATTTCACCAAAAAAAAAACCAGGATTGACTGAAAAAAACTCACTCTATGGCTTCGTCTACCCCTTTTTGACATTAATAGCTTCATGTAAACACGCAAAGAGCCGAGCTAGTAAATGAATAGCCAATATCGAATACAAACTCGGAGGTAGTAAACAAATCAAGTGGCAAGAGTGATCCCGTTGGGTTATATTGAGGTCGGCTATTGTTTACAATTGATTGGATGCAATCCAACGAATATTCTTGATTGATAATAAATACGACGGAAGCGTTTTCTTTGGACGTTAGATATGCAACTTAATTGAGTATGTAAGTGTGATTGAGAATCTCGTTTATATTGTGGTTAGGAATAAGATACATGTATGGTTAGGATTTTATAATCAATGGGCTTAATATAAAATAGAAAAGAAGAATGTCGTGTAGTGCTGGCTTAGAATGTCACTACCCCTTTTTACCCACGGATGTTGTAAGACGCGACTAATAATATGGGGCTTTTCAAGTGGTTTTTGGACGATGCTGTTGGAGATCCATCACCAACGATACTTTATTTCTATCAACTTCCAAATGTGACTGAGGAGTTTCTAGCTCCGGCTACCCCTTTTTGGGATTAATGGCCGTGAGTATATATAAGTATGAATGTATGTAGAACAGAAGAACTGTATTGCACTCATACATACATAGTCATGCCATCAGGTATTTCATTGGGGTAGGGAGAGACTATCGATCGCCACTTTGTACGATCCTGGCAAACCTCTCTAGCTTTATTTACATCCATCAATATTTCATACATGCTCTTTTATTCTTCATACTACGGACGTTTGCCTTTTATCACACTCAAAGATATAAAATATTTATAAACAATATCGTAATACTATACATAATACAATTGGCGGTCTGATGACTAAAAGCGATCCCTTCAAGACTACCTTTGGATGGTAAGGTCAATAATGTGCAGGGCAATAACATGTACAAACAAATAATGTTGTTTAAAATCAATCAAACGAATTTCTAGGTTTAATTTAAATCGTCATTAAAAATTTAAGCAATAGTGGTTCGCCTAACAAAATTCTCACGGCTATAAATATGGAATTGGTTTAGGCAACTTCTAAAAATGGCTTATGCATTTCTAATTCCCTAGCTCTGTCTGCCCCTTCAAGAGATTTATAGCCGTGAGTATAGTATAGTCAGAGAAACAGAATTTTAATTCAATATTCTAAAAAACACATAAAATATTATAAATAAAAGGATGATTGGTGAAGGGTTTCCAGCCACTTCGTTCAAGAATCACTCAAAGATCCAAAACTCTAATTCTTTGCGTCTAATTTGAGTTTTATTTTATAGCTAATAGCCTAATAAGCCTCTAAAATTGGTAGTTAGTTCAAGTAGAACATAAAAAAAAAACATAAACGTTCACGCCGAATATCCCCGAAGGGGTTGGCAGAGGTACTAATACTTCTGAACATCACGTGACTTTGTCATCTGGTGTTCAGAGTACCCACGTTTTGCATAGACAGTGTACTCACGTGATAGGGTCAGGCCTATCGCCGTTTTGTACGAATACACTGTCACATGACTAAGTACAACTCAGCCATGTGGGTTTCCTCACGATGTTTTCCCTCACCGTTAACAACCATGATAAATTAACCACACATAGGTATGTCTTTAGAAAAGACAGATTGGTGTAGGCCCGACCCAGGATTTGAACACTAGTCGTTTGCACGATAACCGAGTGTTCTACCCACTGGGCTATCACGGTTGCATTGGTTGGTTCAAGTAGAAATGGAAAGTTATTGTCCGGTCGTTCGACCTACATGAGTTTTGGACATCACTTAACACCATATTACCAAATACCATAATAAGTAATGTAATATTTACTTAAACGAAGGCGAAACCATGTCATACATTGTTTGACCTTCACTTTATTGGGCAGTAGTAAAGACATTATGTTATACTGTTTTGTGAAATTATTGTTTGTTCCTATAGACTGAAGTATTTTATTTTGTTCTGACACACTTATATTTCGAAATTTACAAACAATGACGACTTCTTAACTCAACCTGCGACCATCACTGATATTTTAACTGACTAGTGTAGACGGAGACGAAGGTTCATATTTGTTAAATTTTGAGTGCCTCTCCGGCAAAATTGGTAGATTTTTAAAGTTTTAGTATGTAGTTGGAAAGCTTTATTCTCTTAAACATTGGTTATTGGAAAAAAGCAGTCGAGTGGTTGTATTATGTGATTTTATTGTATCCAAATTATTTTGTCATCTCTACATTGCGCACATATCTTTAATAAAGAATTTGAGATGCAATGAAACCCAATACCAATAGCTTTCAGCACACATTCTACCAGGATGCCTAGCTCGAGCGCTATTTTATCGTCACGATTTCGGTTAGTATGAGATGACAGTATACGATACTAAGTAAGGGGGAAAGACATGGCTGTTTAATACCACGCGATATCTACTTAAACGGTCGCTCGTACAAGCTATGCAGAACCCATCACATATCCGCACTAATTACTGAAAAAAACTAGAACCTTAATCGCCTCGATGACATCCATGAGAAGAAAAAAATAGCGCTGTTGAAAATCGACACTATGCTATCATCTTCATATGTAATTAGATATAGAATTTGATTGGTGTAAAACCAGCCTAACTTTTATATCTACTACTAGTGGACCGCCCTGCCTTAGCTTTGCTCGTGTAGTACTTAATATATTTATAATATATTCATTATGATACATAGCCTGTGCATTTTATTAGGTCGTAGTTTACCGTTAGTGAAATATGTTTTATGGTATAAAAATATCCTTAGACCGTCTCCTGGTTCTAAATTGCCTCTCCACCAATTTCAGCCAAATCGGTTCAGCCTTTCGTGTGTTATAAATTAACTATCACGACTTTCTTTCATACATTTAGTTTAGTATGTGTGAATTATTTCAAGCGCGAGAAGTATTATAAGATCGTACTTAATAACTATCGATTTTTCTGCATGCCGTAATTAATATATAAATAAATAAATATACGGACATATTTTATACAGATTAAGTTAGCCCGAAACTAAGTAATCTTGTATTATGGGATACTTAACTTACTCAACAATGTTTTCCAAGAAAAAGAAACAATCATTTATGCTCATCACATAAATATTGCTCTCAGCAGAAATCGAACCCGCAACCTCCAGACCAAGAAACTAGTCACCTATCCACTCGACCACGGATATCGTCGAGTAACAAGACGTAAGTATATGTAATTATTAGTTTCAGTTGTCAACAAATATACCACAATACAACGTTCTGAAAACCATTGTCAGTATACACGCAATTTTTATTGTTTGCCAGCAATTTGTAAAAGATGAGGTAATCAGGCATTTTAACTGCCATTTACGAATAACTTAACTGACGATATATGACAATGTGTTATAGTTATAACAAAGTTTAAACTGAATCTACTCGGTATATGGTATACTGTACTCGAATAATCAGGCCCAATTTTACCTATACTTTCGGTTTTAATGCTAAAAAATTGTAACATAGAAAGAAAGAACACATTTATTCGCTGCTGTAAAAAAACATCTTGATTAAAAGTTTTAATCCTAACCAAATTTTAGAAGTTTGATTAAAATGTCTTGTTAAAGGTACAATTGTTATATGTCCTTACATACATACATTTACGCACGCCAGTAGTTCCTTTTGGGGTAGGCTGAGACTATCGATCGTCACTTTGTACGATCCGGACGAAACTCTCTAGCTTCGTTTACATCTTTTATTCTTTATACTTCGGACGCATGCCTTTTTGAGCACGCTATTTGGTCCAAATGTGTCCTCCGAGGTCGTCCTCTACTAACAACCATCCACAGGTTTTACCAAGAAATAATTTAATATTGTACAGTCCATCTGCCAAGCCCATTGGTGAAATAAAGCTATGGGTAAAGATTTATGACTATCCCGGCTGGTTTATCGCAACAGACAAAACGAGAACAAATTATACGCCACACATAAACAGTTAACATTATCAAATAAACAACAAGACCATTTAGTAAAGGGCCTCGTCATGTATTAAGAACAAGGCACTAATTAAATTACAGATGCATGAGAGCTATATATCTGTGCCATTGAGCAAATATACGCAATAATTTTATGCATCGCTTTAAATTATTGTCTAGATACCTAGTTATAATAAGAAGATCAATTGATTTAAAAATGTATTTGTGCGTTAACCATATCTTTCCCATGCAACTTCCAAAAGTGTGAGGACCTATAATTCCCTCGCTCTGGCAGTACCTCTCGGTGAGTATATGTATGTGTTGTTTGAAATTATATTAAAAGAACCACAAATGTGACTTAAGATTCTGAACACACAGTGACACTTCCAATTCAATCATTAAAGAATCAAACAACTCTTAAAGCAGACAAATTTACACTGCACCAAATAAAGCTGGACTAATCGCTGTATTATGATCATATAACGGCATCAGCTGTATAATCAAACACTGCTTAACAGTCATATAAAGGTAAATAGCGTATTGAAGCTGCCTGGAAACTCGATTCCGCTAACCCGTTATATCTGGCATAAATATGGAACATTTGACATCATGCCATTATGGGCTCGTATTTGACGTAACTGCTTCCGTGCTCGAACAACGGTTAGAGCATTTTGCTCATGACCCGTTGGTTACAGGTTTGATTCTTGGGTCAAACTCAATTTATCATATTTGTTGAGGTTATTGCAGGCTAAATGCTGTTCTTCGGAGGGCACTTTATGATCTGCAAATCAATTAAAGTAAAGGACGACAACAAAGAGCACGTTCAATTCAATAAGGTACTGTGCCTAAAAGGATAGAAGTAGTAGGAAGGAATAAAAATAACGATGAAAGTGAAAGAAACGCGAGTGATAAGTCGTACAAAGGAGCGAACGATATTCTCTGTCCAACCCAATGGTAACAATTAGCCTTAGAATATGTTATGGTATATGTTTATTATTGAGTCCTAACTTAACAAAATACTGAACACGAACACAAACGTAGTGATACGCACACATTGACACCTACATTAAGAAACACGTCGGTACATTTTTATTATTGGGATAATGTGATGAATCATGCGCTTAAAACGTTGCATCAATATCATGCATTAATAACATCTTGAGAAGCATTGGTCGAATTACCTTTTGATGAGCAATAATGCTTTAAGATACAAACATTCACATGTGTTTTTTTGTGTAACATAAACATCCTTTTATAACTGAATCGAGCAAACTTATGATATTTAGATTGGATGAATTTTGAATAATGGGTAATTGGCATAGACTAGACCTCGTTTTTATAACATACCCTTTATATATTTTAAATTAATAGAAGACATCGAACTAAACAACTTTGCCAATGGAATGCCTATATCTAAAATATTGTAATTTTTAATATAATTAATAATTAAAAAGTGTCGTATCTTGATCAAACAGAGAACGTATAGTGAGGTTCTTAGCCTCAGCTGAAATAAAAAAAAACATCTTGTGATTTAACCATATGTTTTTTATTTTTATTTTAGCTTAGGCTAAGAAACTCACCATACTTACAATATTTTAGATAAGCATTCCATAGGCAAAGTTATTTAGTTTGATGTCTTCTATCAATTTAATATATAAAAAGGGTATGTTTTAAAAACGAGGTCTAGGCCAATTTAACAAAAAATAACCTGTAGCTTAGGTTTCCAATATCAACCCATTTCATCCCATGGGTGTTACATAGGGCGTGGTCAATGAGGTTTTTTGACACTAGAGGGTGATGGTGTTTCCCCATCACTGATCCTTCATTACAAAACCTATTAACCCCAAACTTCCAAAATTGGTTGACAGATTAGCCAATTTAAAGCTCTTGCTACCTTTTCGTGAGATTCTACTCTTAAACTTAAGTAAGGTATAATTTTTATCAAAAATAACCATAACATGTAATTTATCCTAAACGGCAGCGGCAAGGTGTCTTTTAGAGCGAGTATTCAACTCTACGTTACTATACAATGGGTCTACTTTTCCCACGATCGCGTTTTCATTGTGAGTTTGTTAGTTTAAACTTGCCTGACTCAAAACTCTTGCTATACTAGCACCACAAAGCTGGTACACACTTGGGATGTTGTGGAGCGACAATTCAGATGCTACGCCTGTTTTTGCCGTATAGGCGTGAAGGTTGGATGTTTTTTATTTTTAAGGCATTATAACTATTACATTACCTATCTTCAGAAAATATATAATAAAATATAAGACTAGTCATATTTCAAACTGTGACAATTTATGATTTATTTTAATTTACATAACGGGCGACATCCATACATATACTCACGCCATTATGCCCCATTGGGGTATGCAGAGACAATCGATCGCCACTTTGTACGATATCACTTTTATTCTATTTAATTTGTATGATTTATAAATCATACTACTGAAATAGAAAAAAAAAAACAGTGCATAACTACATAGCATAAAATAACTACGAATAAAATATTATTTTGTAATATTAGGTACACAATCAGTATTATATGATTAGTGTAAGTATATTCACTCACACAAAAAGATTTTCATTGCGACTCAATCAATTCACAACCCAACAAAAGTCCCCGGTGTGTTCACATTCCACCCAGAGTAATCGCTAAAGTAGAATTGTTCATCACGCATTGTTGAAATCCATAACATTGCATTACGGTGAAAACATCCGTCCACTATTTCACAATACGGTCACATTGGCACCTAATGCCCTCGATGATTCACAGCTCCTGTCAATTAGGCTTATAAAGCTGTTGCGCAGAAGTCAAATGGTGACCTGTGCACTACTTTCTTTCATTATCATAACCTATATCTGTATACAGAAGGGCTCGAACCTACCCAGAATAGGGCGATTTGATCAGTCCACCTGGACATAACATTAAGAAGTAGGCTCGAGCCCCTTGGTGGGGAAATACATGGGCTGAGAGAGATCAGTCCACCACGCTGACCTTTAGCAGCAAAACTTTAACTATGATTCATTTCTACCGTCATAGTAGATGATTGCGACCGACAGTTTTACATGCGTTGGAAGTACAAAATCATACCCATGTTTGTCTTCGGATAATCGGCTGATTGTATCTGTAATATCCTAAAAATCAATTGTATGGGTGGCGTATGAGGCGGCTAAGTGATCGTTACTATGTATCTCTATGTTCTGGAGCCGACATGGCTTCGCATGTATAGCAATGAAAAATATGCCTACGAATGACAAGTAAATCTTATTCCTATATCATTCAGAGGGTCAACTCTGCACACGGAGAACTTATATCTTCTAACCCATATTAAAATGTATTCTTTCTCCCCCGCACGCTCGAATATTCGGATTATAACATTTCTGATATATGAGATTACATGGCGATATTCGACGAATCCGACGATACCCGCGTAGTTGTCGTTGGTTTCATCGAATAGAAAGCGCCAATATTTATATTGTTCTATACATATCAAAATGTAAAAATCCGAATATTCGATCGTGCGAGAGAGAAATAAATAAATTTGAATATGGGTAGAAGAGATAAATATGCTAATTATCGTTCTCGATGTGCAAAGTTGACCCTCTACTATGCTTTTTCTTGTATATGTCGTAGGATTATTTGATGTTTAGGTTTTTTGCAAAAAAACCTAGGGATTTTGCAAAAACCCGGATAATTAGATAACAGTTATAATATTTGTTAATCTTACTAGGTTTTTTGCAAAAAAAACTAGTGGGTTTAGTTAGATTGTACTCCTTTAATGCTGATTGGCTGATTTCTGATTGCTCGCCTACACTTATTCCGATTGTGGTATTGAGATATTA
The DNA here is from genome assembly GCA_963576735.1 of Bedellia somnulentella. Taxonomy (NCBI): domain Eukaryota; kingdom Metazoa; phylum Arthropoda; class Insecta; order Lepidoptera; family Bedelliidae; genus Bedellia; species Bedellia somnulentella. The sequence goes on along the minus strand of OY755187.1, from coordinate 8,743,804 downwards.
TAGCTAGCGTTATAAAGGGTAAGAAATGACAATACTTATTTGATACAAAGAATTTAATTTATATTTTATTCTTTTTTTGGTGTAAAATTGCAATCACGTTCGGTCATATTATACACAGATCAAGTTACTTTAGATTGAGTTAGTACAACTCAGTGATATATTTAATATAATACACATTATGCTCATCACATAAATGGGGATCAAAGCTAGTCACCTATACACTCGGCCACGGACGTCGTCAATATAGGTAGGTACAATAAAGTAAGTATGTCTTAAATTGTAGTATTGAGGTATTATAGCTAGAGTTATAAAGGGAAATGACAATACTATTTTTATACTATCTTTACTAAAATTAAATAACAATCACATTAAATGTAGGTAGGAACAATGAAGTCAGTACGTCTTAATAAACAACCAATCAGAGATGACGTGTTTATGGGGCACTGCAATCGACCAATCAGTGTACAGTATTCATGAAAACTGACACTTCGTTTCGGAGTCATACTAAACCAACTAGTTTTTTTGCAAAAAATCCTAGTAAGATTAAAAAATATTATAACTAAACATAAAAACATAAACGTTCACGCCGTTTATCCCCGAAGGGGTTGGCAGAGGTACCAATACTCCTGAACTCACATGGCAAGCGCCATCTAGTTTCCAGAGAAGGTACCCACGTTTTGCTTAGACAGTGTACTCACGTGATAGGGGGCAGGCCTATCGCCGATATTATAACTGTTGTCTAATTATCCGGGTTTTTGCAAAATCCCTAGGATATTTGCAAAAAAACCTATAAATCAAATCATCCTACGACATATACAAGTAAATTTAGAGATCCCCACAGCCCATTCTGTCCCACCAAGGGGCTCGAGCCTACCCTATATAGGGAGATTTGGCCATAGTCCACCACTCTGGCCATGTGCGGGTTGACAGACTAACGAAAACTAACCGTGATAATGGCCGAATTTCGAGATTACGTTTTAGCTATTCGCAAACAATTTTGTTAATAGTATTTCTGCTGACGATAAGTCAATAAATTCCTAGCCTAATAACCAACTACTACTCACCTAATTACTAATAATCTAGCTTTCTACAGGTGATGATTTTACAACTTACAACTTAAAACATAATGTTGTTTGTAAAGCTGGTGTATGGACTATAAATTTATAAGTGAATTATTTTTGCAGCATAACAATTTCCAATGGTTTGCATGTCATCGACATGATCACATTCAAAACCCATCACACAGACTAGTAATATATTTTTTCAAAGCAATGAATGATACAAAATTGAAAGGGAACCATGAAAACCAGTTAAAGTGTAACTAAACTAACAATAACTCGTAAAATGTCGCGATAAATTTAATAACGTTCACAGGCTCTGGTAAACCGATAACCTAGATTTAGCAACAGGGCATTGTTTCAATATACTTTAACTTATAACTGGCGTGTAGTAGGCTATGCAGCGTCGGCCTAGAATAGCATTAATCCTTTTCTTAACCCGGGTGTCGTAAGAGGCGACTCAGGGTAATGGGGCTCTATATTGTTTGGCGATGCGTCTGGAAACCCATCATCAACAACTTAATTTACAATCGTTTAAAAGTTCAGTTCTTTGCCATGCCTGCATAAGAATGCGTCGTGAAGTTGCTAAAACGTGTGAAACACAAAACTAACTGTTACATATTAGCATTCAAAAGTTCGTGCGCTTAGCGGACCGTTTCTACCAACGACAACAACTCTATGTTAATTTGTTAACAAAAAGTCAACGTTATTAAGGAGTTTGATAGAATTAATAAGCTTTAAAGGTACGTAAGGATGACACTTTAAAATATATATTAGTTTCTCAATACACCCCCAGAATAATCTTTGTCGTTATGTTTTACAAACCCGACTAGGCCCGCGTGATTGCCTTTTTAATCTATTCAGGATAGGCTTAAGCCCTCGGATTGGATCTATAATAAGAGAGAGAGGAAGAGCTAACAGACACAACCATTGTAATCCCACAAAAAAAATAATGTATGCACTCATAAGTGCACTATGTAATAATTTAAAAAAAAAACAACATTCAGGCACCCGCAAAAAAGTGTGCAATGAAAATTCACACCGGTCACTTACAAACATATCTTGATCTACTTGAATATCTAAGCTGTCCAAAAAAGATAACCCAAGCGAGACCGTTAAAAAGTGTGCCATAAAAAGCCGATTGTCATGACTCTTTGATGAAACTAGATACGATAGGCTTCGATCATGTGCCTCGGAACAACAGTTACTTGTATTGTTGCATATTAAGACTGTTCTCGTTCTACATCACGGTATAAAGGGTGTTTGGTAGAGGGTTGAGCATATGCTACTTATTCAAAGTTACATACATACATATACTCACGGCTATATTTCCCTAGAAGGGGTAGCTAGAGCTTCAGGATCAGAAAATTCTTCAGCCACTTTTGGAAGTTAAGTGGGGAAAAGATGGTAAAATAAATGTTTTTGGTGATGGGTCTTCAAACGCATTGCCCAAAAATCACTCAAAAAGCCCCAATACCCTTAGTTGCCTCTTCCGACAACTTTGGGTAGAAAGGGGTAGCGTTATTCTAAGCTGGCACTACACGGCAGAGCCGGCACTACACGGCAGAGCCGGCACTACACGGCAGTATTCAAAGTTATCATATATAATTTGGACTAACACTTTTGAAGGTTAATCTCACCGATTATTTGGAACTAATAAATATCTATTTGAGGTTTTACTACTCCTACACTTGATCTCCGAATAATATTAAAATATCGGTAGCAAAAAAAGAATGTTCAACATTAGTTTTAATTACCATGTATGAGTAGCAGATGAAAAGTCTCATCTGTCATTCACCCATATCCAACTCTCTACCAAACATCCTGTATAGATATTGGTTTTTGTCTAGGAATATTGATTTGGGCGAAGATACAACAATAAATAAATGAAGAATGTTTGGTGATCGGTCTCTAGCCACATCAACCAGCAATTACTATAACAACCTCAAATCCCTTAGTTGCCTTTTGCGAAAGCAGAAATTACGCAGCTATCTATATGCTATTTTAAATTACGATATATTAAAACTCTTTTAATTTAATAATTAAATTTTAGATTTCTATATTTTTATGTTAGGTTAATTTTTAGTTAGTCGCCGTGTAGTGTCGGCTTAGAATAGCACTACACCGTTTCTACCGATGGATTTACGTAAGAGGCGACTAACGGTATTGGGGCTTTCAAGGGATTTTTGGGCGATGCGGTTGGAGACTCATCACCAAAAACCTTTACCATCTTTTCCCCACTCAATTTTCCAACAGTGGCTGACGAATTTCTAATTCCTTAGCTCTGGCTACCCCTTCTAGGGATTTAAAGCCGTGAGTATATGTATGTATGTTAGTTTTTTGTTGTTTGTAAATCATTCGTCAGTATATTTTTTTAATTTTTAGTATTGCTATTTCGGTATATGTAAGGCTCTAATGTATGTATATGTTCCACCTTTTTTTTTTAAAGTACTAATTGCGTTTTGAGCGGGTGGTTGTTGTAAACAAAAGGATTCAATAGACAATTTAAAAAAATACGTCTTACTTATAGAGTAACAGATTCTTAGTACAAGACATACAAACACAATAAAAGTTGAAATTAACCAGATCACAAAAATACGCGCACTAAAAAGTTAAAAACAAGAACTTTTGACCTAAGCCTAAGTTTCAGTGAATACCGGTGATCATATGCCTCCTTATCTTCAAATAAATTTAATGTAGCGAATGTTTATTAAAACTAGGGAGTGCAATCTCGGTATTGCAAGATCTCGAAATACCGAGATCTCGCACTTATTTTGCAAGATCAATCTTGCACCCAAAATCATACGAGATCTCGCAAGATTTGCAAGATTAGGCAACGTGCTCCTTGTCTATTCTGAAGCGGTCGCTTATAAAACTAGGTAGGCTTATACAACCACTTCAGTAACTTTGAAATGCTCATAGCCTCCAGTTAGTCATGCTTTCAAGCTTTTCCGTAAATCATCAACTGTCAAGCTTTTCCGTAAATCACTCAGAAAGAATAATGTTTTGCAAAAGTACATAACTAATGACTTTCACGATTACACATTATAATTAAGACAACTATTGACTTTCGGATATTTAATCGCGTTTTATGACATGATTTTTTAAAGCCCGACGTTTCGAAAACTTTTTAGTTATCATGGTCACGGGAAGACATGGGAAAAAACCATGTAATAAAACGCGATTAAATATCCGAAAGTCGATAGTAGTTTTAACATAACTAATGAGTTTGGCGAAAACATGCAGTTAGTACTCGACTGCAAAACTCCGAGACCAGTCTCCCTGATATGATCTCAATATTTAACAAATTGAAGACGTGCCTAAATCAATGTTTCAACCTATCAAATTCACAGTTGAAGTATTGTGTCGTTATATCTACCGCTGAAACTATTTTGCGCTTCATGGTAGGAAAGTTGGAAAATCTCACAACACGATTAGCGCTAAAAAGCTGGCTGATCCATGAAGACTCGCATCGTGAGCGGGGAACCATTATGACTGCAGTTTTATTTTATTGAAAGATTCGGCCCGATATTATAAGTATTTTAGGTCGCTCATTAACATTATGATGACACTTTCAGTTTGCCACCAAAATCTTTAGTAATAATAATAATTTAAAAAGCTGATTGAACGATTATGCCGGCAGCAGCAAAAAATTCCGTTCACATCAATTATATGTTTTGTTTCAATAATTCGCTCATGGAATTAAGTTTATTCATTTTTACTAAAATATTTGTCATTATAAAACAAAACTTAGTATGTTTGCGAGATCTCGCAAAATACCGAGATCTTGCAAGATTAGACGTCCGCAATCTTGCAAATACCGAGATTGAGATTTTGCTGCAAGATTGCACACCCTAATTAAAACGGTAATTGACTGAAAATTACTAGGTTTAGTTCAAAAGTTCTTATAAATGTTGTAAAAGCTTCATAGGTAAAAATTTCGCAAAAAAAAACGGAATACCGCTCCAAATACAGAATCCCATTACGAGCCGTGTCCTAAGGTGAAGGTGACAAAGCCATGATACGTTTCCCAAGTCGTGCTGCCAAACGGGTCATTGAACTTTGGACCTTTTGTCACAAAAGCCTTGTGGGAGATGTGCTACGGTGGCCTTACCGCAGATGCACCTTTGAATTTGAATTCGTTGCGTTCATTCAACTCTTTATGTTTCGGGTATTTGGGTTACACAATACACATCTGTCTGTATTATAAAAAAGTATGCAAACGAGTAAGTAATTATCGTTATAGAGTGACTAGCTATCCTAACGGCTGTTATAAAAGGTGTAGTCAGAGCTTCGATATTAACAGTTTCTTAGCTACTTTTAAACGAGCATGTATGAGAAGAATAATGAATGTAAGGGAAGCAAGATCGTACGAAGTGGCGATCGATAGTCTCTGCCTACCCCAATGGGAATAATGGGCGTGAGTATAAGTAAGTAAGTTTTGAAAGTTGCGGAGAGATTTGGCATGTGGTGGTTAAATTGAGAACCCTTAAGATCCAGCAATCCATGTCACAACCGGGCGGCGAAGCAAAAATAAATATATAATATACAATAATTTTGTTGAGATCAAGAATATTTAGGACTTCTGGTATGTTATACTTACTTAACAATATATATAATGTTATTAAGTGTTATGATTACATACATATACTCACAGCTATTAATCCCTAAAAAAAAGATTATAGGTAAAATTATACATAGCACGGCGTTCCTCAATAAATGGGCTATCCTACACTGAAATATTAATATTTATCGGTCCTACAGGTCCTAACAAAAGCTCGTTTATGTGTACACAATTGATCTTTATACGACCAATATCATTTTAGATATACACATATGCAAACAACTACGATTAAAAAAATCTTTTAAATTTATAACTTCAATGTTACCCACTGCAGCCACTGCAGGTATTGAATCTGCGATCTTCCGGACCCAGAAACTAGTCAACCATCTAATAGGCCACGGACGTCTTTGAGAAACTATAATTTGCTAGGATCGTACTAAGTTAAAAATTTATACCGTCTGTTTATTCAATCGAAAGTTATAAAGGCGTGAGTATGTCAATTCAATAGAAAAATGACAACAGATCAAACACGAATTTAGGAAAAAAAGAATATAAGTCAAACTGATATAAGAGAGCCTAAATTCAATTCACGATCAATATCTTTAGGTAAGTAAAGTATCATACATACATATACTCACGGCTATAAATGTGTAGAATGGGTAGCCAGATCTAAATAATTACATATTCTCGAACTACTTCCACTAACGAAGTTAAGTGGGGAAAAGATGGAAAAATTAAGGTTGTTGGTGATGGGTCACCAACCACATCACCCTAAAATCATTAAAGTGCCCTAACACCCTTAGTCGCCTCTTACGTACACCGGTAAAGGAACGAGGTAGTGCTATTCTAAGCCGACACTACACAGCTAAAGTATCACTAATACTTAATCAAGTTAGTAAATATTTTATCATCAACATGAAAACCCCTATTTGTTCCTACCAAGGGGTTGGAGTCTACTCTGGATAGTTAATACTCAGATAAGATTAGTCAGGATCGTACAAAATGGTCATCAAGTCAAGTACAAACATTACATATATATACTCACGGCTATTACTTTCAAAGAGCCAAATAAACAATAAATCCAGAGCTACAGAAATAGAAAAATCTCAGCCTCTTTTGAAAGTCGAATGGGAAAGGATTTTAATACAACCGATACGATCTTAAGTGATGGGTCATGTATAAGTAACTTGGTAAGTAGGTATGAACGCAAACTAAAGCCAATATGGCAACAAGCGTTTAGTCGACAACGTAAAAGTTTGAAACAGTATATTCTAAGTACGAGCGGTGTCCTAGTTTCTGTGCTCACTCTAGTAAGAGCGACATCCGTTAGATAGGGCCTGGTTTTTATGAGCGAAGCCTTGGAATTGAAACATAGAGGCTGCGACTACGGAATTGTGTTAATAGACTGAGATAAGGTATAAAGTTGTTATTTTTGGAGTTTATAGAATTTGCAGATTATACATACTCCAAAAATAATTTTAAAAAAACATAAAAAATCGTCTAATATATTTCACTTTTAACTAGAACAAAATGACATATTTCTCTAATTGCTTGTAGAATCGTTTACCGTCTGTCAGTGACGTGATTTCTATTGGCCGACAATTTGTTTTATTTTATTGAGATAAAATCAATATATTTTAGAGAATTAGTAGAAACTTTCATTATTATTACTTAAATTTTGCTTTCAAACGAATTAAAATACACGCATTTCGACTGAACTTGTTCCGGGACGCTGCATCCTTACCTGACTTGTTCCATGAACACACCTTTTTATTTAAACCAGCAGGCGGTCTTCGATAACATTAGTACATATTTGATGTTTTCATATCACTATTATAATGTTAATATTTGAATAAATAACTGTAGTTTCTTTAGTTTAATCAAAGGCCAAGTTTAGTTTAGTGTAGGTGATAAAGACGGTTTTTTTTTACTTTATTAAAATCTTGCAACGATGCCCAAACACTTTCAATTTTACCCGCAATTTATTGGCCTCTCGGAAACTTCATCTGGGTATCCAAAACGTGGCTGCCACACCTTAGTAAATTTTAATGATTCCCGACATAACTATTTTTAAAAGGAAAAGATATATAAAGTCACTATAGATGTTAAGATCAGCAGAAAAGATGGATGATGTAAATTAAGGTGAATAAGATTGCCAGGATCCAACAAATCTGCAACCGATAGTGTCTGCCTACCCCAATGGAACCAATAGCGTGAGTGAGTGTATGTCTGTATACTTCTAACTTCAGACTCTTGTTTTAATAGTTTTTGAAACTATAAAAATAACATGTATGTCGAAATTCGAAATTATAAACACATTGTGCCTGTCCGTACAATCAAAAGTTGATTTTTGAATCTATTACGCCTACATGGTGAAGGAAGATGGCTGTATTTTTATCAAACTTAAAAAGTCTTAAATACTACAGTGAGGTTTCTACTGATTTCAACGTAGAATTTTTTTATTTATAACTTTCTGATTTATATTTCTTACTATTAATCCGTCCAATTTAGATATACATTTTTGAATAGCCTAACATCATTTGAAAAACTACACCAAAATATCTAACTATTAGCGCAGGTAGCAACTCTTGTAATACTTTACATGAAATATCTCAACAAATAGAACGCTGCGGTGAAAGTGCGAAAAATCTGTTCAAACTTGAGTAACAACTTTTTTTTCTCTTATTTAAATAATTATGAAACTGAAGACTGATCTGTTTCAAACAGCAGCATTCGTTGGATTAGAAACTAAACTGCCTAATGCCTATAAAGTAAATAATAGGATCTTCTTTATACATTTTTACGTTTACATATTTGTAAGCCAGGATACATTCCCAAAATGGGTTAGGTAGAGATTTGAAACAACAGAGAAAAAATATGCATAACTTCAAAAATAATTTTCGAGACATGATTTACCTGTGACTGGATGATATCGCACAGATCTATCCTAACCAACGGCATCCATATGGCCAAACAAAACTCAAAAGAAGACTTGTCAATAATTTCAAGTCTTCAAAGGTTTCTATTTTCAAAGCGAGTTGAAATGTTACTAATGAAACGGATTTGATGAGATTTATACTATTTGTCAATTACTGAAACGGTATTTTTTACAGATTTCGATTATACTGTTTGGTCGAAGGAAATTCAACGTTTACTTTTATGTCAACGTAAAAATGGAGTGAAAATAACGGGAGCAAAACTACGTAAATTTTATCGTACATTTTCTGTTTCGTCGGTCAGTGATACTAAGATTAAATCCGTGACAATGAACTTGGGTAACTGTTAAATTTTTAATGGTAAATTAGTGACGCAACTAGTTTACTATTGAAACCAAATTAATTGCGCAAAGGTTGCTATTTCTTGTAACTTTTTTTTACCTTTATGTAGGCTGAGATATGCTGATTTGACAATAATTTTTTGGTAAAAGTTCCCCTAAAATTTGATGTTGCGAGTTGCGACAGAAAGAGAAATAGTGCAGTTCCTAAATATATAAATTATTCTGTAACAAATTATGCGATTCTAGATGATAGTGTATTATAACCACCAACCATTACCATTAATACACTGATCTTACCATCCAATGCTTGTCTGGAAGAGATCGCTTTTAGTGATAAGACCACCAATTATAATTCAATTTGAAAATATTTCTTTAACATGTTTTGATGTTGATGTGCTTTTTTGTATATAGATAATGTAAAATATTTTTCTACTCTGTATAAATGTAATGTCACTACTCAACCAGTGAAGATAACATCCATTGTATTCGTAACGTTCGAGATTTTGCTTTATATTTTATTACAATACATAAGAACGTTATACTTAATCGTCATCATCAAAGCTCATTCATTACATTAATCCTTTTTTTATAAGAATAAATATACTTCTTTCGTTTTCTTAATTGTGCATAAGCGAACATGTAGAGCAAAGGTGTGTAATTTAAAGCTGCCACTAAACGGTGTGTATCATACTAGCACTTTATATTTTCTTAAGTATTTTAAGGTATAAGTGTTAAAAAAACATAGAAATGCTTTTAAATGAGCAAAAAACAAATCGTGTTATTCCAAAAACTTATTACAGAGCATGTACGAAATACCATCAATTTCTTGCTACATACTAATAGTACATGTTCTGCCTAATTATAAAAGCAATGCCTTCTATTCTAGATTTTGTATTTGATCTTTGATAGTCTGTAATGGTTTTACGATTAAAATTGACATAAAAACCTCTTTCGATTTCTAAAAGAGAAGAATAATAAATTCTCATGTTTTGGATACCTCTTAATAATAATACGCAGTGTATGCAATTCTACTCAAGACGAGAATAACTTCAAAGTATACTTATAAATCTATACAAAACTTGTTTTAATAAACTAAAAAACCACAAAAATGCTGGAAAAAAAACATGCAAAAATAATAACAAATTACTTACAATAATATGACTGCACCGACAGATCTATGTCTGAGTCATCTGAAAAAATTAGTGTTTCTATTGATACAACTAAAATTGTGCATTGTGAAACGACATGTGTAATTGACCTCTTAACCCACAGTTATTTAGATTCATACTTAAAGAACGTTAAAAGAACAATAAGACAATAAAGAAACCGTCTTTCATTTCAATTAAATGAAAGGTAAGGTAACTTCAGCTCTGCTTACCAATCCGTATGATTGTATGGAGAGTACTTTATGTATATTTTTTCAATTATATTAGGCTATAAAATTCAATGAAATTTTGAGTTTCAAAGGGAATATTAGTAAATTTATATCAACAGTGGATGAACTGAAAATCAGCATTTACATAAGAAACAGACATAAGGAATCGCATGAATCATTCCACCAGTTTTAAATATATTATTATGATTCTAATGAAAACTGGTTAAAAGGTCAATTACTTAATTAATAATATTATGAACTACAGTGCACCTGAGATCACTCCAAAGAATAAACATCAAATATTATAATTTAGTAAGTTATTAAACTGCAGACACCAATTTAGATAACCAAAATGCCAATTATAACTTCTGGGTAACCAAAACAAACATGCGTTTGCCATGCATGAGTAATAATCCTTTTTAATACTACTTTGAGTACATCAATTTGTCATTTATTCTATGGTGAACAAACGAAACGGTGGTTTAAGACAAAAGCTTGAATTTGATTTGATTTGCATATCTTTGCAGGTAAGCTTTGGTATCATCAAAATCAGGAACCACAGAAAGCTTGCAATATGGAAAAAGCTGTGTGATTAAAGCACCAGCATTGTTTGAAAATTATATTTCCCATCTTTCATATGCTGTCTACTGAGCTACTTGCTTGGGTCTTACTTGTCCTTTAAAATGGGGAAAGCCAATCATAGTTCCATCCAGATACACTGTCACATCACTAAGTGAATCTTGGCCGTGCATGTTACATCACAATGTTCTCCTTTACAATAATAATCTAACTCAGAGTTATAGGACTGATCTAGGATTTAAACTCAGAAAAACCTCCTTTTAAGAGTAAGCCCTTATCCACTGAGCTACTATGACACTTCTACCAGAAATGTTATACACAATATGAACATCAATTGTATTACATGTGTAAGAATGATGAGACATACAGTAACTTTAAGTATTTACTACATTTTAACAAAGATATGATACAACCAAATATGATTTAATATTGGATTACCTCAATAGTGAGTACTCAAAAAGTTTGAGTAAACTGAAAACCACAGTAAGTTGTTTTCCGTTCAATGATAGAATTATTTAAATATTAATTTACATAATGTGATAACTGCTAATCCACATTTCACACAACACCAATTACCTTATTTTTCACAAAAAAAAAACATAACTTTTATACCATGTTTCAATGCAAAATCATATTATTTTGGTAAGAAAAAAAAGATAATATGCAGAATCACAAATAAAAATATACTTACAGCTTGTGAAGTAACCCCATGCTGGCAAACCAACAGCTATTGCACCAACAATGAAGCATATAAACCCAAGAACAACAACCGCTACAGAATATAAAGCCTTTCCATTGGCCATGGCTGCATGATCAGCCTGCCTCACACTTGACCGGAAGCATCACAGATGTAAGTAACTTGATGCGTACCAAGTGATCAGCAATTTGTTTGAAATCATCTGTAATAAACACAATAGGATATAGCATAACAACATACATACACAGCTATAAATCCCAAAAAGGGGTAGCCAGAGCTTTGGAGCTAGAAACTCCTCAGCCACATTTGGAAGTTGATAGGGGACAAGATGGCAGAAATAAAGTATTGGTGGTGATGGGTCTCAAACCACATCTCCTAAAATCTGATAGAAAGCCCCATACCATTAGTCACCTTTTACAACACCTGTAGGTAGAAAGGGGTAGTGACATTCAAACGTAACAGCACAACATGACTACAAATGTAATGTTAATTGCATTATAAATGGATATTTTCATATTAATAGACAAACTCATATAAGGGTAATGGCTCATGTCTTAGAAAGGTAATAATTTACAGGTGCTTTTTCTCTAACATATATATATAGTCACAGCTATAAATGCAGATAAAATATACAAGGGGTTGCCAGGGCTTCAGAATAGAAAATTCTTTGGCCACTTATAGAAATTGACATACATACATACATACATATACTCACGGCTATAAATCCCTAGAAGGGGTAGCCAGAGCTAAGGAATTAGAAACTCCTCAGCCACTTTTGGAAATTTGAGTGGGGAAAAGATGGTTAAATAAAGGTTGTTGGTGATGGGTCTCCAACCGCATCGCCCAAAAATCCCTTAAAAGCCCCAATACCGTTAGTCGCCTCTTACGTACACCCACCGGAAGAAATGGGGTAGTGCTATTCTAAGCCGACACTACACAGAGAACTAGAAATTGAATTGGGAATAAATTGTAAAACAAGGGTTCTATGTGATGTGTCTCCCACCACATCACTCAAAAATCACTTCAAAGGCCCCAATACCCCTTTTACAAACATCCATGGGCAGAAATTGGGTAGTGTTATTGTAAGTTGACACTTAAATTTTCTGTTTTCCTATTAATAAGGAAGCCAATAGATGAGAAAAGTGTAGGATAGGTTGTTGTGGAGTTTTAGCAGTGACCAGTGAAAAGCAGGACGTCTTCTAGGAAATAAAAATGAGAACTTTATTATCACAGATACTGCTACAAGCATTAAGTTTTACACTGCATCAAAAATTTGTCAAAAATAGGTAATATCGGGTTGATAATGGTTGGTCATTTGTTAAAACATTATTAGGCCTTACTACAGCCACTAAAGAGCTCAGTCATTATGATCTGATATCTACCTATTTATAATCAAAGCTGTAATTTCAAAAAAGGCTGGCGTGATTTTATAATTTTACAGGTTTGCAACACAGGTTACAGTTTTGTTTATCAAAGAATGGTTGGTGATGATTACCAACCTAATTTTCGCAAATGTCTTAAGTCTCCTCCTAAAACACGCTTGGGAAAAGTCGTGTTTTTTTGCCGGCACAAAGTTTTAGTAGTATTTTTAAATACTTACTATTTAAAAATATGTAACTTTACATCGTTTTGTTTTAAACTGCTCATAAACTAGTTGGTGCTAAGTTTTAAATAAAATTGAAGTTTATTTTAAAAGTTTTACTTTCTTATTCCAATCTTATAAGAACATACCGAAAAATAAAAACTAGGTACCTACTTACACTGAGAATTTTAAAATTGAAAGGCAGCAAGAATCCTTTAACTTGTTCTTTGAATTTGCCACAAATACTAAAAACTCAAATAAACGAGTACTTTACTACACAACTTTGCAATTCACTTTTGTTAGTTAATCAGTCACCTGTGTAACTTGCACCCTTTTTTTAACACTCCACTAAACCCAAAATGCAGGTTGACGTTAACTTGATTAATTATCACTAAACTATCACACACATAATTTCATTCATAACTTTTTCACTAAGTTCGTAAGTAAAACTCGGTCAAACAGACAAAAATAATCACAAAAATAACTGTAATGACATAGTACTGATTTAATCTACGTGAGAATTGTAACAAAATCGCGGGGTTTTGAACTCCCTGATGCGGAACACAGTTGATATAATATGCAATGATGCGGCAGCAGACGAAAGGTTTACCGCTGCCTGCAGTCAGTAAATAAAACTGGTTTTTTGATTTGAGCGGGCTTCGTTCGGGATTGCCAGACTATCGTTACAACAGCCTTGGTTTGTTTTTGTTGTCTCCCTCAGTCCCTGCCCTGCCACGCAAACGCAACACTTGCACAGAAGTGAATGAACTGAACAGAAATTCAATTCAACTCACTCACTCAATTCAACAGTGACAGTGTAACCAACTTTCAAAATTATTTATCCCTAAAACTAAGTTAGAAATTCTTAAAATTGCACTTCTAAAAACTTGTTGTAAATATTATAAACAATAATCGATAAATTAAAGGTCATATTATTTCCATAATGGATGGATAGGTGGATGTAAACGGAGCAATAGAGGTTTGCCAAGATCGTACAAAGTGGCGATCGACAGTCTCTACCTACCCTAATTTGAAATAATGGCGTGAGTTTATCTATGTATGCTATAAAACTAGTATATGTGTATATGTAAAATTTTACATCCTTCACTTTTGCTTTAAGATTCATACATTCTCGTAATAAATAAACTTTTCAGTCAAATCATTTAAACTATAATCATACTTTGTTCAATTGTAATGCTTTTTGTAGATGAACGAATTATGTTTTGTCGGAAATTATAAAGAATGAATAAGTTGGTTTCTTCTTGAAAAGAGAACTTCAATGGCCTTTCCTGATTTCAAAGGGCAGTTGACGATGTCAATGAAGAAGTGGATGAAGGGTTATAAAATTAAAATAAAAGCTATACATTTTAAATCCACTGTCAGTTTAGAAAAGCACCACGTAGCAAGCAGTAGATAAGAAATGGTTGATATATAGCTGTATGTGTGTATAGGAGAGATGGTGATAAAAGAAAATGGGTTGGTATTTTAATTACTGCGGTGGAACATAGAATAGAATAGAATAACTCTTTATTGCACATCAAACACGAATTTACAAAAGTAATAATATGATCAAACAGTTTACAGTGAGGTACAATTGGCGGTCTTATCGCTAAAAGCGATCTCTTCCAGACAACCTTTGGAAGGTGAGATCGATAAATTAATTAACATACATAAATAGGCTGCCAAAATCATTACCCTTCCAATTAAAAAAATAGTAAGTCTTGGGGAAAACCGCTCAGGTGGTAATACTGGTGGTAGTACCACAGATCATAATGCTATGTTCAAACACAAACACACACTACTATGACTTGTCATTGTCACTGTCAAGTTGACATGACAGAAGCGAGTCATAAAGAACCTTATACATGATCGGTTTCCGACCACCGACCATGTGTCCTTGGTCGGAACAACCGATTTTTGTATTCGTTCTACACGGTCGGTGGTGGTTGGAATCAACTTGTCAGTTCAATCGGAAGAGATACAATTGCAACCAAGGCCGTTAACATCAACCAAATATCGGTTGGAACAACAGACTTATACATTGGTCATTTTTATATCAACTCTACCAAAGACACGACACGGTCGGTGGTTGGAAACCGATCGTTTATAAGGCTTTTAATGCCAGAGAAGAGAAGCAACAGTAATATAAAGACAGAAACAATGAAATACGTACAGTCCATTCACATTTATTTTAACTCTGACTTTAATTTTCAAATATTATGTTATGTAAGCATTATTTGCTGTGAAGTGTGTCTAGTGCTCCGTGATGTTGTTTGCTTTTTTACTGCTTTCGATATTATGTTAAGGTATATCATGCCGATAAGTATTCAGAGTAGCGCCAGAAAACTTGTCTTACAGCCAAAAGGTAAAATAACTGTGAACGGACTGTACTATCACTGTCTCAGTGTACAAACGCAATAGCAATACAAAAAGGCAGGCATTTACACATGATGAATGATCTATGATGTAAACCAACACCAATAGTTTTGTGTGTGAAAATCATAAGGTCACATTTCAGAGGCTCAACTCTTCACAGAGAGTAAATTATTGTATTTCGTAGTGTTGTGACAGGAATATTTTAAGTAAATAAGTAAACTTAAAACAAATTAAAATTTAACATATATAACATAACATACATAACATAACGTTCACGCCGAATATCCCCGAAGGGGTTGGCAGAGGTACTAATACTTCTGAACATCACGTGACTTTGTCACCTGGTGTTCAGAGTACCCACGTTTTGCATGGACTGTGAACTCACGTGATAGGGGGCAGGCCTATCGCCGAAATTTAACTTATCAATTTTTTTTAATCAAAGAATTATTCAATATGCATTCTCTTAATTATTCATTTTTTTCTTCTTTGTGAAATAAGATGTACCCTTCTGGCTACTTTTAACTATGCCTGTTCCACACCTATTGTATCGCTATGTAAAATGGCCCCAATTATTCCTGGACATGCCCTTTACATTTCGAATTTTGCAGCCACTTTTTTTTTGTGCAGCCCTTGGCCATTCGATAAAACGAGGCGCTGTGCTGTATATAGCTCTTAAGACATTTGAAATGTCAACTAAAATCATGTCATCAAAAAGCACTCTATCAACAAACAAGGCAGGAAGTGACAAACGTCATAGCATAAACGTCAACAATGGCAGGAACTCTCACGGACAGTCTTGAAGTCTTAACTTTCGTGTTATTTTGTTAAAGTTATTAATATCTAGTGGTCCGCCCCGGCTTCGCACGGATGGTGTTAAATATTTTTTACTGCTTACCCCTTATTACTTATATTTAGCGTGATGATATATATCCTATGTCCTTTTCCTGGTTCTAGGCTACCTCTCCAACAATTTTCAGCCAGATCGGTTCATGTGTTCTCGAGTTATAATTAGTGTAACTATCACCACTTTCTTTTATATATATAGATTAACAGCTCATAATCTAAATCAAATACATATTCTTTGGCAAACATACACTTTTTAGCCATTCATGTCCAAATTAAGACTGTAATAATTACAAGTCTATATGCTTTATTATAGATATTAAACCAAAGGTTTCAATGCAAAGCGTAAATGATTTTTAAGAAACAGTTACTCCCATAACCCAGAAAACGGCATTTAGCTCAGTTGATAACCATGTGGAAGTTATCGATTTTTTTTATCAAATCTTCCGACATTAATTAAACTGATTGTTCTTTACTATGGCTATGTTAATTCTAAAGATCTAAAGTAAACTTTAATAAATAGCAATAATCTTATAGGTAATAGCAAGACTCTTGCTGCAAGACCAAGACCAGGTGTATTGGCGCAAGACCAAGACCAAGAGTGGCTAAGTCTCGTCTTGTTCTTGCATTTGGGCAGCTCTACTGTTACTACGTAGTTTTGAACAAATTTATTAAAAATAATTATATAGAAATAACATTTTTTGTTTTTTTTCTTTGTTTTTTATTTTGAAATAACTGCTTTAATTGTAATGTGAAATAATTTCGCCTATTTCGGTGCTATAGACCATTTAACAGCAGCGGCCTCTCTTGTCAAGCCGCACGTCACCAGTTACGTTACACAAAAACTATGTCACCAGTCAAAGGTTAACTCATCTCCACTTTGACATACGTGTGTCTGGCTGTGGCCATGGCCAAACCAAGGCCTAAATAAAACAAAATATTCTTATATAATAATACCAACGTGAATTTTCCCCATTGGGGTAGGTAGAAACAGTTGATGGCTACAGTGAACAATCCTGGAGATCTTTGGGTTTAGTTTAAATTCATCAGTTTTCATTTTCATAGATGCTGCTGCTTCCTTATCTGCGTAGAATAGCACTACCTCAGTTCTCCCATAGGTGCCGTATTGAGGTGTTCGTCTCTGTTTTGAAATTATCTAGCTTTTCTTAAATGTCTATGTCAAATAGATTCCAAGTTTTTCTATATGACCTACGAAGTGGCGAGTTGGACACAAATTATAATTTATAAGCAGTTAGAAGAGGTACGGAAGTAGTTTTCGGTTTGGTTTTTCGGAAGAGTGGACCTCTGGTCTACCTCTGCCACCCCATCAGGGATATAAGGTGTGACCGATTGATTCATTTAGTTATATATGGCTGAGTCTTGACTCGCACCCCTTTCCCGTTCCATCATCAGAATGACATTATCACTCATCTATAATTAAAAACTATTAAAATCCTCTCAAAGAAAGCATATTGGTAGTCAAAGAGTGAGCCGGTACATGCGGTGATATTTTAGTAGCCTATATATGTCTAGCGAAACAAATGAACTCTAGAACATGAAATAGAGAACATTCACTTAAAAACCAATTGAAAGAAATGAAACAGAAAATTATAGAAGGATTCTCGATGATTGGCATTGCCATAGGGGCCCTTATATAACCAATTCGGGTTAGAACCAATTTAATTATTCATGTACCTCGAAATCTGGTTACTTAAAAAAACCTTGATCAGCCTTTCTTTAAAAAAAAACATAAAATAAAACGAACTTCACAATAGTTTAAATAGTGTGAATTTGCGAACATTACTGACTGTGTGCTTGCAAAAATAGGTTAACTATTTATAAATAGAACGGCTGTAGAAGAACGCAGACCGATATATCCGGATTACTTTGAGATTATCAGCTTTGTACAAGCTCGTAATTCTACGCTTTGTAATTCTACGTTTTATTATCATGAGCCGGATATTTATGTTGCAGTGAAAAAATGATACGGTTATATTTAGTTAGTGAAATTGTTTTGTGTGAGTATACAGATTTGTTGAGTGTATTCAGTTTGTCATACAGTTCGCGTTGATTCATTATTTCTTATTTTGCAGGTGCAATGCCGGTAAGTTTATTTATCTTAAAAATATGTAGAGTCGGTGTTTGTTCTTAATTCAGATATTCACTTTGATATCAGGGTTCCTAGCTACAGTAATATATTGTAATATGTCTTACATGTGTTAGTCATGATGTAGTTGTGAGCGTATTGTGGCGATGTGAAATATGTTGTCCCTTATCACATAGGTGTTTAGTGTTTACTGTCTCCGAAAAAGTGAAAGTCTGTCACGTGATTTTAAATAATCTAGTAGTTCAGCTGTTGAATTTTGGTATATTTTAGCTGTGGTTTCATCTATAAAGGAGTTCTTTGAAAAACGAAGGTTCGAGGAAACGAAAAGGTTCATCAATAGTAACGCGTGTTACGTTAGGCCCGTACGGGGCTGTCAAGTGATAACGATGATAGAAAGATATTAGCTACTTACCACAGACTTCTTCATATAAAAAAATCATATAATACACAGATAAATAACATATAGGACTATGAAACAACTTTCAATGCTCATCACATAAATTATGCTATCAACGGGATTCTAACCCACAACCTCCGGACCGAGAAGCTAGTCACCTATCACTCAACCACGGTTTTTCTAGAGCTACTTGGATGAATGAGGCCTATATTATATTGTTTTTTCAATAGATCTTAACGGAGTCCTCCTGCAATGATGTAGGCGATTGTGTAACCGAATGCAGAGAAAAATGTGGCTGTGATAAGTAAGTAACAGCTTTATTCAAGCAAGGTTGATAGCTCCTTGGGTGTCAGTTAGCAGTGATCCAATCTTGAACCTTGGTATGGTCCAAAAGAAATAAGTAATTTCTTCATTCTGTGTACTTAACACGTTAAGTATTTAATACTAGTACATTAAACGATAAGCCTAGGGATGTGTAAACTTTTCCTTATTGGGGCATGCCAGGCCTAGTGCATTATTGTACGATGACTTGAGCATACACTTCAGTATCCTATATCAATCAATAATATTATGAATGGTCACTTTCAATGGTTATGGAATATCGTGAAGGAGAGTTAAAATGTTATTTATACCAACAGTTTAGTGAGTCACATCAGTTAGTGTTATCCTTCAAATATTTAAGGTTTCCTCAACAACTGCTTAGCCCGTATGAAAAGCGTGATTATATACACCCTACAAAACTCCTGAATAGTGTAGCTTTCTGATTGCGAAATTTTTCCATGTATTTGTATTCAATAGTTAAGTATTTCTTAAGATTTATGTTACAAACAAACAGACAATTATGTTACAAACTTCACCTCTTTGTAATTTTAGTAAAGAAGTATAGATAGTGACATACACACATACATACATATACTCACGGCTATAAATCCCTAGATGGGGTAGCTAGTAGATAGTGACAATACCGCCATTTATTAGTAAAAATGGGGCTTCGCTACTTAACAATAAATAAGATCTAACTTTCGTTTTTATATTTTCAGGGCATACATTTACAATGCAACAGCAGATGCATGTGTGGTAAATTCAGAATACTTAAAGAACATAATGCTTGAAACCAACAATTTAAGTGGTGTGTCCTGTTAAAGTAAATTTATCGATCTGTTCCGATCTGAACTCTCCTCTCAATTCAGTTTTGTTTTTCAGAACGAATAAGAGATGAAGCTGAGACTGTCTTTCAAGGGATAACAATCGCAGTGTTTATATTTATAGCTTGTGCTTTTATATCTACTTTAGCAGCCTGTGTTTTTTGCTGCCACATAAACTATTCGTAAGTAAATACACACGGAGTTACCTAAGCTTAGTTTATATTGTCCGAATTTAGATTAAGGAAAGGAAGTTAAGGTGACTGTCAGAGATAACAAAAATAAGACGGCTATTGTTTATTTTATTAGAAACTATTTATACATACATACATATACTCACGGCTATAATTCCCTAGAAGGGGTAGCCAGAGCCAAGGAATTATAAATTCCTCAGCCACTTTCGGAACTTGAGTGGGGAAAAGGCGGTAAAATAAAGGTTTTTGGTGATGGGTCTCCAACCGCATCGCCCAAAAATCCAATAAAAAGCCCCAATACCCTAAGTCGCCTCTTACGACACCCGTGGGTAGAAAGGGGCAGCGACATTCCAAGCCGGCACTGCACGGCAAATTTCTTATAAAACAATTCAAACATTCCATATCTGCAATTAAAAAGTAACATATAAACTCATACCCCTATTTGTTGGAATTCCTTAAATTCCCTTTTTAGTGCTCACTTACATATAAAAGACACTCCTCGACAAAATTTCAAGTTTCTGAGTATAGTTGTTTCGGCTGTGCGTTGATGCTAAATCAGTTAGACAGTTTTGCCTTTTATATATAAGAATATAAGGTGTATTGCTCCTTCTAAGATTTAGGAAAGGCGTATGATATTATTTTTTTCGTTTTTATATTGGGGGGAAATCCTCCAAGGATATCCCGCCTCTCGAGAGAGCGGCGGGGGTATGTCAGACTCTTACTGACTAAAACCCCCCGGTTTTGGTGCTGCTGGCCCTGCGGCCTATGCGGCGTCACCGTGACATGTAGCCGGACGGCTGAAGGCCGCCCTGGCGCGGCAAAGGAGTGTACCTAAGCTAGGTCGCAAAGGAGTGTACCTAAGCTAAGTCGGATAGGGTGAGTATAAAAATAAAAGAGACTCTAGCTAGGCGTTGAGTCTAGTGTGGCTCTAAATTTAGTGTTATGTTCGTATGATAGGTTCGTAAGAAAGTATTTATAGGAGGTGCGGTCCGTGTTCGGTTTGGGGAGTACTTATACGTGCATTTTATGAGATGTATACGAGTAAACGGGGAAAACACGGACTGTTTCGGAATCTCTCGGAGTGTCCAACAAGGATGTGCAGCTTCACCGTGGCTCTGCAATATGTTCATGGATGTCTGTTTAACAGAGTCTCTTGACAGTGATTATGGACTGAGAATGTATGGATTCATCATCAAGTGCTACTTGCATCATCGTTGGAAGAGTTGCAATTGCAAGAGATGATGAAATATTGCATATATGTTTTTGAAAGAACGGGAATGAGGGTGAATGTGGGTAAATCAAAAACCATGGTTTTTAAAAGAGAGGAGAATATGAACGAGTACGTGATTGAGATTAATGGTAAGAAAGTGGAACAAGTAGAGTTTGTGTATCTGGAAGTTTGTTTACTACGGATGAAAAGTGTTATGAAGACATTGAAAGAAGAGTGAAAAAGGATAATGTGGTAAATGCAGCAATGAATAGTATAGTATGAATAATTTTAGGTTTGGCAGAAGAAGCATGAAATTAGGGTAAATGCAGTAGAAACACGGTCCCTCAGAAAAGTTTTTGATGTTAGATAATGCGATCGAGTAAGAAATTCCGTGGTTTGTGAAAGATGATTTCGTAAAAAAGATAGAAAAAGAGTGTTAAGATGGTTTGTGTACACAGAAAGGATGGATGATAGTGAATAGGTAAAAGAGATTTATTTTGTTAGAGGTAATGTTGGTTAAGGACGACCTCGGAGGATACATTTGGATCGAATGGAGAGTGTGCTCAAAAAGGCAGGCGTCCGTAGTATGAAGAATAAAAAAGCATGTATGAAAATATTGTTGTATGTAAATGAAGCTAGAGAGGTTTGCCAGGATCATACCAAATGGCGATCGATGGCATCTGCCTACTTCAATGGGAACTGATGACTTGAGTATTGTATGTATGTATATAAAGAACTCGGATGCAGGTATCCAGAGCTTAGTATAAGTAATAGTTTTCATGATCCCTAATAGTAATTGATGGGGCAAAAGATAGATACATTCCAATCCCTTGATAAATCTCCACAAACTTTTCGATTGTCGTGACAATTGATTTACATGGCTTAAATATTAGGTAATCTTGCTTTCAGGGACAGAAAATTGAAGAAGGAAGTTAATCTCCTGAATAAGAAGGCTGGAAATGATAAGATACAATCAGTAAAGTCCAGAAATGTTACTCAACCACATCAACAAAGTTGTAATGTTATTGTAGAAGATGCAGGTTTATTTGTTGTTTAAGAGTCCTTAACTTTTATTGGGTGAAATAAAATATCAATTGATAAGTGTAAATGTTTTTTTTATGAAAGATAAATTGAATACTGATTCGCCGCTGTTGTAGTCAGCCTAGAATAACAACACCTTTTTTTTTCTTACATGTGTCATTAAAGGCAGCATATGAATAACTAGTGAATTGGTAGCAGCATACTAGTCTGAGTATGAAACAATTGAATTGCATATTATTTTTATTAATATAATATTAAATTATAACTCATGTCATCGGCTAAAAGTTCCAACCACTTTTTGTTTATTTATGGAGAGTAAAATTATGTTTCTAATTCAAATTTAGAAAACCATACACGCATACGTTTTCTTACTAGTGATTGACTAAAAGATTAGTAGATTCAACGGTGTCTGGCGCGTCGAGGAGTGTATTCTGTCTGTCTGAGCATTCGCAACCGGAAGTAGGCAGAAATAACTAGGTACCTACTCTTCGTCACCCGTTCGCAGATTCGGCGAGGCGTGTCATCGTGTGTTAGTTAAGACTTTTAGATAGCAGCCCCAATCTACAACGACTCAATATCTCTGACTTCAACCGCTATCATTGTGATGGTCAAACAGGAGAGGTTACGAATTCTCAGTTCTGATGCAGTTGCTACAAAGGACGACCTTGGCTAAACTAAAGTACTATCTTAGGTTTATGAGAAATACTAGAATTAATAAATTAGTCGTCCAGTATGATCAATATAGTTTGTATCATTTTGTGATCTAACAAAAACAAACCAATAGTGTCATATTTTTATGAATTGGCAACACCGACAGTGTGCCGTGACACTGCAATTGATGTCAATGTCAAGATGAGAAAAAGATGAAGGCGGGATTCCTAGTTTGGATGCGCGGGAGAGTGACTTGTGATCAAGGCATCAAATAATGTAATGTACATTGAATAGTATAATATATAGTAATCATCATCATCAATAGTCGTTTTTCTTCAAACTTCAGAAGCGGTGATATATTCACGTCCATTCAAGTATGTAGGTACATTGCTTTTTGGTTATTCATTTATTTTTCTTTTCCACATTGTTGTAGTGACGCCATTTAACATTTTATGATTTATAATATAGCAAATCGATGCTCGAACAAAGTATTTTAATGTTTATAGAATAGTCATTGTTTCTAAGAAACCAATATTTGAGCGTAATATTGTAAAGCTGCGTACGGAATGGTTCCGAAGTGCTTGGCTAGGGCACTCCCTGTTAGTTTTGGAGCAATCAGCTGTAGTAACTTTCCAGTAGTGTCTCTGTAAATAGTAGACGTATGAGTGGGTTAAGCTGATCACTAAAGTAACGATGAGTTGACTTAAGAACTTCTGTTTAAATTGTGGCGTCACTATGACAAATTAAATTATAAGTACACTACGTATTTGTTAACAACACAAATCAAATAAGTGATTAAACTTTTGTTCTTATTTGAAACAATTTCAAATTCTTTATCCACCATATTTATTTTGGTTAAATGCATTGATGGATGAAGATGCAATTAATTGTGATTATAAGATTAAAGGAGTATATCAGTAATATATATGAATAATACCACTTTAATTTTACACATTTTTAGACTACAATTCAAATTTGGAATTCTTCTATTTCTTATGCATTGAATATATTAATACTAAGTGAATTATTAATCAATGTAGTCATTTATTCGCTGTAAATGTGGGTTACAAGGTGGTTACAGCATATAAGTTATTGTTCCCTACACATTTTGTTCTTCCAAGCTTACAATATAAGTCTTTACATTTTATTAATATAGGAATATGATTTTAAATTATAATAAAGACAAAAATAAAGAATGACTTAACTAATTACATGTCGCCCTAAGTTTAAAATGTCAATCTCACAGCTAAAACCATATTCAAATAAAATATAATAAAAACAATATCCTAATAGCCATTCAAGCATTTCTTTTATTTTTTTTAAATTTATTAAAACATAACAATTTTATATTTATAGAATTTGCATTATAAATTCTACAAGCCATAATAAAAATAGTTTTGCTGCTTGAGGCTAATTAATAATTATAATGAGGTACATATAGTTTGTCTTTATTGAGATTTTGCAGACATTCAGAGTGAAATCTTAGGGGAGCGGATGTATAATTATAGATTTCTCTCTTAACTAATAAAGCAGCTTCATAAATATAGGGGAACATAAAAAAAGAATTATAATATAAAAAAAAAAATAATAATAAAAAGTGGGTGGCGAGAAACCATTTGAAAGGTAAGTTTCTCTCGCTACCTATTTATTTTATACAATGTAGTGACTGGTACGTTTCCTTCGCTACTTATTTATTTAATATAATCTAGTGATGGGTACGTTTCCCTCGCTTCTCATTTATTTTATACAATGTAGTGACTAGTACGTTTCCTTCGCTACTTATTTATTTAATATAATCTAGTGATGGGTACGTTTCCCTCGCTTCTCATTTATTTTATACAATGTAGTGACTGGTACGTTTCCTTCGCTACTTATTTATTTAATATAATCTAGTGATGGGTACGTTTCCCTCGCTTCTCATTTATTTTATACAATGTAGTGACTGGTACGTTTCCTTCGCTACTTATTTATTTAATATAATCTAGTGATGGGTACGTTTCCCTCGCTTCTCATTTATTTTATACAATGTAGTTACTGGTACGTTTCCTTCGCTACTTATTTATTTAATATATTCTAGTGATGGGTACGTTTCCCTCGCTTCTCATTTATTTTATACAATGTAGTGACTGGTACGTTTCCTTCGCTACTTATTTATTTAATATAATCTAGTGATGGGTACGTTTCCCTCGCTTCTCATTTATTTTATACAATGTAGTTACTGGTACGTTTCCTTCGCTACTTATTTATTTAATATATTCTAGTGATGGGTACGTTTCCCTCGCTTCTCATTTATTTTATACAATGTAGTGACTGGTACGTTTCCTTCGCTACTTATTTATTTAATATAATCTAGTGATGGGTACGTTTCCCTCGCTTCTCATTTATTTTATTCAATGTAGTGACTGGTACGTTTCCTTCGCTACTTATTTATTTAATATAATCTAGTGATGGGTAAGTTTCCCTCGCTTCTCATTTATTTTATACAATGTAGTGACTGGTACGTTTCCTTCGCTACTTATTTATTTAATATAATCTAGTGATGGGTACGTTTCCCTCGCTTCTCATTTATTTTATACAATGTAGTGACTGGTACGTTTCCTTCGCTACTTATTTATTTAATATATTCTAGTGATGGGTACGTTTCCCTCGCTTCTCATTTATTTTATACAATGTAGTGACTGGTACGTTTCCTTCGCTACTTATTTATTTAATATAATCTAGTGATGGGTAAGTTTCCCTCGCTTCTCATTTATTTTATACAATGTAGTGACTGGTACGTTTCCTTCGCTACTTATTTATTTAATATAATCTAGTGATGGGTACGTTTCCCTCGCTTCTCATTTATTTTATACAATGTAGTGACTGGTACGTTTCCTTCGCTACTTATTTATTTAATATATTCTAGTGATGGGTACGTTTCCCTCGCTTCTCATTTATTTTATACAATGTAGTGACTGGTACGTTTCCTTCGCTACTTATTTATTTAATATATTCTAGTGATGGGTACGTTTCCCTCGCTTCTCATTTATTTTATACAATGTAGCGACTGGTACGTTTCCTTCGCTACTTATTTATTTAATATAATCTAGTGATGGGTACGTTTCCCTCGCTTCTCATTTATTTTATACAATGTAGTGACTGGTACGTTTCCTTCGCTACTTATTTATTTAATATAATCTAGTGATGGGTACGTTTCCCTCGCTTCTCATTTATTTTATACAATGTAGTGACTGGTACGTTTCCTTCGCTACTTATTTATTTAATATAATCTAGTGATGGGTACCTTTCCCTCGCTTCTCATTTATTTTATACAATGTAGTGGCTGGTACGTTTCCTTCGCTACTTATTTATTTAATATAATCTAGTGATGGGTACGTTTCCCTCGCTTCTCATTTATTTTATACAATGTAGTGACTGGTACGTTTCCTTCGCTACTTATTTATTTAATATATTCTAGTGATGGGTACGTTTCCCTCGCTTCTCATTTATTTTATTCAATGTAGTGACTGGTACGTTTCCTTCGCTACTTATTTATTTAATATAATCTAGTGATGGGTACGTTTCCCTCGCTTCCTATTTATTTAATACAATCTAGTGACGGGTACGCTTCCCTCGCTTCTTATTTATTATATACAATGTAGTGACCGGTACGTTTCCCTCGCTACTTATTTATTTAATGCAATGCAATGACGGGTAGAGAGAGTGTGTATGAATATAACATAAACATGAACAATCACGCCGAATATAGGTATATGAATATATTATTTCTGTAGACCTATTTTATTCATCATAGTTGACGATTACTTGTTCAAATAATAAGCTACTTAAGAAAATGAATGTACAAATCTCGACCTCGGAAGCATAAGGTCGTATGTGCTTTTTGGCTACTTTTCAGGAGAGCGAAAAGAAATTTGTCATTTTATTCGGTCTGTTTTCTCAGTATTTTGGGGGAATTTAGTGAATATTTTTAACTTTCTCAATAACATAACTGTCCATCTACACAATACTCTTATTGTTTTGTACGATTGTTACAGAAATTATGCAAAAAAAACCGTTTGTAAAAAAAAAGTCCTGATACGTCTTTATGCTTCGGAGTATTATGATTTTTTCTTCATTTACCCAGTTGTATCTGAGATACAACCTTATGTTGGATTTTTTTCAAGATTTTGTGTCACAATCACGAGGTGTATATTAACATACGACTTAGCTTTGACTACATGAAAACATACTTGTAACGTAAGATCATTTACCACTACCTTACTTGTCTTACTGTTACGCATTTAAGTACAGGTACAACATTATGTGTACTCACTGAAAATGATCGGAAGTCGGTTCATATTATCGTTTTTTAGTAACCATAGATAAACCATAACAATCATTGTATTCCGATTTTGACCTCCACAATTGTCCGACCAGATGGTCAGGCAATCAATATCGGAAATCAGAGCATGGTTTTCATCCGCCCATCTTAATAAACAGGAAGCCACTTCATTTCCACCCCGTGCTCCAATATTTTCAGACCAAATCATGTTGTTAGCAATGTTGCGTTCAGTTTCTAAAATTGTTAAGTTTAAAGTCCACAGTTTTCTTAAATAAAACGACTTGGAGTTAGTCAAGTTCGGCGTAGCCATACACTTTTGCATGTCCATCATCAACACATTTTTTTTACCTCTGCTGATCTTAGCGTTTGCTGCAATCAGATCTGCTCTATCCTTTAGTTCATAACTTTTTTCGGCCAGTTTGTCATGTTCTTCTCTCTGCCTTTCAATTCTTTCTCACAAATGAATCACAATCATCAAATGTGTCTGCAGACGGTAATTTAAAGCAGAAATAAAATTTTGTATTAAATATATGTCTATAAATCCACAGCTTTCCAATAAGATCTGTAGCCACATTTTGATCTTTCATTAACTCTTTAAAAACTACCACGGAATCAGCCTACTCAGTGTTGTCGGTAAATTGTATGCAAAGGTTTTGATTGAAAGAGTGATGAATGAAACAGATGACAAAATTTGGAATGTGCAGGCAGGATTTAGAAAGGGAATGGGATGTAAGGATCAAATCTTCTCTTTAAGGAGCATCACTGAAAAGTTCTTAGCCAAGAATCGAAAAGTGTATTGCTCCATCATAGATTTAGAGAAGGCGTATGATAGGGTGGTAAGGAAGTATTTGTGGGCAGTGTTATCCAAGTTCGGCTTAGGGAGTCAACTTATACGTGCATTGGTATCACTCTATGAGGATTCTAGTGCATGTGTAAGAATAAACAGGGAAATCACAGACTGGTTCGGTATCTCTAGGGGTGTCCGACAGGGATGTGTAGCTTCTCCGTGGCTCTTTAATTTGTTCATGGATGACTGTCTGATAGAGTTGCGTGAAAGTGATTATGGACTGAGAATGGGTGGATTCGTCATCAAATGCCTCTTATATGCTGATGATCAAGTGTTACTTGCATCGTCGGTTGAAGAGTTGCAAGAGATGATGAATATTGCATGTGCGTCGTTTGAAAGAAAAGGAATGATAGTGAATGTGGATAAAACCAAAACCATGGTTTTTGAGAGAGAGGAGAATATGACTGAATGCGTGATTGAGATCAATGGTAAGAATGTGGAACAAGTGAAAGAGTTCGTATATCTGGGAAGTTTGTTTACTAGGGATGGAAATCGGTGTCAGAAAAGGCCCGAATGGCTGTGCATGATGCTGTCCTCGTTCCTACGCTTATGTATGGCAGTGAATGCTGGGTGTGGCAGAAGAAGCATGAAAGCAGAGTGAATGCAGTAGAAATGAGGTCCCTCAGAAAAGTTTGTAATGTGAGGTTATGTGATCGTGTGAGGAATGACGTGATTCGTGGAAGGTGTGGTGTAAAAGATGATTTTGTTAGAAAGATAGAAAAAGGAATGTTGAGATGGTTTGGGCATATAGAGAGGATGGATGACAGTAAATTGGTAAAAGAGATCTATAGAGCCAATGTGGAAGGTAATGTTAGTAGAGGACGACCTCGGAGTCATTGGATCCAAATGACACAAATGTGTCATTTGGATCAAATAGAAAATGTGCTTAAAAAGGCAGGTGTCCGAAGTACGAAGAATAAAAGAGCATGTATGAAAAGATTGATGGATGTGAATGAAGCTAAAGAGGTTTGCCAGGATCGTACAAAGTGGCGATCGATAGTCTCTGCCTACCCCAATGGGAATTAACGACGTGAGAATATGTATGTGTGTATGTATTAACTCTTTGTAAATAGTATACATTTTAGGAACGCTCAGTTCTGGACCTAAAAATTTTCTGTTAATTTTTTGATGTGTATAATGACTTTCTTTGTGCCGTGTAGTGTCGGCTTAGAATAACACTACCCCATTTCTACCCATGGGTGATCGTAAGAGGCGACTAAGGGTATAGGGGCTTCATAAATGATTTTTGGGCGATGTGGTTGGAGACCCGTCACCAAAAACATTTATTTTTTATTACCATCTTTTCCCCTTCCAAAAGTGGCTGAGGAATTTCATTCCAAAGCTCTGGCTACTCCGTAAGGGATTTATAGCCGTGAGTATATGTATGTATGTATGTATAATGATAATGACTTTCATAACTAGGAAAAAGATTAATGAGATCAACTATTGATTTAATTATTATTTCAGAACTTTTATTTGTAGGCACATGCCGTCCTCGTAGATCGGGAACAGTCATCCCACTATCAAGTTGTTTGTTTATACTTAATTTGACAAATCTTTCACCAACACAAAGTGTGTTTAGAAACATTATCTTACATACAGTTTTATAGTCTCATAATCTGATATGAGGCTATACCTGTATGTGAACTTTCGTCTGTCAGTGATTAAATCACCGCTAGTTTTCATTGAAACCTTAATATCTTTAATAACAATTTGTGCCACAAACGGCTACGGCAAATAGCGGCTACTCTTTTCCATGCTGCCGTATTCCTTACACGCTTTCTACTGTTTGACAGAAATACTATGTTATTTGTTACCACGCTGCTACCACGACCTTGGTCGGTAGTCTTAATACGAGCAAGCCCGAACATTTCCGAAGGGTGACGAAACCGACGGATCTCAATTTCCGTAAAGTTTTGTAGGTAAAAGTTACAATTTTATAGTAACATTAAGTTGTATCTGCAAATACATTTGAAAAACAACACAAAATATCCATGACGTCCCAAGCATAACGTTGTACCTTAAGATACAAAACTAATCCATTAATAATGCATGCGAAGCATAAAGTCGTATGTTAGCTTACACTTTAAGTATTGTTTTTTTTGGGAGGCATAAAGTTGTATCTCGAAATACAAATATAATCTAGTACAAAACTTACCGAAGCATAATATCGTAAGCAAATATACAGGATTAGTCTGAGCATAATTTAGTTTAAGGCAGAAATCCGTAACTATTGATACGACTTATTTTTATGATACTTCTTAAATGGCAAAAGGTCAAATTTAACGTTTCAACCAAATGCTTCTCCAGAATGCGAAAATAGTTGACATACGACCTTATGCATGTGTGTTAATTTAGCAACGAGTTAAGATAGGAATATGAGAGTCAGATAGACGGAAAGAGCTAAAAAAACTGAGTTCATTGGATTAATAAACCATTTTTGACGTACTTGCACATCCGACCTAATGCTTCTGAGGTCGAGAAATACTAGTAGTTGAATTACATAACGATACTAATTTTATTTGAAAGGCTATAATTGCAACAACTAGTAACTAATACTAAAAATATTGTAGGTACATTTTATTGCCAAGTAATTTGTTAGCTAAGAATGGTGACTGAATTGTTTTCTTGTTACCGAATTGTTTTTATACTTACCTGCTTTTCTAATTATTATCATTACCGTTTTTTTTCTATTTATCTTGCTGGATCATTATGCGTCATTATTATCACTGTTGAAAAGATCATGAACTTCATTTTATTTTAATTTATGTTTATTTGAGTAAGATTATTAACGTAAACGTCTGAATACATTAATATACTTTGCTACTTGCTTATGACATCTATGAAGAATAGTTTACGTTTCGGATATTTTAAACATTTCAGGTTGAATGTACAATGTCCGGAGACAAGTCTAGCATTCCAATTGGCAAGCCTCCAGGGCTTCTCGGTGCCATAGACAATCTAAAACGAGGACTTGGAGAGGTCCGTCTTCGTCAGTTGACATCCAGTGATGAGGTTGTGCTGAAGTAGTATAGATGGGATCAGAAGCACATCATTATTTTACCATCACAGAACTGGTTGAAGCTAAGTATAACTTTTAAATAAATAATAAATAAAAAAATAAAAATCATTTATTTGCCAATACATGAGTATAAATGGTGGTATATAAAATGAAGGCCTATGTATGTACTGCCAGTAAGGTGTGCAAATTTTTAAACATTAAAATTATTGATAATTTTTTTTTACATATCTTAAAACTACTATAATAACATTGTCTATCGTAATAAAAAAAAAAAAAAATTAAAACATTATTAAAAATTTTTAAGTCAATCAAGGCAACACATGTACACATATTCTAAATTTTATTAAAATTAAAATGTCATAAAAAAATAAAAAAAAATTTATATATAATTATTATATTATACAGTAAATCACATCAATCACACATGTCAAAATATTATATAAACTTTATTACAATTTCAATGTCAAAAAAAAAAGAGAAACACATAGTTTAAATTTTTAAAGTCATATATTGCAATTTTTAATAAAGTCATCAATTATATAGAAACAGTTGTCCAACAGATAATTAAAAATGATAATTTTATATTTATTGTATGTCAGTAATTTTGTTTACTAGATTATACAGCTTGATCGCCATTTCATAACCGTTTCTCTGACAAATCGATGGACTTTTAATATTTGGTTTAGTTAATTGTATTTTTTTTTGTGTTTTGCAGCTTGAGTATGTCTTAGACTGTGCTTTACTGAACAGTTATGTAAATTCTAGTTTAATTTAAATATTTCAACCCATTCAGATATGGTCAGCCTAAGTTCTATATGTTTCTTAAAGCCTAATAACATTAGATGAAATAAGACCTTTAGATCTATTAGTTTCGAAGACATTTAACTCAGATTCATAAAATAAATCAACATGTGTGTTCGGATTTTTGGTTACTTAGAATTTTGTTAGTTCATAAGTGTTACAGCTAAAAAAAAAAAAAGGGGCTACTTATATTATTGGGAACATTAATAGCCACATTATTACTCTATTACACAGTTAATAAAATAAATAAAGCAAGGCCAATAACAGATGTTCACACATGCACAGAAAACATACCATACAATAATACAAATACAAACAATTTTAAGAGAAAATGCAAATAAAAAGACATCAGCATCAATATATAAAAAAAAAAAAATGCCTTTACTCATTGTAATATATATAGAACCAGTTTTTCACTTAACAAGGAATTTTCTTATGTTTTTAAAGAGTTATATATTTTACTTTAAAAGATTTGTTATGCTCATTTCTCAGATTTTATTTACATTCTTCAGAAAAATTAAAGCTACTTTTAAACATATATTAGTAATAACATTTCCAAAAGCTCTTTTGCAAGGGAGTTTTCACAAATGTTTACCAAAATAATTATAGTACAATATTGGGTTTTTTATATAAAAAAAAAAAACTTGGTAAATAAACTAAATATTTATATAAATCGGAAGCTGTACTAGCAATCAAAATACAGCTATATGTTCTGTAAGCTTGTCGAATAAGTGTTCGCTGTCATGTATTAACCCTAAATCACTTGTTTTCGCAACTCTAGTTATCTGGATGTGTCTTAGACTATTGTTATCTTAAATTTTCGTTTTATATAAAGATAAATTGCGAGTTAAAGTCACAAAACAAATAACTTTTTGAGACATTCAAATTGACCTTTCGATTTCACATATCCTGGCAGGATCGCCAAATAATACTAACATACAATATGTAATAGGAAGGGGGTAGCCAGAGCCAAGGAATCATAAATTCCTCAGCCATTGATTTCACAATAACTTTGAAAACTATCAAGATCGTTTTGAAGTTTGCGAACATCTGCTGGAGACTGAATGCACTTAGCAGTTTTTATATCAACTGCATACAGGACTATCTTAGTTTTCAAAGCATCTTTTATATATACCAATAGCTTTCAACTCACGTAACATTATAGGCTGGTCAATGCAGTCAAATCATTTTCATAGTCTGTGTATAAACATTGACTTGAGCTCCAGCATCCATACAGCTACTTATACAGTCATACGTAATAACAAGATTAGATACTGTTGATCGTTTCCTAAAAAAAAAAAAAAAAAACCATGTTGTTCCTCACTAAACCAGAGCTCAAAGCTGAGTAGACCTGGTTTCAAACAATTCGCTCAAATACCTTAGCAAATAAGCATAGTTTTAGATAGGCCTGTAATTGTGGTAGTACAAATGATAGTCAAGATGGTAGTAAAGAAAACATTAGTATTTTATATCTAAAACTTCCTACTCTAAAATCCCCTCAATTATATATATTTTTCTTTAAATTTTTGAAAGTTATAGCCATTTTAAAACTAGGATTAAAATAGTTTTAATTACATTAATTACAAAGTGTATACTATATCATACCTTTTCTTTATTTCCTACATCGACGAATATTCGTATTAGTATGACTTACATATAAACGGGACCCAATTACTAAGACTTCGCTGTTTGTTCCTCTGTCTTTAGGTAGTGTCTGATAAACTGGTATAGTCAGAATGTTGAAACTTTTACACAAACAACAAAATTAAAAAAAAAAAAAAAACTAACAGACCGGTTTAACCAAACAATTTTAAATTTATAGTCAGCACAGAATTCTGTAAGTCATGTATGATCGTGGCTAGGACAAGTATACTGCATTAAATATTGATTTAAAGTACAGAAATATAAAAATTGATTCCGTCAATAAGTTCACTTTATTAGGGTTAACACTGGATACAAACCTAAATTAAAAAAAAAAAATATTGGACGATGAGATTTAAATTGACTAGTTTTGCGTGCGGTTTAGCGGAAATAAAAAAAAATAATAATACTACTGACTTGAGCACCGCTTTGTCACTGTACCATGCTTATGTAAATTCAAGGTTAAGTTACGGCGTCGTCTTTTGGGGTAATAGTACTGATGCACGAGACATTTATATTGCAAAAACGGTACTAAGAATTTTAGCAAACATAAAAATTCCAAACAGCTGTAGACCACACTTTAAGAATCTAAAAATTTCAACTCTTTGTTCTCTTTATATTTTGGAAAGCTGTAAATTAGTAAGAAAGTATCTACAATTTAAAAAAAAAAATAAAAAAAAAAAAACAATCTGACTACAAATCTTTTATAAAACTTTTAAGATTGTATTTAATAGAAAATTGTTTTTTATAATTCTAAGGAATATTTTGATAATAATATTATCTAATGTGATAGTTTAAATAATTACCAGAATTTTAATTTATTTTATTTTCATTTAATGTAATTTAATTTGATTGTTGGATTGTTTTTATGGTTGTTTTATTGATAAATAGAAATTTGAATTTTATAAATGATTATGTTTCCTAATTTTTACTTTATCGTGTTTTGTGTTATCAAGTTTAATGTGTAGATTAGTTGTGTGAGATTTGATTAAAATGTAATAATAAATTTAGAAATGAGTATATTTTGCTATGCCCTTGCAGGGTATACATGTAAAAATTTATGTACATTATGTCATGTAAATTGCGATGTGTGAAATGCTATAAAGATTTTGATTTTGTATCTGGGTAAGACCTAATAGGGCAATTCTTACAATACTGTCATAAGCCGCTGACAGAATCAGGATATGTTAATGCTCTAGAAATTGATGATAGCTCTAGCAACCGTGACAGTGTAAATGAATAGTTTTAATTTAATTTAATTTTAAGCTTATAAATGTTAATGAAGTACATTAAGAGTATTAGTATAAGATTGCATAAGTCTTTTAGCGATATGCCCGCCTATTGTTTTCCTGTCTATTGTATTTCATTCTGCATATGTCCTTAAATTGTTTTGGTGTACAATAAAGTTTATTTTTATTAGAATATTAAATTATGTTAAACTTAAACAGTATGTTATGATTATAATTAACGAATACCATTTGGTTGGCTCTCATTTGATTTTTGTATTACAGAATGTAATCGATAGGTAAGTGGTATTTGAATAAGGTGTGTAATAAGTTAGTTTCAGAATGTTAATTCTATACTTCTTATAAACATAGTCAAAAGTAAATAATACTAACTTTTGATAGCAGTTGATAAGGATAAAGATTGATGATAATGATTTATTAGAATTTTTGAAGTATTCTTGTAAGAAATTCCTGTAGTGTTTAAGTATTGCAATGTACAATTATTATTTTTGAATTTTCATGCTATTTATTTTTGTATAAGTGCCGAATGTCATATTATTCACAGCTCGATGCTCGCCTCGATGAAAATTACTTGCTTATGCTTAAATGTTTTTAGATCAATACAAATAAAGTTTAGATAATGTGTTAAAAACGTGCACCAGGAGGTTGCACATTGTCGGATGGCCGAATGTCATATTTTTATGAATTGGCAACACCGACAGTGTGCCGTGACACTGCAATTGATGTCAATGTCAAGATGAGAAAAAGATGAAGGCGGGATTCCTAGTTTGGATGCGCGGGAGAGTGACTTGTGATCAAGGCATCAAATAATGTAATGTACATTGAATAGTATAATATATAGTAATCATCATCATCAATAGTCGTTTTTCTTCAAAATAGTGTATGTTTTGAAAAAATCCGTCAAAGAATAAAAATGTACAAAAATTGACAATGTTTTGAACAATGTTTTGCTGTGTTTATTTGTTTATAAGGAGCCCTAAAATAGTACTTTTCTGTCTTTATTTTAGCTATTTTATAAAAAAAACGAAAAATAAAATGCAATATTCAAATGTGCCGCGAAAACGCGACTTTAAGTAATATGGCAGCTGTGGCACGTAATGACGTCAATTCCGCATAATACACCTATAAGCGAAGCGATACACAGTCTGTTTACGCGCAATATACGTCATTATAGAAATAGTCAATTACGATCGTTTTTAGTAACGTGATAGTTGCATCGAAAAAACTTATTTTAGAAGACGAATTTTAGTAAAATTATGCAATATTTTTATCTCGCATTATTACAAATCGCTTTCAGAAAGAAATATTAAGACTTATGAAGTAAAAGAAATGTATATTTTTATTACAGCCTATTCGTATTGATAAAGTAATGAAATACCCCATGAAGTCAGATAGATAATATCTGTAAATTGGCAACCCCAAGTGTGATCCGTGTAGTGAAGTACTATATTCGAATCACTTCACCCAAGTAGGTAAGTAGTACATTCCTTAGTAGTCTAAGATCCCGCTATAAGACGACCTTCACCGGACTGGTTAATGGATGAAAGATATTTTTTATTAAATAAAATATGTCAATAAATATATTGCGAATGGGTTGTCTGAAAATTTCAGTCCAGAGTATGATTAATTAATAATTAAAAAATCATTTTTTTTTCAATTACACTGGCTTGGTTAATGAACAAATTCTATTCCATTCGAAAATATGAAACCTATAGAATATACAAACGTTAGGTTGTCTATTTATTTCCCGTCACAACTCTTGGGTTGGCAGGTATAAACAGGTAAATCGATCGAATTAAACTAAAATAAAAATAAAGATAATTTTATTACGAACACGGTGGTATAGGGTTGTCTGCAAAAAATCAGTCCTGAATTGCGGTTGTCGAATTTTAAAAAGTAAAATATTGTTGCGAGTGAGTACGTGCGACAGCGAGGTCCCAGCAAACTATCCCATGCGATAGAAGAGGACACAGCATTGCAGCTGTGTATAGTTTGTGGGTTGAATGAACAAGAGAGCGCGCATGCTATTTGTCGGTGAAAACGAAAAAAATAGCGATAGACTAGTAAATGCTACGCGTCATTTTGGAGTAGCTTAATATTAAAATATAGAAGAATGTTTTTTAAATGTTTCTTTTTATAAATGAATTACATATGTGTGTATATATTTTATGTGATATTAAAGTATATACATCTTTAGTAAATAAAAAGGTAAATAAAAATTATCAGCAGACGAAAAAAAAAACGAAAATAAAAAAAAAATCTTTTTATTGTAACAAAATACAAATACTAAAGTTTTTAAAATTTTCATATTATTCAGGATCCGAGTCATCAGACTGTAATTGTGATCTTCAATATCAGAAAATTCTTTATCATCGTTTTCTGTTTCAGTTGTTTCGACAATATCTTCTATTCTTAAAGGCGTATGATCCCCAATGAATCCTACTGGTTTTCAATATCCATCGAAGAACCAACCGCAGTTTTCAGGTTGAAGTTTTACGCATACTGGATCCGCTGCAATTAAGCCACATGGAATTTACGAAAATAGTTCTTAAAATTTTCTGAATCAATGATATCCAGCATGGTGGTATAGAGTTGGAGTCGAAGCATTTTATTTTTTTTAAACCTGCTCGCTGTCTTTCTTTGGCAGAATATTTCTTCAGAAAAATGCGATATCTCGCATCATTCACTTTGATGCAGTTCTTGACGCCATACATATTGGCAGTAAATTCTTGAACGGTGTTAATTTTTTCGTTAATGAAAATATCAGCTTCATCTGTTAGTGACGCAAAAACTGTTTGATATTTTTCATTACTCGAAAGCAGCTTAAAAGGTTTTACTTTTTCTTTATTGTGAAATGCAGCCGTGTAATCGCAAACTGTGAACGCATGGAAGGCGGGAAGACTTTGGCACAATTTGAGTCCTAACTTCAATGCTAGATCGGTGCAATTAATGCAAACAACAGGTTGATTACTAGTCTTTTTTGTTGCTGAAGTGGCAAGCCAAATTTCTGATTCTGAATTTTTGTGCATATTTCCTAACAAAATAATCAAAACATCAGTATCAGAGGCTTTAATTAAAATCCTTAACCCTGGTTCCGCTTTATGAGCATGAAAAAAAATCCTCGTATCTGCCTCTTCGTGATGACATTCATAATTAACTTCTTCAGTTTTTTTTATGGAGTTTTGATAAACTTGATAAGAATAGCACTGATGGTTGACGGTTAAGATTTTTTTTTGTTTTGGATTATTGTTACCAAATGGTTGTTCTCACAATAATCTGCCAGAAACAGCACCAAAGCCTCTTTGAAACGATAATTTTTAAGGCTTTGAAAAAAATTATTAGGTCTAGTTTGTTGTAGTTAGCTCGGACCTCGCTGTTGCACGTACTCACTCGCAGCAAAAATTTTCTTTTTAAAATTCGACAACCGCAATTCAGGACTGATTTTTTGCAGACAACCCTATACCACCGTGTTCGTAATAAAATTATCTTTATTTTAGTTTAATTCATTAACCGGACCGGTGCAAGTTACTAGTATCGATTTACCTGTTTATACCTGCCAACCCAAGAGTTGTGACGGGAAATAAATAGACAACCTAACGTTTGTATATTCTATAGGTTTCATATTTTCGAATGGAATAGAATTTGTTCATTAACCAAGCCAGTGTAATTGAAAAAAAAATGATTTTTTAATTATTAATTAATCATACTCTGGACTGAAATTTTCAGACAACCCATTCGCAATATATTTATTGACATATTTTATTTAATAAAAAATATCTTTCATCCATTAACCAGCCCGGTGAAGGTCGTCTTATAGCGGGATCCTATACTATAAGATTGGGATAGTGCCATTGATATCATATGATAAGAATGGATAGTACTTAAAACAAATCAAAAATTGTTTACATGTTCCAAGAAGCTTTCAAGTGGAACGTCAAACACACTTGGATTATGTTAACTTGTTTTATGTAAATAAAACCAGCATTAGATTAGACCATTTAAACCCAGCAATGCGCAAGGGAGCGGGATATTATATGTCTAAAAGATGCCTAGAATATTATATTTTATTTTTGAGATGTTACATTTTTTTTTTTTAATAATACTACATATTTTTAATATGTGGTTATATTTTACTATTTGTTACTGACAACACTGCAATTTTGTTTTATTGTGGTTTTATTTAATGTTGTGATTTACGCCGCGGCAGATTCGACCGAAAAAAAATGAGAATCTTCTTTTGGCGGGAATCAGCTGTGATGTCAAGTTGACGTTTCCGCCAATGTTTGGCTATTGACACCGAAGATTGACGTGGATGGATGGATGGATATGAAACTAATGGATTGTTTTATAGTATTTTATTCAGTTTCTCGCTTATATGTAATTGACTCCAATATGGGATGATAATAATGTTGTGTTGGGAGAATTATTAGAATATTTAGATAGGTTGCAAAATAAAGAGTATAAAAAAGAAACCGTTTATTGTAAATTAAAATAAAATTTGAAGCTTCTTAAACTTAAGCTTCTTAGTTTATTTCCTAATTGTGCTTTGTTTAATACTTTTAGTAAAGCTTTGAGTCATTCGTAAGTTTACATAGAATTTCGGTTGGCTCAAAAGATCAAGAAACCAGGGCCGTAAAATCATTATTTATATTATCTGTGCCATTATATAAAAAAAGACTTTCGGTCAAAATAGCCTCGGCCTGTGATTTAATTTGTGGTGATTTTAAATTGCATTGCATATTTTATCTACTTTTCCAGAAATTATTGCCTCGTTATTTTACTGAATTATTAATTAAAGAATAAAACAGAGTTTCGGTAAAAAATGCTAATTTCTGTCGTCAAGAAAGATCGTCATCATTTCCAATGTAAGTGAATCTTGATTTAATCCGTTATTTTTGCCGATTACATTTGAAATGGTTGCCTTCCTGATTTTCTTGTTTTTACCGCTGTTTGCATAAAATTACGGGACGGATATCGGAAAATAGGTGGTTAATTCATCCATACTTAGATGCGCGTCACATATAGTATTGTGTGATTGACTTGTCACATGGGGAGGTAATCGCCGGAAGACCGGTCGGGTGGCAGGTATACCGTGAGTACTAAGTTGATTAAGTTATCAAGGCCAGACCACCTGCGACCGTCCATTGTAATCACTACATTGGAGGGGTACTAAGTTGCAGCAAGTGTCATAGAATAATTGTTGCAAA
Source organism: Bedellia somnulentella (assembly GCA_963576735.1). Lineage (NCBI taxonomy): Eukaryota > Metazoa > Arthropoda > Insecta > Lepidoptera > Bedelliidae > Bedellia > Bedellia somnulentella. Next base: position 8,703,625 of record OY755187.1, on the reverse strand, counting down.
AATCGTCTATGTAAGTCCCCTACAGCAGACAGGCGTTACTTGGTGTTGTGGTTTAATTTGATCAGGATTGATCCAATATTTATAAAAACAGTTATAAATATGTTTACATGTTAATACAATTATCAATGTAAGCATTGTAAAATTTTCAGGAAGTATTGATGATAAGATTGGTGCAGTCTTCTGCTAACTGCAACTCCAAAATCTGAAGAGATAGCTGATTATATTGGTATGTTAAAAATCTATTCTCATTCTCAAGAAATATTTTAGAAAAAAAAACTTTTTTTGTTCCAATTTGTTAGTTTAACTTAAAATATAGGTAAACAGCTACTCTTGAATATATGTTTCCCAGCTTACATCCTTCAGGACGCTGAGATATGTCAGTTACAAAAAAATTATCACCACCCAGTGGAGATATCTTCCACCCAATTGGACAATTAACTTGGTTTTAACATATTGCATGTCTACTCAGGGGACATTCATTCCACCCAATAGACATTATATAAAAAAAACAGTAATGGGCTTTTTTCATTTCAAGGCGACATGTGCGAAATGGAAATGTAAATTAAGTACAACATTAATTTTGAATATACTTAAGTTTAGACGGTAAAAGAAGGTATATAGTATCAATTATTTTTAATTAAAACACATTTAGACTGTAATTATTTGATTAAAATCACTTTTTGTGTAGCCATGACTAAGCAAAGTTCCATTTAGTCACATTACACAAATGGATGTAAATCAAACAATTCGGAATTTCATGTAATAAAACAATTTTGATTGTAATCAAGACACATCTTGTATTTGAAATTTAACAACATAATTGTTATAATTATCATATAAAATCACATTTTTGACAAATTTTAAAGATTTTGTCACTTTTTGTTTTTGATCACTAGACATTTTTAGTGTTAAATATGTATTTCAACCACAACAAATTAGAAAAAAATCATTTTTGCCAAAAGGATACACTAAGTATATTCCTAATAAATGTTAATTTACAAGTAATATTCTTTAAAAATCTGAGAAAATAGTTAAAAACAACACTGTCAATATTAGGACAGTGACTAAGTAGGAACTCAATACGTACAAAATGGAATTATAAAGCTAAGTTCACAGTGCTACAAATATCACGACATAATTATTTAGAATCATTCAGTCATTGTTATTGTACTATATTTTTATGAATACTAAATAAATAATTTTAGTAAAATTATTTAACTATAATCATATACCTATCAGTCTAGAATTTCAATTCAGACTTACATAGAAAATTGTACTTAACCTAAATGAAATAATATAAATGTTATCATTGTGATTTTCACAACAGCAAATCAATTCAAATTGTACACATTTGCATAATATTGCACAATAAATTATATTTTTAGGTGTTTCTTACACTAAAGACAAAATATATTCGTTCAGTGAGCAATCAATATACGGATACGACTATCGACACATGCCTTACCAAAGATAATATTGATGAATTGACATCATATATGCGATATGCCCCACCATTCTAAAAGGTTGTATCGACATATCAACCAGGTAAAATAACAGTAACATAATAAAACAATTTGAAAACTTACCCTGGGTTGCATCAAGTTTTATACTTTTACATTTATGGCACAAAGTAAAAATTTGTTTGCAGCGTGGTTATAGTTACTTTATACTTTTCCATACAGATTGTCAAATACTCAAAAGTATAAGTAACCGTAAAAGTATAAAATTTGGTGTATGCGGGGGTTAAATTAAAATAAACATCAAAAATCTAACAAATAAGTAAATAATAGTATATAGTATTATGCCACTTGCTTGTACAGCCTGTAGCAGGGTCAGCGGTACCTTTTTAAGCGAGAATGGACTTCACGACATAGATAACACAAACTACAGAGGTAACGCTGACCTTGCGGCAAACTGTACTGAGACATTTGAGGAAAAAAGTAACTAAATATCAATATTTTCTTCATAAGAAGCATCACAGGACTTTTTCATTAACAAGTCCTTAATAATTTTTACTCTTGGCGAGGGCTGTTTTTGTGCGAAAGACTGATTTTTAATTTGGAGGTTTCTTACCGGCATAATAGGGAATATGCATAAAATTTTAAATGCCCTAAAACTTTTTTTCACGAATACTTATTATCGCAATATTATAATGAAAAGGTTTTTTTTTAATTTACTTATTATTTAAACCCCGCGAGCGAAATTCAAACTTCCAAAACGCGCCACCATCGGTTGAACGAAATGTGACGTCATCTGACACGAAATTGTATTCAAAAGCGTCGAAAACACTAAGGTAAACACCCACTGGACGTGTCATGTGACGTCACGTATAGCGCGCGTAAAATGGCGGCGTTTGAACTGCTTGAATTTTTTAAAAGTTTTAAATTTCAATTTTAAAAATATCTAGAGGATTTTGAAGCCCTGTAATATTTTTTTCTACGTTATAAAATAGTAAACTATTAATTTAAGACAATAAAGAAAAACATGAATATTCCCTATTGTTTTAACTTTTTTTATACGTGGGGTTAATTCAGCAATTTCATAAGAAGCACCAAAGGATTTTGGTTTCTTTAAAATTATGTTATTGGGGTCCAATTTTCTAACAGGCAAGGAGCGATTTTTCTGTTTGTTATTTGATTGCACAGGTGTCATTTCAATATATGTAGGAGGTGTAACTAGTTTGAACGGTGACCGGCGGAGGGGCTCAAAAGATTCTTTAATCTTTTCATCATCAGAAAGGGGTAATTCATATTTTTTTTCTTTTTCATCACCAGAATCAAAGTTTTTACGGTCATATTTTAATTTAAATGAATCAATGATAATATTATTTTCTGTGTCAAACGTTTTTTGCGTCATTGTGTTTAATGAAACTGGAGACAATGGAGTTTTAGGTTCTAATACAATAACTGTCGGCATTAAATGTTTCTGAGGTGATATATTTTCCCTCAGTTCTATATTATCAGAAATTTAGTACAGGTGAGCGTGTTATTGTTGAGGGCTTAGAGCAAAATGGGATGACTTCTGATAGAGAAAAGTCTGAACCAAATGAAATATTTAAATATTCATCGGCAACTGAAAAGTTTTCATTTGCATTTACGACTGATAACGGTTCTAAACAAATATCATCTAAATCAGATGATTTAACAGTATTTGTAATGATATCGATTTCAGTAGAATGCAATTCATCAAAAGCTGACTTTTCAATTTCATATCAAGGACGTCACAAGTTTCATTTTGCGTTTTTAAATTTGGTAATAATGGGAGGAGGAGCAACAGATCAAAGTGTATTAACTCCGTTAATGTAACTTTTGAGATAAAAGCATAATCCATAATATTTTTAAGAGAAGACAAAAACAAACAACTTTGTATTGTAATAGGGTTTATTGGAAGTCAAATCAGCAAATAAAACTGAAATCCACATACATTCTTATTATTAATTATCAATAAAATTTTACATATTTTTTGGATTTAATACATATTGATGCATTAACCATAAAATAATACTGTTTGATGTGGCACATTTGGGATTTAATACAGTTTGACATGTGTGTGAAGACTATTACACACTGAACTAAAATTTACTAATTTCATCCTCCTCTTCCCGGTCACACAACGTTTCCTGCTGTTCTTGATCTGAATCGGTAGCACCATCACCATCACTGTTTATATTTTTTTTTGTAATATTCTAACTCCCCATTATCTTGCCATTCCTCTCCAAAACGTTTCTTCAGTAACATGTTTACATCATTTTTCTTTGCCTGATTTAGTAAATTATTATTGTTGATGATTGCAGGCTCTGGTATGTTTTCAATTTTAAAACCCCTTTTCATAATTGGACCATAGTCTTTTCCAGTATCAGCATTGTAGAAATTTTCCATTTTGACATCTATTCTTGGTTTAAGTTGCCTTGTTGCTTTGTTTCTTACCGTTGTCTTTTTTATATAAATCCTTTTAGCATCTCTGATTCCATCCATCTTTTTCATGAATTCTGATAGACTTTTTATATCCAGCGTATTCCATTCCTTTCCCAATTCATGGACTTTTCCTTTTTCAGAGTAAACTTGTGTATATTCTTTTCGTGTGATGATTTCTTCTCTCTTCTTCAATTCTTTTTCTACCACTCCAAAGACACGATCTGGAGGCATATAAGAATGCCCTCTTACAGGGTAGAACAAAACAACTTCCTCAATATGTACAGGAGCTTTAGTAAAAAGCCACCAACATAAACTATGAACAACATGCATGTTTTTGTTCTGCCCTCCGCAACCGTCACAGAGCAGTCTCAATTTGGTCTTGGATTCGGCAAAATTGTATGTTTGTAGATATGATAGTATAGCAGAGGATATTTCCACTGAGCCTTTTCCGGCCTCCGTTTCTGTCCACGTAAAAAAATGTGAATCCTGCATATTCAGGTCAACAATACAAAATGTATAAAAGTTTATTTGCCGAGCATAGTAAGCTTCACTAATATTCAGTTTAGGAAGAGGATGAATTTGTTGAAGATCGAAACAAAGTCTGACACTATCAGAATAGTCTGCTTTTAGTAACTTATGAAATGTCTTGGCACGTAACTTATGAGCTCCCAAATTGTGCATCAAACTGTTTTTCTTTTGTGTATCAGTTTCTGCTCTCATGGCAGACGCCATTATTTTACAATAACTACAAACATCAACAGTAGGAGTTCCGAAGCCAATATTAAATTTTGTACAAAATATTGTGGCAAAGAAAGTTTTTTTAACTTTAAGATTTTCATTGGCTTGACTGTTGTAAATTTTGAAAAGCTTATTTATTGACAAATTGGATGGCAAATATATGCGCTTGCTTTTAAGGCGATTATAGTGACTTACACTACCCTTAAGTTTAGAAATGAATTCAATAACGGCCTGTTTTTTCTGGGCATACAGATGTGCCTCGTGATTTCCACCTCTCCGTTCATGAACTCCTTCACCACTAAAAACACCCTTTGCAATTGAGTTGATTCTGGTTTGAGAAACATTAAACAACTTTTGAAAAAACTTTGCACAAACAGGCATCATTTTCCCTTGTTTGACAGGAATGTAATACTTAACTGAGAATTTCTTAGCATTTCTGGACTTAGTTTTAGGCTTGGCTACTGGCCTAGATCGTTTAGTGCCTGAAACCCTTAACATGTATGACAATCGCCTATCCTGCTCAATTTTCGTATGGGCGTCATACATTTTTTGTTTCGCATAAATCAGGTAATTCATAGAAATCAAACAGCAAGAATACCGTTTTGTCTTATGTTTACATGGTGGATTAAAGGATAACAAAGCCGGATCACTATCACGGTATCTGAAACAATAAACATTATGACATAAACAAAAACAGGCAAATAACCCATTAAAATAAATTACTAAATGCTGTGATAAAATACACAAGTGCGAACAACACTTACCTTGCTTCTTTACGCCGAGCTCTTAGGTTTTTATGACGTGGCCGTTTTCGTGAACCATCCGAATGTTCTCCAACAAATATTGATTCTTCCATCGTTACATACGATTATTACCATAAAATAATAATAAATCTATTTTACTACTCAAATAACATTAACACAACACAACCTAACCGCCAATGTTTCCTGTCATATTGATATCGAGTGACAAGTGACCACAAATAATATAGTTTGTTGCGTTCAAAAATGACTTGTACTTGATGTCTTTGGATGTAACACACTTTGTTCTAGCGACAAAATTTAATATACTTTGATATGGCAACGAACCTGGATTTAATATCGTTTGAAACGGTGACTACTTTTGGTTCTTTTTTATAATAAAAAGTAATACAGTTTGATGCGTCATAATTTGACATGAGTTTCAAGGTTTGAAATAGACAAAAAATCCGTTCTGTATTAGAATAATTCGGTAGGTGGAGTTAATACACTTTGATCTGTTACTCCTCAATATAATGAGTTTTTGGGGTATGACACCTGCACAAACCACGGTTTTTACCACAGAAACAGCTTAAAAATCGATGTTCGATTTTATTGAGTTCTTTAGAAATGATCTGGTGTAACTTCATTGTCCCAGGGACTGGTAAGATGTTATCTGGGATCAAAGTAGCAATGTTTTTAATATCAGTCGCTGGAATTAGATAGCAAACGGATTTTATGTTTTTGTTTAGGATTTCAAAGGCATCTTGAGCATTTACGATGTCATGTCCATACGCAACTGCTTTATCTAATTGTCTTTTAGAAGCACCCCCAATGCCGTCAGCGACACTTTTTCCATGTCCAGACTCGGTGAATGACCATGTAGAATAAGAAAGATTAGTTTTGTAGTAAAAAGATTCAAAAGAAAGATTTTTTTTTTGCCTGTATTGGCTGCATGGACCGTCAGAATAGAAATGAATTACTTGCATGTTGGGGTTAATAATTTTAGCTAGTTTGGTCACAGGGAGAAGATGAGCCCAAATAGCAGGGGGTTCGTGACAACCATCATCGGAAACCGTAACAAAAGATTGGCTTTAAGTTTAGTGTAAATCATTCCACAATGTAGCGTTATGGCTTGCTTGGAGGCACCAAAATGCATCGATTGGATTTCCTCGCCAAGTTTAGTCTCAAAGTTTGTTACGGTAATATAATTTTAGTCACAAAGGATCAGAACTTCATTATCTTGTAGACTTTGGACACATATTTGATATTGCATCTGTTGCTGCTGTGCATTATAAACGTGTGTTTTGTACATCGGAAGTTCTTTCTTAAGCTCTAATAACAAATCTTTGGCTTTTCCACGTACTGTGAGCTTAGCTGTCTTTTTAGTAGTTTTTCCTTGACCAGATTTTTCATATTTATGATTTACTCTGGCCCACTTGTTCCAAGTGATGTCATTGTCTAAATTCCCGTCAAATTTTAAATCAGGGGTCTTACATTTAGCGCAGTTATTATACATGCATTCAGAGAAGAAACGTTACAAGAAACTGACTGAAGTAATTCTTTGACATTTTGATAAGGTATTACAAAATTGCGTTTTAGAGCATGGAATAAAAAATCCATGTTGCTGTGCTTAATGCACAAGCAAGTGTTTCGGGAAGCAACAGTTGGAGAAATCACAAAAAATGGTTTGTTACGGTAAAATGTCGTAAAACTGTACTTACCACCTTCCTTTTTGTAAATTTTATACAGATTTTGTAATGTATCCAAAAGATACCTGATTTGTTCTTTTTGTTTGTTCTTAGTCCTGCACTCCTTTTTTCCGGATGTGCATCGACTGATATCATCTCTGGTGAAGAAAGCAAGTAAATCTTGATGAGCGTTTTTGTTTTGATTGGTACGTAGTTTCATCTTTTTTGGTTTTTTCCTTTGTAAGCCCAATACTCTCCTCGTTCCATGTTTAAAAGATACTTCATTTAATAACTTTTTTTCTTTATGTTTGGCATTCATTGTAAGCATCGCGTAAGGTTGATTCCATAACTTCTTTGTATGCTATTAGTTTGTCGTTTTCTTCTCTGAGCGAACTTGTTTCATCAAAGAAAGCTTTTTTCATTCTATAAACTTTCTTTCTTAAAGTATCAAGAATAGTTGTCGTTTTCTTCAATTTATTCAAAGTATTCTTGTATTTTCTGCATACTTTTGCGTGCTTGATTTTTAAGCGCTAGACTTGAGTAGATCCAGTCTGATCATTATGAGACTGTTGTTCAGTTTGCACGTTAGCTCTTTTTTGTTTCTGTCTTTTCTTCTGGTCTCTCCATACTTTTCGTTGTTTTTTTTTCTCGTCATCATTTAGATCTTTAATTTTTTTCTGTGCTTTTTTCACTCTTTCTAACTGCTTCTTTTTGTAGGCTTCATACTTCTCAGGATCTTCTTTAATTTTTTCTCGATATCGTTTGGCTCTTTCTGCCGGAGTAGAGGTGTGCGCCGATTATATTTTAATCGGCGGCGGCGTGAGGGTCAAAAACACCGCGGCGGCGGCGCACAGTGGAACGAAAATCGCCGGTAGAAGACTTAGGCAGTTGAAAAAAAAAGATGTCTATTTTGAGATTATTAATATTTTATCAGACTTATTGAACTAAAACAAGATATTGTTATTATGACAGTTTTTCTAATAACTCTATATTTTCCGAGTTATTCCTCGGTATAAATATTTTTGTATGGAGAAAAACATAAAAATATCTAAATCTCGTAATTCTCACTTTGTCTCAAAGAATCGCGTTCATACATGGAAAGATGGTATTATTCCACTATATTTACACTTATGGTCGCGGTTCGATATATCTCGCTTTTCTCATAATCATGACATTTATGCTCTTTATTCCACACCACCCTAGAGGTTAAGAACTAGGCGCGTTTTCTTTAAAGTGGTGTCCCCTTAGTAGGCCATTAGGCCACTATGACTTAGGAATGGAAGAAAAGAAAGAAAGAAAGAAATAGCGTTTATTTTCAGTTGCATTAATTACAGTTCACATAAACAAAAACGAACTGTAGGTACAGAAACAATAAAAATCCATATACATAAAAACACACACAGGTCAACTACACTTTAATGTATTGTGTTAACATTCTTCACTTTCAAAACTATCCACACTAACAAACTCGAAATTTTCCCGTTCGTCGTCTGCAAATGAGTTTTCAAAAATTAGTAAGCTTTTAACTTCTTCTGACAATTCTTTATGCCTTCTACGGAGTTTGTGGCGTATTGTTGAAAGATGTGGGTCGGAACTTGTCAACAGATTATTAAGAATATCTTCATTTGTGGCTTTTCTACTGCATTTCCTCGAATGGTGTTGACGGTATCTACGGAAATCTTTGTTTCTTGCTTCGGCTGCTTCTTCCGATAGGATCCCGATAGGTATAAGTCCAAAATTATCAATTATAGCTGCACCATGCACAAGTACTTTATGTACACTTGAAGGCAAGTAATACCAACTATAAAGTTCCAAGTAATGGTTCATGGTGGCTTCAGCATATTCTTGAAATTTGACAGTGTCAATGCGGCAACCTGATGCAATTGCTTCCAAAATGATCGAAAACCGCTTAATCAGCTCCTCGCTTGCACCTGTTATTTCAGCCGTCATGCTGGGATTGGCGAAAAATCTTCTGGCGGTGTTTCCATCATTAGTTGTACCGTGACCTTGTTTGACGACATCAACGAGAAGTCCCAATTTATCTCTGAATTTTTCTTGTATATATTTTTTTCTGCTTTCCATTGTGACTTTGTTTTCTCCTTTTACAGACCATGACTTTATGGTCAATCGATAAGCTATATGGAGTATGCATTCCATCATTCGTATCCACATATGCAAAGATGATATTCCGTATTGGCAAAGATCTATATCCACTGATTTCGACATAATCAAGGGCAGATTATTCATTTCAGTTGGAGTTGCTTTACAAATATCACATCTTTGGGATGAGGTTTCACAAAGAATTGATGTCGCTTTGCCATCTATCATTGTCAATAATAAAGTGTGGGAAATCTTTATTTCTCCGACTTCCGTTTTTACCAAATTGGCAATCTCTGAATCAAGTTCATTTTTGTACCTCAATATGGTATCTTTATTTTCTTTCACAAATTCGAAGAAGAGTGGGCGGCACCAATATGGTGAATTTGGGGAATCATTTTCCCACATAATTTGTTCCCCGCAAACTAATTTGATTGGTACCAAGCTTCCCATGAATATGCTTGAATCATCAAATTGATTTTCTCCATCTGTTTGGGTTCCTTGTTTGTAATTGGCTTGATTAGAAGCACCATCGAATCCATACTTGCAAAATAGTGTCAGTTCTGTACTTGCAAAATAGTGTCAGATATCAAGTCTTTCACTTTTTTCACATCTTGTGGATTCTCTAGTAAGTGTTCCAGTATATCAGCTATATCTTTATTCCCACTTTTACATAACTGCATACAAAATGCATATTTTAATTCATCCGTGGATAAGTGAAAGTTTTCAGCTCGCCTTTTTTTCTGCTTAGGAGCTAATTCACAAAAAGGCTTTCTCGGGCTTTGTTCAGTTGACACACCAATAGACATTTTAGCTGGTGACACAAACTGAACACATGTACTGGGTTCTGGTTGGACAACATGACTCTCTGTTAAAGATTTCATAAAATCTGGCCAGTTGATGTTGGATTGCAACCATTGATAATTCTTTACTCGAAACACATCTTCTTTACTGTTAGCACTTAGCCACCTTCTATTTAGATTGTAGCAATATTTTGCACAAAACGATTTTAAAAGAATTTCTTGATCACTATTCAACTCAATAAAAAGTTTCGACTTTATCTCACTGTATAAGATCTGATTATTTTTTATACTGCCACTATTTTTTAAAACAACGACGAGATCAAGGTTTGTCACTAAGTCTTGAAACATTTTCACAATCAGAGTATTTTATTAGATGTGCGTCTATTATGGAGTTTAATAGCGTACTGAAGTCTTTCGGAACGCAACGCCATAATCTGTGCATTGCTGATCACCAATCACGTTGCAACACGTCATTAACTAATCCCGCTCTTATTAGTTGTTTACCATTATTAAGTGACAAACAAAGGGTGGGTGGTGGAAACCGAGTTCTTGGTATTCGTTTGGTGTTCTAATCCTACAATCACTAATTATGTTGGATGCAACCAGAGGATTCAAAAAAAACCAATTTAAAATAAATGAATTTAATTAAAATAAGTATGACTACAATCGATGTAAGAATTGAAGTGAGTAAAATAATTATATAAAACTATGAATAAACTAAAAGTGCAATATAGCAGAAATAATGGAAAACTTCTAGAACATTCGATTTAGGTGAGCGGCGGTCACGTAGACACGAAGAAGCGGCACGAGGCTCAGCGTCAGCAATATTCCGATGTCGCCGTGGAGTTGGTGTTGCTACTAGCGGTTGCTATGTATGTACTAGGTACATAACTCCTCCCCTCTGAGAACAGCAACTATTTGCGGCAATTTGCTGAAAATGTTGCTGATAGGACTTCGGGGTTGACTTGGACTTCTCTGGGATTGAATTTTGGCTTCTTTTCGCTAATAGTGGCATAAACTCTCTGCGGGGGTGTTGCATTGTGTATTGAGGGTTTCTTATTTCTTTGCTTGAGTATCTTATATGATAATAGAATAATCAATCCAATTGTTCCCATCGACAATGTGGTGTAAAAAGGTATGGTGGTATGGTAAATTGATTGGCTGGAGACATCGTGTAGCTGCATCGGGATCTCCATAGCGACTTTTGAGTTGGCGGTGTGAAGGCCCTCAAGGCTTATTGAGTTTAGCTGAAGGACTGCATCTTTGGGAAATTTGGAGTTGTTCTTCCATTGAGGTAGTTCCAGGATCTTTACTACTTGTCCTTTAATATGATCGTTAATATTTATTGCAGCGAATTCTGGAGATTTAACTTGGCAGTTTTGTGGTATGGTTGCTAGGTAACTTCCCTTTACGGTCTTGTATTCTTCACTTCCACAGGATAATTGAATTTTGGTATAGTTGGGGAAACTCATGGTGTAGTGCTGCTCATCTAATTGTTCTAACGCGCCGTTTGATAGTGATACAGGAGTGAACTGGCAGGTGGAGTCAAGTATCTGGTTCATAATTAGGTGTTGAATGCATGTGGATTGGTTTCTTGCCCTGTAGTGTGTCTTGACCTTGCATAGATACTCAGAATGGAACTTCGGACATTCAGTCTCCATGTACTTAGAAATTTGATCATGAATTGCTATATAAGGTAGGATTGGGATCAGGACTTCATTATGTTTATTGGGTACAATGGCTAGTTTGTAAAGGTTAAAAGTTTCAGGATAGGCTATTGGGATTTTGAAAGCTATGACTATATTGTTGCCTGTATAAAATGATCCTACTTGTATAACGTCAAAATATTCCCTAATGTCTAAATTTAAAATGTATTCTCTACTATATAATTGTTTTAACCTATTTAGCATTTCTACTATCATGCCTAAACTAATCATTGAATGGTGTGTTCCTGAAAAACGAATAAAAGCTAAATTATTTTCTAATCTATTTAATTCCTGGAATAAACTGTCGACGTTATCACTAATTATCAAAAGGTATTGAGCTAAATGACCGTATTTTATTAATTCATTTTTATAATTTATAGAATCGTTCATAATTTGAGTTATGACATCGGATAACTTGTTCTGGTTATAAGTTATATTACTAAGAATAAGAGAATAGCGCGACATCCATTCCTTGGTTAAGCTTATGTGATTCCTAAATTCTATATCTAATTTATCTTCATTATTTCCTAGAGTGCTTATGGCTTCATTATATCTAATAGCATCAGTGTAATCTAAATTACCAGAAATGCTCTTAATTATTGAGCCAAGACCATCTATGAGGCCTCTTTTTATCCGTGTTGGCTCAAAAGATTTTACCTGTAGGGAAATGCTTTCCAATTTGTTAAGTAAATATGTTGTATGAGGTTCGTACAGTGAATCTGTCCTATTATTAAGATCCGGCTGTAATTCTAATATTTGATGCTTAACTAATTTAATCCTATTTTTAATGCTAGTTAAATCGATAGTCTGGAGAAAGGAATGATAGTGGGATATAACTCGTGTTGGTCCCAGTTTAAAAGGGATAAGTCCGGGTGCATTATCGAGGCTGTCAAGTGTTATCTCTCGTCCCTGGGTCAGGTGGGCAAGTATGATCAGCAGTGATAGTGGTGTCCTGTAACAATGTGGGTAACTTAGGATTTCTCTTAAGACGTGATTTAGCAACTGGATTACGTTTCTTTTTGGTGTATATGTGGATTGGAAGGTCAGCTAAAACTATATCCTGGGTAAATCTTGGGGCTAATTTCTGTCTTTGAGCTAAAGGGTTCTTTATAAAGACCTGTTGGTCTGGAACATAATCTTTTTCAGATTCTAAGTCTTTATTCCTATGTTCGATAATTTTAGTACGATCCTCTAAAAATGATTCGCTTAAGATTTCATAAACTTTATTTATTCGAGTTTTGTGTTCTATTATATATTGTTGGAGTAAGTGTTGCGTCATGTCAATTTCTATGGGGTCCCGTGGATCCAGATGACCATTTATTAAATCTATTGGCCTACATTTTGTGAAGCTATGAATAGAGTTATTATATGCTAAAATGGCATAGGGCATAAGATTAATGGCTGACTCATCTCGTCGTTCTAATTTTAATATTCTTAAATGTTCTAATAATGTAGAGTGAAGCCTCTCTACCATGCCGTTATCGTTAGGACTATGCGCTAAAACCTTATGATGTTGCATTTTATGAAGTCTAGTAAATTCTGAAAACAGCTGATTGGTGAATTCTGGGCCTTGATCCGTCACAACTGTCAATGGCAGACCGTGATGGGTGCTAAACTGTAAAAGTGCTTGTACGACACTAACTGCTGTACCATCGCGTAATAAATAAGCTTGAGCATACTTAGAGAATGAATCAATAAATGTAAGATATTTTTCTTTCTGAACAGTGAATAGATCGAGATGAATAACTTCAAAAGGTTTTCTTGGAGGTGGAACTACGCTTAGCTTCTGTCTTATGGGATTGCGATCGTATTTAGCTTGACCACATATGCTACATTCATTTATGTACTTAGTTATGTGGTCTTTCATTTTCGGCCAATAATATTTCTGAGAGAGAGCTAAATGACATTCATTAATGCCTCTATGATTGGTTTTCCCTTCGTGATATTTTCTAATCATTTCTTGTTGCCTGAGATAATCTTTGACGTTTTCTAATTCAACAGTAGTTAAAGTTATATTCATAGAAGAACTTTTGAAATTGCTTTGTATGATGGGGACAATCTGGTACATTGCAGTACGGGGGTGAATAAAAATTCCGGTTTTGATTTTCGGCTTAACATACTCCTTAATAGAATTAATAACATCTTGTTCTAGATTGGATTCTGATAATTGAATGGAAACTTTTGTATGAGTTTCAAATGGTTTTGAAATTACTGGGCGTTTTTTTATATCACTAACAATGGTGAAATGTAATTGACGATTAAATTTATTCAAGGGGTATTCAGAAATAGGAATTTCAAGAATGGGGTTTTCGGCATCTGTATGAGCTGTCATTGTGGAAGAATCATGATCAGAGTTTTGATTTTCGGATGGATTAACTATTAAAGAATTAGTCTCTTCATTGTGAATTTGGATGCGGGATAAAGCGTCGGCATTAGTATTACTTTTTCCTTGCTTGTACACAACGTTAAAATTATATTCACTAAGTTTAAGACGCCACCTAGTAAGACGAGAGTTAGGTTCCTTCAAACTCATAACCCACTGGAGGGGTTTATGATCTGTGACTACTGTAAATTTACGACCATAAAGATAGGGTCTAAAATATTTCGTTGCCCAAACTATAGCTAAAAGCTCCTTCTCTATTGTGCTGTAATTTGTTTCGCTAGTATTTAAGGTTCTAGACGCATAAGCTATAGGTTTATCGGAGCCGATGATTCCCTGAGAAAGAACTCCTGAAATGGCTACATTCGAAGCATCTGTAGTTAAAATAAAGTCTTTTGTAAAATCTGGGTATTGTAAAATAGGGTCATTAGTGAGAAGGGTTTTACATTTTTCGAAACATTCTTTATATTCAAAATTATCAATGTTTATTCTAGCGCCTTTTTTTAAACATTTAGTCATCGGTTTCGTTAATTTAGCGAAATTGGGGATGAATTTCCGATAATAGCCTAAAAGACCTAAAAATCGCTTAATTTCAGTGGGGGTTTTCGGCATAGGGAACTTACGGATGGCAAATATCTTATCGGGATTAGGTTTAATTCCTTCGGTTGTTATTATATGACCTAAATATGAAGTTTCCAACTTTAAAAACTCTGACTTGTCCATTTGTATTTTGAAGTTAGATTGACGAAGTCTTTCGAAAACTTTACCTAAATTTACCATGTGTTCTTGAAGGGATGTACTAAATACTATTATATCATCTAAATAAACTAAACAAATGACGTTCTGTAAACCTCTGAGAACATTGTCCATAACTCGCTGAAAAGTTGATGGAGAATTTTTGAGACCCATTGGCATACGTAAAAATTCAAAATGGCCATGTTCAACGTTAAATGCGGTTTTGTGGATGTCAGCAGGGTCCATTTCCACCTGGTAGAACCCACTCGCTAAATCCAAGGTTGAAAAATACTGGCAATTTCCTAACTTGTCTAATACGTCGTTAATATTGGGTATGGGATATTTATCGTCTATTGTTTTTTCGTTCAATTTTCTAAAATCGACTACTAAACGCCATTTAGTTTTACCAGAAGCGTCGGCCTTCTTTGGTACTACCCAAATAGGAGAGCTCCAGGCTGATTCAGAAGGACGAATAATATTCTGCTCTAACATTTTTGTAATTTGATTTCGAACTTCTTGTCTATGAATATAAGGATATCGATACGTTTTAGAATAAACTGGACTTTCGTCTGTAGTGCGAATTTTATGTTTTATCTGATTAGTAAAAGTCAATGGTTCTCCATCTAGGTAAAATACGTCGCTATACTGAGCACAAAGAGATTTAAGATTAGCTTTTTCTTCGGGGTTTAAATGGTCTGTACGTAACCGGGATAAAACTTCCTCTTGACGAGTACTTCTTTTAATTAGGGAATGCTCAATGTTAAAAATTTCACCGGTGATAGGGGAATTTATAGAAAAAATAATGTCATTAGGGGTAGGATTATAGATTTCTAACATACTACGATTATTAACTGCTAGTGTTAAACAATCAGGAATAATGCAGGAAGAAATAATTTGCTCTGAAATAAACACCTCGCCATCATGTACATTTACAGGTATCTCGATAATTTTGGAGCTATTTGCAGTAATAATGTATTCGCAAAGGTTATTATTCTTAGAATCATACATACATATTTTATTGGTTGCATTTTTAGTATTTAATATATTGGATTTAAGATCTATATTGGTTTCCCATTTATTCAGTAAATCTAATCCTATTAATCCGTCAAAGTAATCATGAAACTTATATATAAATAATGTCATATCATCGTTGTCCCTAAATTCAGTAAAGATTGGCAGAGTGATAGAATAATTGCATTTAGTGGTTGCGTGAACGTTTGTTACTTCAAAGGGACTATAGTTAAGGGGAAAATTACTAAAGTATTTTTCTACTGCATCTGGGCTAATAAAAGACTGATTTGCGCCGGTATCGATAAGTAATTTCAAAGGTGGATTGCGAATATTAATGAAAGGTAACTGTCTCTGTGTATGGAGATTCAGTTCTATTTGGGTGTGCCTGAATTCGTGTCCTTGTGAAAATCCGTTTCCTCACAAGTTTTTTCAATTTGGGACTCCTGCTCTGTATATGATATAGGAGTGTTTTCATAGTAAGACTGTGAAAACTCGTTTTCGTTGAAATAGGGTTGCTCATAAAATTGCTCCTCGTAACTATCGTAATCATAATTTTCGTTTAATTCATGAAACATGTGGTGGTTCATCTCGCGGGATTTGAAGTAATTATTTGGAGGGGGGTTGCCAAACCTATTCCAGTCATGACCACGAAGCGGGGCTGGTTTTGTAACATAGTGGCTTACACCACTCATTGGCTGCGGCTGATGTGACATCGTGGGTCGGAATTGCGTTTGAGGTTGGGATCTTAATTTAAAAACATTACTTTGTGGGTTATAGTTGGGGGGTGGTGCCCTAAACATCTGTTGAGTACGAGTGGGACCTTGGTTATACTGGGGTTTGAATTGCTGCTGTGAGGTAAACTGTGGAGGCCTGAACATTGGATTAGCAAATGCTATGTTTGGTCGTGAAGGTCCTGCCATACTAGGCATGAGAGGTTTGAAAGGGGTTGAAAAATTATTTCTGGGGGTGCTGTTAAAAAGCATAGACTTTCTGTCAGAAGTATCATTTCGTTGTTGAAGGTATAGGGTATTTACTTCGTCCTGAACGTATTCGAGGGCTTTCTCTATTGTATCGGGACGCATGCATCGGATACGTGCTCCTAATGGGTCCTTAAGACCGCGCAAATATGCTTGAAGGGTTAGTTTTTTATACAGCTGTCTTTTTGATTCTATAGTGGTCTCAACGGATTCATGCAGGGATACGTATGTTATTATAGTTGAAAAAAGGCTTTGGCATTTCTCATAATATTCTTGGGGTGTATTAGACCCCTGAGTTAACATGGCGAGATCATTATATAAAGATGTTTCATCTCTTTGGTCTGAAAAGTTATTGATTAAAGCAGTTCGGATATCCTGCCAATTTTCAGGAATTCCATTAGAATTTATAAACCTAGCTGCTGGACCAACAATTTTATTTAAAATGCCATTAATAAGGGCTAAATTCGTTAATTGGTTAGTGGGGTCTGGGGTGATAAAGGATTCTACAAGTTGATCACTAAGCTTAACAAAACGAACGAGGACATTTGGATTGCCATCGAATTCTGGCAGAAGCCGCAATGTTTTAAAAATGTTATCCATATCGGTCATCTCGAAATTATGCTCTAACGACTCTAAATTTGACTCACTGATAATACTAGAATTTAAATGCTGTATATCCCTATTGTTATCTACGATGTCTTGTCTCGAGATTCTAATATTTGACATAAATGATTCTACCTACCCTATATTCGAATAAAGCGTGAAGATATAACAAATTGAAACAGTTTTAGATTAATATTCCTGCTATTTAAATAAAATAATATAGCATTATTAGCTAGTGACCAAATAAAGAATAACAGTGTAACTGCCTACCCTAAATAATTAATTAAGCTAGATATTTCTAAATTTTCAATTACTACCTTTCCTGCCTATGCTATTAGCAGAATGCAATCTAAAATCCCTAAAAAAAAAATATACCGATACTAATGTTACTGCCTACCCTAAATTGACAATAAGCTCTATGTTTTTTAAAAAAACTAATAACTATTTTTCCTGCCTATACTTTGAGCAGATTGCAAAAATAAAAAAAAATATAATATACCAATACTATGTCACTGCCTACCCTAAATCGTAAATTACGCTTTATATTTTATATTTGAAATAACTATTACTCCTGCCTATATTGTTCGCAGAATGCAACAAAAATGATATGTTATATATATATATATCGATACTAATGCCACTGTCTACCCTTATTCGTTAATTACGCTTGTTGCTTGTAATAAGAAATGTAAGTATATTCAGAACACACTTAAAGAGAAAAAAAAAAAAATGGAAAAAAAATATAAAACATGAATTATAGAAAGAACACTATGCTACTGCCTACCTTTTTATTTTCTCACAAGACACCTCTGCCAACGGCTTTGTCCTATGAAGCTATTAAAACACATAAAATTACTCAGCTAAAATTATAATAATATCCTTTCTGAAATACAGGCGCGATGCTAGACACCCTAAAAAGGAAGGAAAAGAGAGGAAACAGAAGGGAAGCAATTCAGATATAAATTCTAAAGCACTTACATTGGTTTTCTTGAGCGTATCTATGTCTGGATACTCCTCGTCGTGCTCCACGTAGATTCGGATAGCTGCCTGGTCCTTGAACTATTCACTGACTCTACTGTACAACTATCCTACCGACTGCGCCAATTATGTTGGATGCAACCAGAGGATTCAAAAAAAACCAATTTAAAATAAATGAATTTAATTAAAATAAGTATGACTACAATCGATGTAAGAATTGAAGTGAGTAAAATAATTATATAAAACTATGAATAAACTAAAAGTGCAATATAGCAGAAATAATGGAAAACTTCTAGAACATTCGATTTAGGTGAGCGGCGGTCACGTAGACACGAAGAAGCGGCACGAGGCTCAGCGTCAGCAATATTCCGATGTCGCCGTGGAGTTGGTGTTGCTACTAGCGGTTGCTATGTATGTACTAGGTACATAACTCACTTCTTTGTATGGTAGGATTCTTTTTAAATGTCGGTATCCACTAAAGAGCTTATCTGCCGATGTACGGTATTGTTATCTATAGTTGACCCAAACCGCTAATTACCCACCTGCGCAAAATATAATGTAAACAACAAATGATTCCATTTGAATAACGACCTTATTTTCAAATAATAAGATTCAAATTACTATAGCGCGTTATAGATAATCATTCGTTGTTTACGTATTATACTTTGCTCAGGTTATTAACGGATTGGGTTAACCCTATTGTTAACAATAACAATGATAGCAATGTCATTCATCAACAGATAAGCTCTTTAGTGGGTTCTGACATTCAAAAATCCTACTATACTATTATTATTATTATTGTTTTAGTTGCCATGCCAATCTCAATCATGGTCACGTTATCTATAACGCAACCATTATATAATAAAGAAAAACGAAAAAAAAAAAAACTCCATACAAAATTGAAAACCTATAAATTTCAAAAAACTTTAACTTAAAAAAAATAAAAAAATACTAGTATGTGTCAAATGTTCCCAAGATTCCAAAAATGTACATTGTAGCTCTTAACACGTTCACTGTCCCATGACCCATCTGGTGGGTCACGACAATTTATAGTGACAAGTTCGTGACTCCCCTTTTGGGTCATTGGTCACATACAACTTGATACATCGTTTTTCAGCTTGAACTAGTCAATAGAGATCTGTATTAACTGTGGACGTATGAACGGAAAAAAACACATACAATACATTAAAAACAATCTAGGTTTTTTTATTTTTTTGGGGCAATAAAACAAAAATCTAAACTAGCTTGGTTAATTTTTTATTTTTACTCAAATAAAAAAAAAAAACTTATATATAAATACTAATAATAACACAATTATTTATGGGATTGTTCGAAGCAAAAGTAGCAATAGCCTTTTTTACAGGTCTTGCACTGTTGATGTACCTTCTTAGCCTTGATTCTTGCAGAGGAAGTGGAATGACCTTCGTCAAGCAATCTTTTGTAGCATCCAACGCATCGTTTTCTAATTGCTTTTTTACCAGAATATTTTGGCAGATCTATCAAAAAATGTTGCGAAGAACTTGAGGATCTGGAAGGTCCAGGTTGAGCAGGCGATCGTGGACTGGACCTTGGTGGTAGTCGCACCTGTTGTGATACCGTTGCAATTTCTGGTACATCTAAAAGTGACTTTATTATTTGCTCGTAGGCTGATAAAATTGTACATTTATCTTTCTTCTGGGGATGAAATTCGTTATAAATAATCATAGAATTTACGATGGAAATGGACAACAAATCGATCGCAATCTTCTTATACCAAATTACAGTTTTCCTAATTGGACTATTGTAGCTAGCAAGTTGGTCAGCTAAGTCAATTCCTTTTTTTCCTTTGTTGTAATCTAGTACCATACGAGGTTTCAATTTGTTTCTTTGTACAACGACTAATTCCCCCTCATCTCTCTGAAAATAATATTTTCAATTTATCACACATAGGTACAGGTAAGTTAGGGAAAATTAATATTTCAGCCTTATTTATAATTAGTTCGGCAAAAATATAAATCGTTTTCAATAGTAACAAAATGCAGATAAATAAGTATGTACGTAGGTACTTACATTTGATTGTGTAAATAAATTTTCTATGTTTTCAATGGTCTCATCGTCATTACTCAAATTGTCTCGGAAATCATAGTCATCTTCCAGCTCCGATACCTCACTATCGACGTCACTATTTTCGAGTATTCGTCGAATATCTTCACCGTACAAAAAAGACATCTTGTCGTGGTATATTTTAGCAAATAAGATACTAATTCCGCACAACAACAACACAGCCGTATTATCACCTGTACTGTCTATCTACCTTCGTAAATTTATAATCTACCCTCAAAAGATAGATATTACATCTTTACTCACCAGTCCGTGACCCTGATTGGGTCACAGATTTTTATGGTTATAAGTCCGTGACCCACTTGGTGGGTCACAAGAAAAACACTGGAAAAATCGTGGAAAACAATGGCTGGTTATAAAAATACTACTATGATTGAACTACTACAATAGTGTAAATTATAGATTGCATTCGACCTATTTTGGACTTACCGGGTCATTCTAAACTATAGTATGGGGACAGTGAACGTGTTAAGTCCCAACTTTGAGATTTCGTCCCACTGTGCGGCGGCGTGATCGGCGTCATCGGCGTAAAGCCACTTTTTTTAAATTTTCTATCATTAACTTTTTGTCAGCCTATTAAAAGACATCTAGCAATAGAACCATGTGTTTTTCAAAGAATTTTATTTAAAAATAGTTGAAATGCTTGAATTTAACCGCTTACAAGTGGAACAACAAAACATGGAAAATGTTGCTCTTATAAGAACGCACAAACTTACAAGATCGACAGATAAGAGAACAAATTAAATACAGATGTAAACTTAAATGATCCTATCAATAGTAAAGAAAATTTGCAAAACAAATTAAGTACAAAATATTCAAGAAATATTTGACATAAAAGACAAGTAAAATGAAAACAATTGACACCGAGGCATGCAAAAGTATATTATATAATAAGAATTTTAAACCTGAATATAAAAAATAAGTCAAGAAACCTTTCAAAAAATTAGAATAAAATACGGATATTTTTCACTTATCCATGGAAAAGCATGCGACTTTTCGCTCCAGTATTTTAAAATATCCCCATCTGCTAAGTCGCGGGGGTCTGCTGCTCCAAAATATTTCCATCATTTGACTTCTATGGTACTGTCAACTATGTTTGCATACTCGCTGGAGGTATGCTTTTTCGATAGTTCCAGTAATAACTCAGACGACGTCTTTGAAGTTGAGGGACCCTTGTCGTGATATATCAGTGTAGTGGATGCACAGTAAACTCTTTAATTTTATAGTTAAATAATTCTTCTCTACTAAACATTTCAAAAAATTGTAATTAAATACTGCAAAAAAAATAATACACGAATAGGTACGATACGTTTTAATTTAAAAAGTGTTTTTTTTTTCATAGTTATATGCCTCTGGATACTGGTTCTTTTAGGGCACGAATGGTTAAAAAAGGCAAAAATGAAGGGACTGAAACTAGTTTTTATGATTAAATAATAAGAATTTGTTGGCTTTGTTCACGCCGGTTTTACGCCGGTCCAAGCCTCGGCGGCGGCGGCGTGAGCTAAAATCGGCGGCGGCGGCGGCGCGGCGCACACGTCTTTGCCGGAGTCATTTTGGTCTTCCATATTGTTTCTATAAAAATAAAATACAGGGTGTTAATTGAATGTAAAATAATATGAATAGATGCGTGTTTTGGGAGGCAATCTGAGTCAGGATTGGTAGGTGGGATATATTCGAAATCAGACTTTTTTTTTTGACTTCATGTCCTGATGACGGTGGAAGAACTAACGATTTATATAGGGGTTTTATTGATTTTTTCGGTCATAGTGGAAAAATTTACGATTCGCAGACTGTACTGTAGCAACTGTGCTCTCTAAAAGAATCTAATGCACTCTGTGCTCATTAAATATCATCAGGCCTCTTGCAACTATGCTCTCTATATATCAGCAGGCCTCTTATGTTCTCCGGTATTTACTACTCTATACTATTTTCTAGCTATTCAATAAAAGATTATTAAATATATAAATACTTTCCATTTATTTCAATCCTTATTTCCCTGTGGTAGATTATATATGCATTATTATTTCTTTTTACACTTTCATTGTATTATATTTTATAAAAATATTATAATTTTATTCCCAGAAATACTATATCCTTTTTCAAACTTCGAAACCAGACTACCAAAATGTTCAACTATTTTTTCTATATTTTTCCCTGACACATTCACATTTATATTTTAACCATATTATCAGCCAGCATTTATCATAGATTGTAAAATCCAAATGCCCCTGATAAATCAATCTACCACAGTACATAATACATACCTTTAAGACGATATTTTTTTTCTTACAGTTCTTCGAAACTTCTACTAATATCCACGTTTCAACTTTCAAATTGTATCAAGTGTGAATCTAAAAGAAAGGCATAAAGTGTTAATATACGGGTGTTTCGGGAACTTGAAATAATATTGTCAGATTCGTGTTGCGAGAGATACCTTGAGTCAGGATTAGTAGGTGAAATAATAAAAATCTGACTTTTTTTTTCGACTCCCCATACAAATTTATAACGTAGTTCCAACAGCGCTAGTGTCTATGTGAAGTCTAAAAAAATGTCCCACTTTTATTACTTATTTTACTGATCAATTTTACCGATTTTAATCAGGGTAACCCAACATGAATCTGATAGGTAATATAATTTCAACTTCCTCAAACACCTGTATATAATTACCTATCGAACTTAGTTTTAATAGGAGTTTTTTCTTGCCTTCGTTGTACCAAAAAATAATATAATTCATTCATTTATTTTAATGTCTGCTAGTCAAAGCAATGTGGCTAATGCTTTACAGTTCCATTTCGTCACTTTTTGATTCCGCTTATACATCACAATACGAAATGGGTGTGACGAAATTCTATTTTTTTTGCAAATTATTACGTTTTAGAGTGAAAAATTGGTATAATATCAAATTTAATCGTTGAAACCCATAAACTAATAACTAAACTACAATTTAATTTATAAATAAGGTAAAATATAACTTTACTTACCTCAAAATCAAATAAATTAAATGGAAAACAATTTTTGCTAACAGATTACGCACTACTTATTATTCATGTTTTAACGAGACTGACAAGTTACACCAAACAAAAAAATTATGTTGCCTATATTATAAAACAAATTTAATTTTGGGGTAATTCATTAGTTAAGCTAATCAAACCCACCTCTGAACGAAAGGGAATTCCACCTTTCAGAAATCGTAGGACAATCGAAATTGTAGTTTTTTTCTATTTTTTCTATTGTAATGGTATAAAAAGATAACTAAATTTGAATTTTGACTATATTCTTAATTAAATAAAATAAAACAACACATGAGCTTTAGAGGAAAATAAACTAAAATTTCTAAATCAAAGTTGGGAACATAGTCGGAGGACACGTATAAGACACGATGTTTTTTTAATTACAAACACATTTTTTAAGTTATTTAGATAATAATGTTACTTTTTTTGTCTTAAACTTTATGCACTGATTATGGCATATTAAACCATGGATACTCCTGAACAAGCAACCGAGCCGTTGCTACACCAAATAATTTAAATTTACTGGGACATATTTTGTAGCCAGAAGAAAGCGCACTAAGGATGGCACCACATTGGTCTATGAAACTCTTTTCTAAACCTGTGATTTCAGCTGAAACTACAGAGTTAGCAAAAAAATTGCGCGCTGTATTGCCATCATTAGAGGTGCCACTTCCTCCACAACATGGTTTGACAACAATTAAACCCAACTTCTGTCTAAATTCTTGTTAAATGCGCTTCTTTCTGGTAGCTAGTAAGTCTATGGCTTCTGTTGAACGAGCTCGCCAAGTTTTAAAATCAAGACGATACGATACATGCAATAAAAATTCAAAGAATCTGATCCTGCAGCGGAGACAGTACAAACTCTAGATTTACGCTATCGATTTCTTTTTCAAGGCACTCATCGATCTTGTTCATCTCTTTAGGCGATGCCCCACACAAAAAACATTTTGAGCAGGATATGTCCGATAAAGTACTGCACACTTTGCCATCCACCATGGTCAACTGCAGTTTACGGTTTATTTGCAAATCATTGTATGCAGTGGGTAATAAGTTATTGATTTTTCCTCAAAGTACTGTTTTTCGTGAAGGGATACTTCTTTTGTTTCTTTTGCAAATTGAAACCTAATAGGTCTACAGGATCTCGTAGATGAAGGTCGTGGATTCTTCCAAATAAGAGTCTCTTCTCCGGTGGTCTGCACAACTGCTACCTTACGTAGCGGGACGTAGGATGTCACAAACATACTTTCATCTTCCAGTCCGGGATTTTCCACGAAACTCTGTTTATTTTCTCCGTGTCCAGTACTGCCATCAAAACCCCATTTTCCGAATAAAAATAAATCACCAAGAGATTCATAATCCATGCTTGAAAGCACTTCATTTTGTACATCTACAATACGTTTGGCAGTGTGGTCCAGCGAACATTGCAGCTCCACTTCCGCGCCTGTTTCTCTAACTGTGATGCTTTCCGGATAGCACCGCTTTTTGGCTAAGTAGCTTCTTATATGAGGGAAAAATGTGTGAGTTTCTTGAGTTTATAAAGTTCATAATGAGCAAGTACTGGTGCTTTGTCAATTTGGCTTCTGTGTACAACGATAACACTTCGTCAGTACTAAATTCTTACTTTTCAGTAGTTTCTGAATGGTTTGATAGATCCATCAACGTATTTACTGCAGTTTTATCAACTTTAGAAAGGTCAGCTTGCCTTCTACGCTGGGAACGCTTACTGCATTCCGAGAAGACCTTTTTCCTACCTGCTGAACTGCTACCGGATGAACACTGAAGTTGTACATTTTTACATAGTGACGAACTTCTGCTAGTTGCACTCTTGATTAAATCCACAACTTCTTTACACTGTAACCACTCCATATGATTGTTCTTGAGCCTATTAAAATTTCTAGATGCTTTTTTCCAATATTCTGAGAATCTTTTACTCAATTTGAGCACACATTCACGAAGTACTTCTATTTCACAGTTTTCGTTGTCTGGCACCATGTGCATCAGTTATCCAAAATAAAACCAACTTTTTCTCCCTTCGAAGAGTCGCAGGCATGCCACATTTCCAAAATAAACATTCTGGAGAATATTATTGTGTACATAGTACCTGCAATGAGAAAAAATTAATCATAAGTTATCATAAGTTATAAGTTTTCATCCGTAACAGCCGTTAGAGGGCGACCACTACTTTCTTTATCCCGCAAAGTTAATCGACCACGCTTGAATTCGTTTTACCAACGATACACGGTTGCCTTGGAAGGCCCTTCATCCATAAACGCCATTTGAAATCTATCGTATGATTCGTCTGGTTTTAAGCGACATTTGAAATCGTAAAAAATCATAGCGCGAAAATGTTCCCGGCTCAAATTCATTTTTCAGTAAGACACGACCATAGATGTACTAAATTACCTAGATATGTTTTATACAAGGACACCCGCGCTTACGAGTGGCACTGATTGCGGCAGTTGTACGCACGCACACCACTAGAAATATATCCAAACAACACACCAAGAAATATATTTGAAATGTAAGCGAGATAGCATATTTCATAGCAAGCGCTAAAAAGAGATAAACATATTTTCTCTGCACCGACGTGAAATATGACCTTAAGACGACCGCTTGATAAAGAATAATTTTAGATCAGATGCATCAAATTACTATTTAAACAGGAATGCGCACTGGCGTCTTAAAGTGTCCTGAACAAGGATGACTAACTAGTTAACTGTGTCTCGTTTTAAGTAGGGTGACCTTCTGTTCGTAAATATAATTTTACCGATTAACAAAGTTAATAAATTATTTATCTAAGTTGATAGATGATAATAATTAAAACAATTAATTAAAAAGGAATAGTTAGTAAACTGCATTATATAACATTCCCTATAAATTTGTTTTTCTTTGAACTTACTCGACTGGCAACCACGCGAGTGTGAGACACTCCTCTAGTTCCGGCTCTCGTTCTAGGACGTTCCTCTGCTTGAGAGAGTTTAAAAGATTATAAGCTTTATTGCAAGCTAATAAATTGCACTATTGTGTACCATATTTTTGTGAGTGCGCGATTTCTCCTGTTTAGTTAGTACCTTCATGATCAGATGCGACACGATCACTTATATGAGAGCGGTTGGAGTAAAACAGTTAAAAATGTTTTTATATTTTTATTAAAATATATATTCCGAGTTAAGACACACAGCAAACGTGCTTTCCGATGAATAACACAATCCACCCATGTCTTTAATTGTTATTAATTTATGGAACCATTTTTTTTCGGATGTAAATAAAGATTTAACGCACCATTCACATTTTAAAATCCTAACTAATTTTCTTGCTACCCAACCTGAAATGTAACCCACTATTTGCTTGACATAATTTGGTGACGAATCATTGCTAAGAATTTGAGCAAAAATATTAACATTGTTTTGTGTTACATCGTCACTAAACATGTTATCAATATGTTCAGCACCAAGAGAATCAGATTCATCCTCATCGATCAAAATCCGTTTACCGGACGACCAATTAATATTTGTAACAGCTGATGAACAATTTAATAAAGGCACACATTCCAAAGGGACGCAATTGCCACTAAAACCACTTCGTAACTCTAAATGACTTAGTTTTTTTTTATATATCCCTTTGAACTGAATTACATTTGGATTGTTATTATCCTCCGTGCCTTCGAATGTCGCCAAAGAGAATCTCTATGTGATCCTGACTTAATCTGTACGTGGAAATGTAACTCATTATAGAATTATCTACAATTAGAGAAGAATAGAGGTACTTCAGTGATTCAATGCATACAAGGAAGCCTAGGAACCCAGCTTTGCATTTACAATCGACTATTCTTTTTTTCGTGATTGAGAATACGATTCTACGTTTCACTTGTCTCTTGGTTTTGTTAAATATTTTAAGAGAGAGTATATATTGTTTAGCCTTAACTAACAAATTAATTATATCAGCAGCATTTTGCGGACAAATAGGTTTTTTGAAACCAAAAATGATAACAGATCGAGAGTTAAACACATCAAAGAGATTATTAAATATATTAATAAATTCTACGGTGGCAGCGGTTTCCTCAAATTTAGGTACAGATAATTGTTCACACAACTCTAGTGCATCAGCAACACTTTTGCTTAGTAGTTGTGTCGCTAATTTGACCTTCATGATCTCATTCCTAAACTTTAAATGGCGCTCTGATAGTTTATTAGCAAATTTTAGGCCTTTGTCTTTTTGCAATTGATTAAGATTAAATAATAAGGACCATTTTATTCCTTTATCACTTTCATTGAATATTATTATTTTTGATTCGAATGTGTTGCGAACAAGCATAATCATGTGACAGGGGTCAAATAACACGACCACTTGCTTATCACATTCATGATGTTTGAAAGACGTTTTCAACGGGTTTGGGTCCTTTAATTTACATCCTAATATATTGGCTGCTGAAAAGTTAGCTGGACATCCATCAAAAGTGACTGCGACAACATCTACTCCAGACTCAAAACTTTTACTTATACAAGAATTGATTAAATATGATCTTGTTTCTGCCGCTACGCCTTTTACGAAAAAGTACCCCACAGGGAGTTTCCATTTTTCATTCAAAGCTACTAACAAAAAAACATAAGCTTATGTGGCTATCACTTTACTATCACGCGTACCGCCAAAATCAACTACGCCCTCAGTTTTACGCCCCGTCCACTTTGATTGATGTCTCAAAGCCATCTCATCCGCTACTAGAACGCAAATCATTCGTTTACCTGATAAAACGTATTTTTTTTAAGCATATCAAAGGCTTGAGTAGTAAATCCAGGAGAAACAGTAGTATTTTCATACCATTTTCCCAAAACTCTGGGGTGAGGAAGGGCTGTATGAAAGATACGCCTAACGTACTTATACGCAGCGGGTGAATAAAAATTTAGAGTCAGTGCAAATTTTCGCAACACAGGAGGATATTTTGCTTTATATGATGTCTTACTTTGCTTTTTGACAATAATTCTGTTAAAAATATGTAATGTTTCTGCATTCAAATTTAATTCTGAAAATTGTTCATGAGAGATGTATGCTTTTCTATTTAAATGTTTTATTATGGCACTCATGCTTGCCACTTTTTTTGTTAGCCTTCTGTTACGTTTATTTATATTTCTGTTTCGATTTACTAGTGTCTGTTTTTGAATTAAAACTCTTCTAATACATTTTTTATGAGCAGCTTTTCGTGGAGTTCCTAATATCGAATCAATTTCCGATACACTTTCTTTGGCGAGGCTGCTGGGACTTCCCAAAAATTGATTTGAAGAATGAGACCCCTAAAAAGAAATATTTCATTTAACAACAGACTTCCATATTCAGTTATCAGCACCTCAACCCAACCCCCGCCATCAAATGCCGGTGAACACCTTTTCTTAGAATTAGTCTTAGGACACAATAAGGTTTTATTGGGTGTCTACTATAGTCCGTCACTTCAATTAAATTTTTTTCCTTCTTTTGAGAAGATCTTAGAAGATCTCACCCCCTCTTACGATCACTCAATTATTATGGGTGACTTCAATACCTGCCTCTTAAAAGGTGATTCGCGTTCTAAATCCCTAACTTCGATATTCCATGGCAGTAATTTTCATATATTACCCCTTAATGCCACTCATAACTTACCAAATTGCACGCCATCTCTTCTCGACCTTATAGCGGTCTCCTCCCCTAACCACGTGGCTCTGCATGGCCAAACTGCTGCAGATGCTTTTTCTCATCACGATCTAATATTCTTGTCCTATAAAGTCCGGCCCCCTAAAAATAAGTCTAAAATTCTTCTGCAGCGCAGTTTTGGTAGTATAGATCTGGATAAGCTGAGACATGATGCTTCTAATATTGACTGGATGACATGTACCACAGCGGCTACTATCGATGAACAAGTCAACACTTTTAATACAAAACTTACGGCACTGTTCGATATTCACGCTCCCGTTAAATCAGTTAAAATGAAGCATTTTCCGGCACCATGGCTCACAGACGAAATTAGGGATCTATTGATGAAAAAAGCACGAGCCAAGTCAAAGTTTAAGTCGCGACCATCAGATCTAAACAAGGAAAAGTATGTGTCGATTCGGAATCACTGCAATAAGGTGTGTAGGGATGGACAGCGAAACCACATCCACGAATCCGTTGAAAATGGCGATCCAGCTAAAGTCTGGAAGTTTCTTAGATCCTTAGGAGTTGGAAAATCTCGTCACGATTCTATCCCAAAAGATCTAGACATCACTTCGCTTAACAACCATTTCTCCACGACATCTACTTTTGATGGTGTTAAAAAAGCTGAAACATTACATTTTCTTTCTACACTACCAGCTCCGGATTATCCTCCCTTTAATTTTTGTCAATTCTCCGATTGTGATGTTAAGAAGAATATTATGTCCATTACGTCAAACGCAGTAGGTGGTGATTGTATTAGTCGAAAAATGATATTGCCTATCCTAGACCTTATTCTTCCTGTTATTACTGAAATCCTTAATAATTCCATATCCTTAGAATCCTTCCCTATGGTATGGAAAGAAGCCCAGGTCACTCCTATTCCCAAAAAAGCTAATCCTAAGTCCTTCTCTGAATATCGTCCTATATCTATTCTGCCATTCCTCTCTAAAGTACTTGAACGACTGGTACATAAACAGTTAAGTGATTTTCTCACTAGGAATGATCTGCTTAACCCCTTCCAATCTGGTTTCCGCCCTTCCCATAGTACTGTAACGGCTTTGATCAAAATAACTGATGACATGCGTTTGGGAATGGATAAGGGACTGCTGACTGTTTTAGCACTGCTTGATTTTAGTAGCGCCTTTAATACGGTTGACTTCGAAATATTACTTGCTTTACTTCGTTCTCTTAACATATCTCCAACGGTAGTTGACTGGTTTCGTAGTTACCTACTGGGGCGTCGGCAGCGCATTCACCTCGAAGATGCCATGTCTCCGTGGATTGAGTTAAATGCCGGTGTTCCACAAGGTGGTGTGTTGTCTCCTCTCTTATTCGCTATATTTATTAACTCCATTTCTCATAAACTTACTTCTTCCTACCACCTTTATGCAGATGATCTTCAGATTTACACACAGGCTAATTTTGACCAAATAAATATGTCCATAAGCTTAATTAATAATGATTTAATGCAAATTTTGAAATGGAGTGAAGCATATGGATTGAAAGTTAATCCGAATAAAACGCAAATAATTATAGTTGGTAGCTCACGAATTGTTTCCAGGATTGACTATAAATCACTACCGCCTGTTTTATTTGATGGCACATCCATTCTGTTAAAGCACTTGGATCCAAGTGCTTTAACGGGCTCAAAACATAAACAATCCAGAGTCGCGTCAGTCACGTCAAGCGCCATCAGAAAGGAGACAAACAGCGTCGCGTATAAAAAACCCATCTAACATATTGTAAAACTCTCTTTTTAACTCAAATCCACACAGAAGACACGGAGAAGACGAGAAGCTATTTATTTCATTGTATATTTACTGTAATACAGCTACAGCTACAGCTGTAATTGTCAAGTAATAAAGCATAGTAGAACAAGTTGCCGTGTTATTTCTTCTACGCCACATTCTTCAAGGCCCTTACAACGTGGGTCAACTTTGTGATCGAGCAGCAGGCGCACAACAGCCTGCTATCCTTCATTTGGCGCCCGAACAGGGACATCAGCCTACGCAGCAGAGGCACCACGACGAAGAACGAGAGAAAAGGAGGACCACGCCACGCCACGCCAAGCCGCCGGTGAAGAAGCCAGGTCCAAGGGTTGGACACAGCAGCCATCCCACCTGCCAGCATCTTACCGAGGAGAGTATCGTGAGCCAATCATTCCTTTCTTTTCCTCACCTTAAAACCCCTCACCACGGGCAAATTAGTCAAGATAATCAATAGATAATCAATTTACATCCATTAATATCTCAGCAATCCCTTTGTATTTTACATCAATCTTATCATAAATCTATTTAATTACCTAGAAAGCACATTACTTCCCATTTATTTCTTAAAAATTTTGAGGTTAGAATAGATTCTCAACGGCATGGTCCACATGATGAAATTAAAGTTGAACTGATTGCACAAGGCAATCACCACTCAGCTATTTCTGAGCCACAGCCGCTGGTTTCTGTGATCCAGTGTATGACATAGGCCTCCCATGTGCTACAGAGTTAGCGCATAACATTTACAAAGATAATTGCAACTTAACCTTACAGCAATTCATCTAACAGGCTCCAACGCCTCACCAAGTGGAATCAGCGCACTCTATTAAGGACATCCAGGTTATGTTTCATACCACATGTCAACTTAAATAGTTTCTTAATCATATCAATATCAGAATTTCAGCCTTGTCTTGCATTAATTACTTAGTTTTCAATACTTTAACTTCACTTTAGCATTTTAGTGTTTTTGTAAAACTAGTGAGCAACATAACTAATTTTACAAAACCACATGCTCTTCACTTAGGTTAATCAACCATATATTTTCTACAGCCATCAAGTGCACATGTGAATCATTGACTCACTTTGCTTATATACATTCACTCAATTAAGTAAAGGCAGCAGTTAAGGTACTCATACCTCACATGTGCCGGCAACTCTAGCAGCATATCAATCAACTCTTCACTTAATTCAATTAATTTCAATATACAAACTTAATATTGGTTAGTTTCATGCCAGTTTCCGCTCTACCAAACGATTCAGGGATATATACTTACTACTGTTTCAAACAATTTCAGTGAACGTGAACTTCACCGAGGAACGCAGGCCTGCATCATTCAGCTGCTGCCTGTTGTCTCCAGCGGCGTCACCTTCACAAGGAGCGTAAACCGGTTTACAATTTACTTTAATTTTACATTCTTGCCACACCCTTTACTATAACAATTAACTCCAGAAATTTATCTATATACAGAACCTTTCACTTAACTAGTTACTTATCAATTATTAATTATTAATTTCCTTTTCAATATGACTGGCAGTGAATTATCAGTAAAAACAAACACTGCTCATGCCAGTCGAAGCTCAAGCCCTGCCAAAATGGCAAGCGATGAATATACTGTGCTTAAGTACAAACGCACTTCAATCAAAGGGCAAATAACCCACTTTAAAAAATATTTATTAAATTTACTAGAATCATGTGAATCCCATCCATTGTCATCAAGGGATGAACAAATGTTATCATTAAAGCTAGATAAGTTTTTGGAGTTAAACTCTCAATTTGAACACCTGCAATCACAAATGGAAGCTCTTAATTTTAGTAACTTAGATTATGAATTAGATGAAAGAGAACTCATATCAAATGAATTCTGTTCTTGTATTGTGAAGGCTCGAAATCTGCTCGGTGTCAACAAACCTGCAGACCAATTCCAAGATGCCACTGAAGGGTCAAAGGCCTCCCATCCATGCCACTGTAATGGTCAAGGCACAATGGGGTTTAGGCTACCTGAAATCACTATACCTAAGTTTGATGGTTCATACTTCAAATGGCTTGAATTCAGAGATACATTTGAATCATTAATTCACAATAATAATCACATTAAACCTATTCATAAATTTCATTACCTCTGCTCATACCTACAAGGTGAAGCAGCCAGGGTTATAGCAAATCTTGAGGTATCTGATTTCAATTATGTAGAAGCATGGAACATATTATGTGAAAGGTATAACAATACAAAACAATTAGTTAATAATCACCTTAGTGCACTTTTTAATCTCAAGGTTATGCAGAGTGAATCAGACAAGTCTCTTAGGTTTTTAAGTGATCACATCACCAAGAATGTTAGGGCTTTACAGACTTTAGGTCAACCAGTTCAACACTGGGATTCTATTTTAATTTATTTAGCTTCCTCAAAGTTTGATCTAAATACTAATATCAAATGGGAAGAATACAAAGGCAATCTTCATTCAGAGTTGCCAACATTTAATGACTTAAAAGAATTTTTAAAGATAAGAGCTGACATTTTAGAGACATTACCTCAAAGTAAGGTAAGGGTTAACACATCACAGGGTTCAAACAACAGTCATAATAATAATAATAATAGTCATGATTTAAAACACTATCATAGTAACAATCATATTAAACAAACAATAAATCCACCTCAAGCATTTATTGTTTCAACTTCAGGTAATGTAAGCGGTGAGGCTAGCAATCCTCAATTGCCCTCACGTTTACCCAATGCCCCCCTAGCATTAACAGTTACAACTAATACTAATTTCAAGTGCCCCCTTTGCAAGGGTAAACATTTACTGTTCCGATGCTTACGTTTCAGAAAGCTCACATTGGCTGACAGACGGAGTAGGGTCACTGGGCTTAAGGTTTGCACAAATTGCCTTCGGTCTGACCATATGGTTGCCAAGTGTCCCTATGGAGACTGTCGTAAGTGTGGTGGACGCCATCACACTCTGCTACACAGCTCTCCCCTTCTTCAAAATGATGTTGCTCCATCATCACATCCTGTCCCTTCAATGCCTCAGTCGCTTTCTCTCAGTCCTCCAGTTTCCCCTTCAGGGATCATTCGCTCCACCGCCATGATTGACATCATCAATCCCCAAAATGGTAAGGTGGAGACAGTCAGATGCTTGCTAGATAGCGGCTCTGACTACTCTTTTCTTTCCGCTGACTTAAGGAATCGCCTTAAGTTAGCTTCCACACCCTCGATACACGACAGTGTTACAGGTGTTGGGAACACCTTTCTTAACCTGAGACCACATCAGTGCTCAGCGTTAATTCGTGCCCGCACTGGCACATACTTACATCTTCACACCTTTTTGGTGTTGCCTTCCATAGCAAAAAGGCACTCTAATGAAGCCATTGATGTTTCAAATATCACTCTTCCCTCAGCTATCACATTAGCTGATCCTCAATTCAATCAACCACTAAAGGTTGACATTATGATTGGAGGCGATCTATTCTGGGATCTTCTTGGCTCCGAAAGGCTCACCTTAGGTCCAGGCCTACCCATGCTGCATCATTCACAGCTAGGCTGGATTATAGCTGGCAAGATTTCCCATCCATTACCACAAAATTCACAAACTTGTAATTTTGTTAGTAGCAGTTCTTTTACCAAGTTAACTAGAACTCATAGACTAAAAACTAGACGTTTCTGTCCTCTCAGCCCACTCAAGGCAGCAGATTACCGTCTTGGTGATACTTACACCTTACCGAAACCAATTGGTTATTAATAGCCTAAGTTGAATGAACTCATACACAACAAACATTCAACAATTGTTTATGGTTTACTTTTAATTTACATTTATATACAAATATTTTACTTTATACAATACTTATACACTTTACATCATCCTACACATGGATCAATCATTATTTGCTATTTTATTATGTCTTTCCTTCTAGATACAGTAAACAGCTGACTACCTAAAGGTCATTGACATCGAGGTAGTTGACCTTACAAGTTCATCGACTTTGAACTTTAGCATATATATATATATTTTTTTTTGGATTCATTTATCAGATGTATTTGAATCAGTGCGATGATCAATCACCATGATTATCATCATCATCAACGGTGGTCATCATCATAATTTCTTTATGCTTTTATTTTCGCCAGGGGAAAACCCACGGAAATATTTTGTGACAATGAGCGAAATTTCGTTGCCGCAGCTAAGGAAATAAATTCATTTTTTAACGACAATAAAGACTATTTGTGCAGTTTGCTAATGTTCAAAATATTAACTTTAGATTTTGCCCGGTTTACGCCCCTAATTTCAACGGAAGCGCAGAAGCTGGCATTAAGCTTGCTAAGTTTCACATTAAACGCATCATGGGTAACACCCACCTCACATTCGAGGAATTATCTTCTCTTTTGCCCAGGTTGAGGCTATCCTCAACAGTAGACCCATCGCTCCCCTTTCCTCCTCCCCAAATGATTTGGCAGTTCTCACACCGGGACACTTTCTCCTCGGCAGGTCACTCACGGCTCTTCCATCACCGGATCTGGCAGACTTACCGACGAAGAGATTGGATCGCTTTCAACTGTTGGAGCAGCTACGGCAAACATTTTGGAGGAGATGGCACAGGGAATATTTATCAGAGCTACAACAGCAAACTCAATGGCGAGTAAGATGTAGAGACTTGCGCATGGGTGATCTTGTCCTAATAAGCGAAGATAACTCTCCACCTCTGTTATGGCGAAGAGGGCGAGTCACTAAACTATATCCAGGAGCAGATGGTGTCCCGAGAGTGGCCGATATCAAGACCATGCAATCGACAGTAAGGCGAGCCATAAATCGCTTGTGCCTACTTGTAGAAGAAGATTGAAGACTCGTCTTCAATGGCCCCCCAGTATGTTAAAGCACTTGGATCCAAGTGCTTTAACGGGCTCAAAACATAAACAATCCAGAGTCGCGTCAGTCACGTCAAGCGCCATCAGAAAGGAGACAAACAGCGTCGCGTATAAAAAACCCATCTAACATATTGTAAAACTCTCTTTTTAACTCAAATCCACACAGAAGACACGGAGAAGACGAGAAGCTATTTATTTCATTGTATATTTACTGTAATACAGCTACAGCTACAGCTGTAATTGTCAAGTAATAAAGCATAGTAGAACAAGTTGCCGTGTTATTTCTTCTACGCCACATTCTTCAAGGCCCTTACAACGTGGGTCAACTTTGTGATCGAGCAGCAGGCGCACAACAGCCTGCTATCCTTCACATTCCTTTCAGCGCTGCTGTAAAAAACCTTGGTGTGATGATAGATAGCACCTTATCTTGGGTACCGCAACTGGAATTAGTAAGCCGGAGGCTGTTTGCGTCAGCAGGGTCCCTCAGGAGGCTACGTAACTTTCTCCCTACTGCTACCAAAACTGCGTTAGCCCAATCTCTTCTACTACCTATTCTTGATTATGCTGACACCTGCTATCTCGATCTAACTGAAGATCAACTGAACAAACTTGAGCGCTTACAAAACTTATGTATTAGATTTATTTTCGGACTGCGTAAATATGACCATGTCTCTGCGTATCGCAATAAACTTCAGTGGCTTCCAATTCGTCTCCGCCGGAATGCACATACTCTGTCTCTCCTGTACTCTATCTTGTTTAATCCTGCCACCCCCTCCTACCTTAAAGAGCGTTTCCAATTCCTTCACTCTTCACATGACCTCAATCTGCGTTCTTACCACAATCTTTTGTTGAGTACCCCTTCCCATTCCACCAATTTTTACAGTTCCTCCTTTACCGTCCAGGCTGTACAACTATGGAACGGTCTTCCTGTAGAGGTGCGATTAGCCAAGTCTCTCCCTATTTTCAAGAAAATGGTAAAAAAACACTTCCTCTCCGAAACATTATAATATTATTTGTGTTGCATACAAAAGTTTATATATTCTATTATATATTATGTCGTAAAATGTATATATGTATTTTATTTAAAAATCTTTATATATATTGCATATGTATTGTATTTATTGAATATTATTTATTTTATGGAATACTATCTGTATCTGTAAGTGTATTAGAACTTAATAAATATTTAGTAATACTTAAAATAGATAGATAATAGTTTGATGAATAATTTTTAGTTTTTAAGCAAATCAGTTTAATTTATTGGACATCTACCGAACATGTTTTTAATCCAGCAAATCTTTCCATTAATGGGTTGTCTGGAAGAGATCGCTCTTAGTGATAAGACCGCCAGTTGTACTTTGGCTTTTATACCGATCTTATTTGTAATTGTTGTTTTTATTTTGTAATGTGCAATAAAGAGTTTTATTATTATTATTATTATTATTATTATATTAAAATATATTCAATTTTAAAATTAATATATACTTTACTTCTGGAGTAGGATTTGAAGACTTTGAAAAAAAATATTCAACATCAGTAAAACTGTTTTAGCAGACTAAAGCAGTATGCGAAGAATGACAAACTTGCAAATATGTATATATATATATATATATTTGCAACTTTGTGGCTAACTTGATCTGTAGCATAAGTTCATATGTCCATTTCTGTTAGTGCCCCAATTCTGTTAGTTGCCTCTTACGTACACCCACCGGAAGAAACGGGGTAGTGCTATTCTAAGCCGACACTACACAGCATGACACTACATCCCATATGTAAATATAAAATTACCTCGAAAAAAGGCAGTGCAGTTTTTTTTAAAAAGATTCTTCCTGTCCGTGAACTATATTTATCGTCATCCTTAAAATGCAAAGAACAAATTCTACTTGAATTATTTGATTGCCAATCATCTTCCTTTCTTTGTTTGCGAACAATTTCCAACCATTTTATTCTTCGTATTTCATTTGATGGGAACCTAAAATAGTATTTTCTAATAAAGTATATTTAGAAACTTCACACCCAAAATAATAATAACTTTAACATTTCCTACCGGCATTTACTATAGGAGAGTACACTTATAAAAATAATAAAGAAAGAAAATATTTATTCGTGACATACAAAAAACATAATACTCACAAAAACAAATAAAAAGTACTATAAAGGAGTATACACGTAACCTCTTTATTACGAATGTCCCATCTGGACACTCTGTTTACTTTAGTCTTTGAACACGCACAATACTTCTTCTATTTTATGACACCTTACACCTAATTTATTATAAATTATAATTAAAACGTTGAAAATGTATAATACTTACGAATGATAAGTAATCCCGTCACTTTTAGTAGTTTTTCGACTATAGTTTGTGCAAAATCTCATCACACACGACGGCATTCTCGATTATTTTGAGAAACAAACACGCCAAAACAAGTGAACGATCGCGACGGCAGCTAGTGTGCGACTAAAGTCAAGTGAGCTATTTAGCCCCCTTTTTAAGTGCCACTTATGAGCGCGCGTGACTTATCTAAGGTTTTTTATTAGATATCTGTGGACACGACAATTTAAAATAGCTCGTAAAAAATAAAGAGGGAAATTTTAAAATTGGAACGTACCTTTTTTTATTTATAAAGACTCATATTTTCAGTATACATTACAACCGGCCAGTGTTTCATACATTAAAACCTTTTTTCGCAATACTTTCTGAGTGGCCTGGTATAGGGACACTTCCGAGGCTTGATTAAATTAATTATGTGCAAATAAAGTTACAACTAACACAACTTAATTTTCTTAAATAGACTTTGTTACGTTGTTTCCAATGCCAGGTTAACTGATGTACTTTTGAAATATTAAGTATGCTATTTATTTTTTGGTAGAAGTTTATCAATTTCATTTATACAATTTTCAGTTACAATTTTTTTTTCATTTTTTACGTTTTGATCTAGGTGGTGTAAAAGAAAAGCCAAATCTGGTATGTCATTGCCTTGAGCTACAGTTCGATCCGCAGTTCTTTTTATGACTGCTCCAACACCGTCGATTGGACCTTTCCCATGGCCAGCTTCGGAAAACTTCCAGGATACTTATCCCAAGTCAAATTCCTTAGGTATATATTGTGTATATAGCCAAAATGCTTTTCTGTTCCTGTATTGCGCAGTAGGTCCGTCACTGGCCATGTGTAGTTACGAAATGTGTTTGAGTAATGTGATTTAATATTTTATTCACATGAGCAAAAACTGCACTTGCGTCATGGCGCAAGCATACTGATAATGTACAAAAGGACTCGCTCTTAATTTCACCCGTTTCTATACATCTGTAATAATAAACTCCAGTATGCAAACTTATTTGCATTCTGGAAGCACCAAAATGAACAGCTTGTACTTCAGAATTATATTTAGAGCAATAGTTTTCTGAGAAATCAACTTGCATGTAAATGTTACCTACTTTTAAATTTGTTTTTATTGCTGTTGTATTCGTGTACTGATGGTGTATATAATATTGATGTTGAAGAAAGCTGTTCGAGTTGTCAGGAAGTGTAAAAAAAAAACTGTTTATTATTTATTTTTATACCTGTCTTTATAGTTCTCTTGACTGATTTTGTCTTCCCGTGAATTTCTCTGTTTTCGGTTGCCACTGTCCATTTTTTGTAAAAAGTTTCGTTATTGAACATCAAATTCATATTTTCATGTTTGACACATAGGCTAGTGTCTCTTGCGTTTATGTTTCTATGGATGATGTAAAATGGTCTCAGACGGCAAAATGTAGCTAAAGAAATATTAACTTGAAGTTGGTTGACCATTTTTATGAAGGTTTAACATAGTATCAGATTTACCTTTTCTGTTTTGTAACTTTGTTTTTAGTTATTACGTCTTTTTACCGGGGCAGTGCACGCTATCGCGTTCTAAAAATTATTTTACGAGTGTGATATTTTCTAGTCATTCTTTATTAAGAGTTTTATCTAGAACTATACAGGGTGTCCAGTAAACCGTACGACACACTGCGTAGGATGATAGCCTAGGTCAAGACCTACCTATACGACCTATAAAGTATGTTCCGCGAAAATCAGCGGTTCTCAAACTATACAATATTTTGTAAAATATTCAAAAATCTCTACCTTCCATGAATAAAAAAATTATAACTAAGGTAAAAACGGACCTTGGAACATTTTTTTTTCTAAAGTACTCTTAAATAGTGTCCAAAAACTTTGCTGGCTTAAAATTTATAATAAGAATCCGCAATCAACTAAAAAAAAAACGTTTATTTTTACTTAGACTCTCTCCTTTAGGCTTAAATTGTAAAAAAATGTAAGACGATTTTTTTTAACATGTGCTCAATAACATGTCTGTTCATTTATTAGTAATAATCCCCACATGAGGTTTTCATGAACAAAAAGATTTAAATTATGTCTGTTCAATTGTGATTCCAAAACAGTAAAAACCTTTGTGGCAATCATCACTAAAAATAAAAAAAATACAACTACAAACGAACAATGCACAATTTTCTAACAATTTAATGTAACCAGACACTTTCTAAATCGTATTTTTTTCTAAATGCAAATTGTTTGTCTCGCTACCTGCATAAGCGCTCCTAGAAAATCAAGCTACCTAGCAGCCATCCTGCTCGTTTTCTGGAGCGATGGCTATTTAAATCTTCATAAATTACAACCTACTAATTAATCATAAGTAATAATACTAAAATAAAACTAAAAGGACAACATCTGTTTAGTGTATCAGTTTATTATTATCATTTATTACAATAAATGCTCGAACTGCCTACCACCTGCTCGAATACAAGCTTGACAACGTTTTAAAAACTGCGCGCGCAATTTCCTTAAATTTATTTCTTGAATTTCTCGAGCATCGTTTTGTATTTTTTCTTTAAGTTCCTCCACGTTGCGAATAGGTTTTGAGTACACTTAATCTTTAAGGCATCCCCAGTAAAAAAAATCCAAAGGATTAAGGTCCGGTGATCGTGGTGGCCACAGTATGGGTCCAAGTCGCCCTATCCATCTACTTGGGTATGCCTCATCTAAATAACGCCGCACTGGTAGGGCTACATACCATGCTCTTGGACCTCCATAGCACTTTCACGTAAAAACACTATTTAAAATATTGACACCCAAAACAAAGTGACTCACGCGCGATGTATAAAAAGGTCTGGTAATTAATTCGCCGAGATCCGCTAACTTCCGTTGCAGAAAAGAGAATGAAAATGTTGTTTTTTTTTTTTTTGTTTACCGGTGGGGAAATCCTCATGGATCCCCCGTCGCTCGAGAGAGCGACGGGGGTATGTCGGAGTCTTACCGACTAAAACCTCACCGGTTCGGTGCTGCTGGCCCTGCGGCCTGTGCGGCTTCACCATAACTTTGTGTGCCGGGCGGCTGAAGGCCGCCCTGGCGAGGCAAAGGAGTGTACAAGCTGAGTCGAATAGGGTGAGTATAAAAATAAAATAGACTCTAGTTGAGTCTGGTGTGACTCTAAAGTTCGTGTTAGGTTCTACGACCTCGCCGGCGGGGTCGGTGTCGGGAGTGATAGTGGTTGTTGGTGTGACCGCGAGCGCCGGTGGCCCCTGAGGCCTCGAGCTCGCGGGTGATATCGTCGTCGGGA
The DNA here is from genome assembly GCA_963576735.1 of Bedellia somnulentella. NCBI lineage: Eukaryota > Metazoa > Arthropoda > Insecta > Lepidoptera > Bedelliidae > Bedellia > Bedellia somnulentella. The sequence continues at coordinate 8,662,258 of OY755187.1, read as the reverse complement.
TCCGAGAGCACGCTACGTGGGCGTCGAATCCCGGCGTCCGGGGAAATCGTGTAGTCGAGCGAGGCTCGGAGTTGGGGTGATCAGGGATCCTATCAAAGTATCTACGTGAGATTTGTTTGAAGTGATCCCTGATTGTATTGAGTCCTAAGTCTCTGTGGAGATCATAGTTCCTAACATACCAAGGCGCCCCTACCGCCTTGCGCATGAACCTATTTTGTATCACCTGGAGGCGGTGTATCAAGCCCTCTCTGGCGTGTGCGAACGCAACACTACCGTACGAGAGGACCGAACGTATACATGTTTTGTATAGTGTAACTTTGTGACGCAGTGGTAACTTACTGCGAGCACAAAGCATCGGTGATAGCCTATTCAGGACGAATGAGGCTTTGTTGCGTATGTATTTGATGTGGTGTGACCATGTGAGCCGGCGATCAAAGACAATACCGAGGTATTTAGTCTTTTTCACCCACGGAATAGGTGTGTCGAAGAGTTGAACAGGCTGAGGCGGGTCGTGTGAGGGGCCTCCCTTCCGAAAGAGCATGGCTGCGCTTTTGGAGGGATTAACCTCGATCCGCCACTTCCTGAACCACTCTCCGAGTTGTGTTACGGCTCGCTGAAGGCGGAGCCGTATAAAGTTGTGGTTGGGGTGACTCGTGTAGAGTAGTGTGTCGTCTGCAAAGAGTGCTAACTCCACCAGCGGTGTACGCGGGATGTCGTTAGTGTATATATTGAAGAGTGTGGGTGAGAGCGTAGAGCCCTGTGGGACTCCCGCGTGTATGGGGTGGTGTTGTGAGTGGGCGTCCTCCACTCTGAAGCGGAATCGGCGATCCGACAAGTAGTCGCGGACTATAGCCACGAGTTTGTCTGGCATACCGATCTGGTATAGCTTGTATAGCAGACCGTTATGCCAGACTTTGTCAAATGCCTTAGCCACGTCAAAGAAGACGGCGCCCGTCTGTTTCTCGTATGTGTCATTGAATCCATCAAGCACATGCTCGGTAAAGCGATGCGCTTGTTGGACGCAAGAGTGTTGTGCCCTGAACCCGAATTGTTCGTTTATCTGAATGCCGCTAGTGTGCAAGTAGTGTCTGATACTAGCGAGGATTAGTCGCTCATAGATCTTACCTAACGAGCTTAATAGGCTTATAGGCCTATAGCTCGTGGGATCGGTGCGGAGCTTTCCGACTTTGAATATACCTATCACATCGGCATCCTTCCATGAGTCTGGAAAGATGCCGTGTATGAGTGATGTGTTAAGTATGATTGTGAGTAGTGTGATGATGTGTTGTGGTAGGATCTTAAGGACCCTGTTAGTCAGCCCGTCGGGCCCCGGGGCCTTTCTGGGTCTGAGGTGTTTAATGATGTCTTTCACCTCGTCCTCGGTGATCGGTTCGAGATCATCGAGGAGAGGGAGTGAGGCGCGGTCGTTGACTAACTTGTCAACGGCCTCGATGTGAAGTGGGTCGCATGGCTGAGAGCTCGGAGAACATTGCTTCTCCAGACTCTCAGCCAGGCATTCCGCTTTCTCATCGTTTTCGAAGGCCGGTGGTAGGCCGTTCGGTTGTGTGAGGGGAGGAAGACCAAGATCGGTGCCGTCCGACTTGAGCGCCCTCGCCACGTCCCAGTAGGCGTTATGGGACGGACGGATATCACCAAGGAACTTATCCCACCGCTCCCCTCTGTGTTCGACTAGGCGCTCCCGAAGGATACGCTTCGCAGCCCACAGCCGGGAGCGGTTTTCGGGCGAGGGAAAAGAATCGTAAGCGCGAGTAGCACGATTTTTCGCTGTAACAAGTTCCTTGATGTTGCAATGTACGAAATAAGACACGTGTTTGCTCGTTGGATATAGGTTTAATACTACTAAAGACTTACAACTAACATACAATATATAGAGGGAATATGTGTGCGTACCACACTACACCTCCCCCCTTTGAAAACAAAAATATAAAAGTTATTATTTTATATTTTTCTATGTATTAAACTTAAAACTATAATATAATTAAAATCTAATTGTCAAATCCGGGAAATATTGAAACAAATCGTTGGCCAAACGATTTGCTGCGTAATCGCTATCAAGTAAAATTATCATATTTAGGATGTCTTTAAGACTCTTGTCACAGTACTGTACAGTAATATATAATTTTCATATCTTTCACTTTCACAATATTGATTAACTTTTTTTTTCACTTTATTATTTACTTTTAACAGTATTATATTCTTTCTTATATTCACATTATATATTTAAAAATAGCTGTCACAAAGAATATTTATTTATAGTAAAAAATCTTAAATGAGGCATTTATTTTAACGGTCACAACCTATTATTTGCCGATGTTTTCCTCTTCTTCAATTTCTATATCTTCAGTCTTGGTCTGGATGTGAGCCCCAAAACCTAAGTCCGTCCGTATGTCCTCATTGTCTACCGTATCAGCCAAAGTCATTTGCCTAATTTCATTCGTTACGCGTGTATTTATTCCTCCAGCTGTTTGAACTAAAGCCAGAGCTTTAGATGCTAAGTTCTTCAACGAGGGGTCTGTGCTAGTTCCTTCGTAATTCTTTTATGAGCTCTCACCCTCTAAGACTGCTATCTCCCGTGCTACTGTAGCGTAGATCCTAAGAGACCTACGGTTAAACTCCATGAGGCTGCTTGGTGGGTACAGCAGCTTACAATACGGCGCGTCCTCTCCCAATGATGCGTATTTTTCAGCCGCCGCTATTAAATAAGGATTGTATTTTGCCAGCTCGTTCCAGCACAGTAGGATGGGGTTTTCTAACATTATATATTTCGCGGTTAAGTTGTAATTTCCCATCTCAGAACCGTGAAGCAGAGCCATACAAGCGTTAGCCATGGCTGCTTGTGAGAAAGATTTCTCTGCGCACTTCCCACATCGCTGAAACATACTATAGATAGCTGCACAACTTGACGAGCTAGGAATAAGTGCACTTTTGACATCTTCTTCTAACACTGTACCAAGCGACTGGCTAAACGATCGAGCCCGGTTTTCTGTCCATTTCTTATAGTTAAGAGTTGAAAGTTGCTTGCCGATCAAGCAAAAGAGGATTCCAGTCAATGCATATACTTCATTTGTACCAACCGAATCCATCTCTTCATCCAAGAGAACATCTAAAGATGTGTCTATCCTAGAAAGATATTCAGTCATAGTTACTTCTCCGTTTTCATACCCATACACTTTTAGCAAATGACTAGTGGATTTTTTTATGGTTGGAGCTACAATATGTAAAAGATTTAAGTAACAAGTCAATTTTAAGTCATCATCATAGTCAGTCTCTTCTTCACCTAGCAATTTCAGCAACGCAACTGCATACCTTAAGTTTGTTTCAGGGTTAGCTATATCTTCTGATGTTATCCAAGAAAATTGAGTGGCAGGTAAGTGAGACCGGTGGGTGGAAGTAAGAGGGATGTTTCCCTCTCTACTCAGCGCCGTGAATTCTTTTGCGGTTTCTACTTGTTTTTCTAAAACTCCACATAGATTATAGGTTTTGTTGTTTTTTTTTTCCGTAGTATTGTGTATACGTGATACTTCTCGACGTATAACCTTCTTTACCGTTTTCACCATTGTTGTATCTAAATAGCACAAATGATGGGTTTATATATATGATGATCTTGATGTTTTAACACAAAGTTTTATCGATATGAGTAAGAAAGTAAAAAATTATCCTGGCAGGGTCGCCATGCAATGTACGAAATAAGACACGTGTTTGCTCGTTGGATATAGGTTTATTACTACTAAAGACTTACAACTAACATACAATATATAGAGGGAATATGTGTGCGTACCACACTACAATGTCGTCGGGGAGTCGTTGGCGATGGTAGTCATCGACAACGACTTGCGACGTGGCGTCTTGTACGACCGTCGAGAGGTGCTTTGTTAAGGCACAGACAGCTCGGCGGGCGTCATCCGGTGACGAGATGTCATCCGGAATTGTGTCGAGGTGGGGTGAAGTGTAAGTTTTTAGGCCGTCCGTCAATTTCGCCCAGTTAATTCTGGGACGAGTGGCGGGCGGAGTGTGTTCGGGTAGGCCTAGTGATAGTAGTACAGGGCGGTGATCTGACTCAAGTTCGTGTATAACTTCTACGGAACGCAAACGTAAGGTTACGTTACGCAGAAGCGCCAAATCAATGATGCCGGGGGTGTGGAGTACATTGTTTGGGTAGTGAGTGGGTGTCATTGGGGCAATTATCTCGAAATCGAGATCATCTGAAAATTTCTCTAATAGCCGGCCGTTTCGACAGATTAATTCGATAGAAAAAGGAATGTTGAGATGGTTTGGGCACATCGAGAGGATGGATGATAGGAAATTGGTAAAAGGTATCTATAGAGCTAATGTGGAAGGTAATGTTAGTAGAGGACGGCCACGAAAGACACACTTGGACCAAATTGAAAGTGTGCTCAAAAAGGCAGGCGTCCGAAGTATGAAGAATAAAAGAGCATGTATGAAAAGATTGATGGATGTAGACGAAGCAAGAGAGGTTTGCCAGGATCGTACGAAGTGGCGATCGATAGTCTCTGCCTACCCCAATGGGAATTAACGGCGTGAGTGTATGTATGTATGTTCGACAGATTCTGGTTGAATTCCAACTGAGATGGTGGGAGTTGAAATCGCCTGCCAAAATAACCGAGCTACCGAGCGCGAGTAGGGCTTCCAAGTCGGTGCGTAACACCTCTTGGGAGCCGGTTTGATGAATTGACGCAATGACAATGGATGGATGCCCCGACATGCTTACACGGCATGTCGTGGCCTCCATGTGTTGTAGTGCGGGTGTAGTGAGTGCGACACAGTGTAGTGTCTTTTTGTAATATATGAGTGTGCCTCCTCCAGGCCTACCTAGTCGGTCAGTCCGTATGAGTCTATAGTTTGAAATATTGGGATTCTTAGTGCGAGGTTTCAGAAAGGATTCCTGCACAAGAAAGACATCGACACTATGATCTCTAAGAAACATGCCTATTTCCTCTTTGTGGGAACGTACTTTGCCTTCGGCATTGAAGAAAACTACGTTTAACGAATGGGGCTTTATCCTACTTTGTGTAGCCATTGAGACTACTAAACAAGCGGGCTAATGACGTGTAACCGTTTAGAACGGTTTGCCTACGGCGGCTACGATGTCCACGTAGTCGCAGGAGGCGGTGAGTTTGGCGATCATATCGCCGTTGGCGTCCGCCTCTTTTAGCTTCTTAAGGAAGCTACGAAGGCGGTCCATATCAATGGGGTTGGTGTTCGGCCCCACGGAGGGCTTTGCCTGAGGGGCAGGGGTAGGGCGCGTCTTAGGGGCGGCGGGTAGTGGTGATGCTGTAGGCTTTGAAGTAGCCGCAGCGAAACTCTTAGTGAGAGCCTTTGGAGCGGGGGCGGGCACCAATGGTGTTTCAGCCGCGGGCGCAGGCTGAGAAGCAGCGGGGCGCGCGGCGGTGCGAGGGGCGGGCTTTGAGGAGAGGGTTATACCCCTCTGGCTCTTAGCCTTGGGTGCCTTGGGGCACCCTTTGTAGTTCGCTGTGTGCCCTACACTCTTGCAGAGCACACATGCGGGCGGGTCGACTGACTCGCGGGTCCGCGAACATTGGGGTGTCGCGTGGTCACCCAGGCATTTAACACACCTAGGGCGAGCGCGACAGTTACGGGCCGAGTGCCCGTATAATTGGCACCGGTGGCATTGACCGGGGCCTTCCCGCTTGTGAGGCGGCTCGATACGTATGCCGGACGGGCGGCATACCGTTTTGATATCGAATATGGCTTTTCCGTCCTTAGAAAGGACGACAAGAACCATGTTATATGGTGTACGCGCTCGGCTCGCGTACATTCTGTGGCATTCGAGGACGGGCAGTCCTTTCGCTACTAGATCGGATTTTACGGCGTCGCACAGTGATTCGCGTAGAACAAGCTAGATGGACAAAATTATTTTTCGACTCGAATGGCTCTATATGTGCTTAATCATACGTATTCTGTACTTTGTTTTGCATTTCATGACTTAAGGTAAATGGGAGGGGGGTAGTGTAAATAAAAACACAAAGAATGAAAAAATAATATATATATATATTTAAAAAAATGCAAAAATCATGTATTCTCCCACATTAAACATTTTTCTAAACTTAAAACTAATATAAAAAACAAATGTTTACAAGTCAGTTACTTAAAAAATAATATTCTATACATGTTACAATCATTCCCTATCACTATCATCATCTGAAGAATCCGACTCTATGTAATCATTTTCATTACGAGGGATATTTACATAAGGTCGCGAAATGGGCACTGAAGGCGGGATAACTAATTTTAAAACTTCCGAATTTAACTTTTCAGGTTTTTTCCTGGGTATATCTCTGAAGGCGTTAATTAAAGGGTCGGATGTAGTTAAAAGCATGTGTAATAAGTCTGTATTCGTGGCAATGCGAGACGTCTTTCGCGTATTGTGCAAGCGAAATCGGCGCAGGTCTTTATTACGCGCTTCTAGGGCTTCTTCGGAGAATTGTCCAATCGGAAGAAGTGCTGTCTTTATTACCTGTACACTATGCACAAGGATCTTATGCACGGTAACGGGCATGAAATACCACGAATACAGACTTAGATACAGCTCACGCGTTTCACGACAAGCTTCTTCAAATTTCTCTAAATTTATATCATAGCCTGAGGCAAGGGTTCTTAAGATAATATCAAATTTTCTTATGAGCTCAACATTCAAACCTGTAATCTCTGCACTCTTATCTGCATTAGCAAAAAATCTACGCGCTGTGTTTCCATCGTTTGTGTTTCCGTATCCTGGCTTTGGTTTGTCCACTATCAACCCTTCTTTCTTAAATAACAACTTGATTTTGTCTGAGCGCTGTTTCACACTTTGTTTTTCATCTGCACTTCGGGCCTGCCATTTTTTGGTGTCAAGGCGATAACTAATGTGTAACAAGCACTCAAAGCTACGAATCCAAGCATGCAAAGTGGACAAACCAAAGCCAAAATCGTGTTCTACGCTAAAAGTGTCCGTTAAGGGCTCGTTCATCATTTTTGGTGTTGCTTTGCATATATAACAAGTTTGAGAAGAGCGTGTTTCCGTCAACGCGTTACAAATCTTACCATCTACCATACTAAAGATAAAATTATGTTCAACAGAAATTTGAGTATCACCAACTGAACATAGTGTTGGAAGTAGGAGCGAAACTTCTTCCAACACTTTATTAGTTTCAGCTACAGTGAAATCGGTGGTTTCTTTGGAAAATATAAATTTTATAGGACGGCAGTTCATTGTCGAAGAAGGGTGGGGATTTTGCCAAATAATTATATCACCATGATATAAACGTAATGGCACGAAACAAAATACGAACAAGAACTCATCTGTGGCCTCATGATCTTCAAATTTCTGTTTGTAGGTACTGTGGCCGGAACTACCGTCACAGCCCCACTTACTTATTAAAGTGAATGACGAATTTTGTGGAAGCACACTTCTTATAACTTCTTCCTGTGTTTTTACTAATCTCTCAGCAGTTTTGTCTAAAATCGATTGTAGCTTAATTTCTGCGCGTGTTTCCGTTACAGAAATGTGCTCCGAAGGGGGATAACAGGATAAAAAACACTTACATATACTATAGTATGATGGAAACACTTTATGTCCCGCCTTCATTTCCCACTTCCTCGTAGCTTTGTACGTGTGACTTGTACACTTAGCGTCCATATAATAGGCACACGCTTCAATATTGGTGAGAAGTCTTCCATTAGGGCAGGATACATTTTGCTCAACACTTGTTCCATCACTCGCTCGCTTTATAGCTTGGGCAACGTTCCGCTTGCCTTCCGATCTACTAGCTACTTCTGCAGCAATTGCCAACTCTTTTGCACTCCATTCAGAAACAATGCCGTCCACACGTCGTTTTTTTGTTTTATATGATGACTCCTCAAAGCTCTTTTGAGGTCTTCCCGGTCGCTGAGCACCCTCAGTAGAAGTGGTGGCAACTGGAGGGTTAACAGACACCTTGAAATGAAAGTCTGTGCCTTCCAGCCATGTTTTATGCATAGAGAGAAACCTTTCCCTAATGCGACTAGCACTTTTCCATTTCTGGGCTATTTTCGTGCCACTAGCAGCGATGCTCTTGGTGATTTCACGCAAGGATACTTCGGTTATATTTGAGAGATCAAATTTAACCGAAAGATAATCGAAAATGCGTGAATTCCTGTTTTCTTTATCGTGTTTGATCCACTCTTCGAAAAATTCAATTTTCGAAACACTAAGCACTTGCTCTGTAAAAAAAAATAAAAAAAAATGTTAGAGCAAAAAAGGAGCATGGAGAATGATGTTTAATATTAAGTTTAGGCTTAGATCTACGACATATATAAAATCTAACCCGGAGACATGTGGAGACAAAAAGTTGCAGTCTATAAAACATTTAAAATGAAATTATTTTTTTGTGTTTTTCCCACTATCCTTTAGACCGTAAAATTTTATTGGATTTAGTTACCTAGGAGTAAGATTTATAAAAAAATATAATGTTCTTACCTGTACTAATAGGATCCATAGCACAAAACACTGATTCGTTTACTGCACAAGTCATGAGGTGTTGTCGAATGTGTGGCAAAATTGCAACTGAGACGATTACAAATTAGTAATAATCGTCATTACTTACCCTTTAACACCTCATTAGCAAGCCATAACGGGACTTTGCACAATCAATTCTTGGAAATGAGATAATAGGGTTGTTCTTGACAACATAAAACGATCAATTCCAGGAAATTGGACAATGACTTTTGTCCACCTAGCTTGTTCTACGCGAATCACTGTGCGTCGGTGGGAACTTCCACCGGGACGCCGCGAATGAAAATGTTGACTAATTGCATTGGTATTTATAGTTTTTTGAAGCTTGTCCATTAGTTAATTACTTAGTAAGGTGGTCAGACTATTATGAGCCAGTGACTTTTTTCGAATTTCGTCCTACTACGGAATCACCGTGCAACGTCTTGTTTTGCAATTACAACTCAAATGACCACACATTTGATCAAATGAATCCACAGCGCCTTTAGTCTTTTGTAAGACATTATGATTTCAGTCTTTTTTTGTTATAGGATCTATTACCAGTTCATCGTGCATAGTTAACAGCAGAAGGACTGTTTTTTGGGGTTTCGGCTTGTAACTAACTAAGGTAAGTTACAAGCCGACCAACTTTGAACATCGACGTCTGAAAGCCAGTAACTGTTAATCGATGGTTATGTAAGAGCTAGGCTTGTATAGATCTCTACACCTTGGTATAAATACCTCCCAAATGTCTCGGATGGGAGCGAATTTATCATGTTGTCTCCTGTCTTCACGAGTACTGCGGTCATCGAAATGAAGACAGCGTGAGAGAAATTCGAAACATTCTAAACTCATTGTGGATCTGTTTATACTTGCTGGCTTTCACCGAAATTTCTTCATTAGTGCGGAATAGGATTTCATCTATCATATCAGAAGTAAAAATTTCCAAAACAGTCCAATGGTCTAATGACATCTCTGCCATCCTGCTTCGGGCCGATAAAATGTGGACTACGTTTCTGTGATTATATTTTGATCGTGACCAAATATAAATGTTCTTACCACTAATAACAGTCACAGAGGGCAAAATAATAAGATTCCCTGCTGTTTCTTTTTCTTGTGATGCAGTTTCTGCGGTAAACCTGACGCATTACTTGTGGCTTGATGTGTTACTTAAATGTTCGGCGGTTCTGTGCCATCTACTATGCTTGCAAATCTTCCAGTCGGTATGGCAGGAAAGAAGGATCTGCCGCGCCGCTATCATCAGCATTTTTTTAAATTTTTGTTTGCGTATTTTTTTTGTAAGTAATTTGTTGTTATACTGTTTTAATGAAGGGTAACATAGCCAATTTTTGTTAAAATTTTATTTTTCTTTTATAAACCCATGAGCTGTGTTCTCATACAAATAAATAAATTTCTACAGATAGGTAAATTTTTAATGATTCTTGAACATTTTTTGGGACCCAACCACAAACGTAACTTTTTTGCCCAGTGCCTTCAATTGTTTCGATACTTATATTAATTATTTCTTCATTAAGGATGACGTCTTCTGATTGCTCATTTTCTTCTGTATCATTTCTATCATTTATCAAAAAATCTACGGATTGCAAAATTGTGCAGACATCTTGTTCGCAGTTTGATTTGAGACGAATCAAAATTATATAATACGAGGGATTTAAAGGCTCCCTCAAAGCCAACCGTGTTTAGGGATACATTTCGTGCTCTCAAACTCCTGACCCTGCCAAAAAAGTTTTCAACTGGGTCCTGATTAAAACTTCTACAGAACATTGTATCAAAACCATACTTATCATGTAAGAGTTTCCACATGGCCTGTACTTCCCCAATAGTAATATTAGATCCAGCTTTTTTTATTTCAATATGTTCCATTTTTTTTTATTTAAGGCTGTCTTGCGAAAGCCTATGATCAGGAGAATTTCTTTTGACCCCAGACCTGAATATTTTTCCATTTAACACACCTAATGTATTGCAATTTAAACTGTCAAATAAATTGTCTAAGAGTTTAACAATAGGCGTAATTTGCCGACAAGTAGGATCCTGTTCCCCTACGGATGTCAAATGTTTTCCTGTTACTGTTTAATAATTTTTTTTATATTCGAATGATGAGCCAAATTTTCTAAATAATAATTTGATTCTTTAATCACATTATCAAATATTCTTACCGCATTCACAGAAGGGTAGGTATTTTTTTTTTTTAATATTTTCTTTCTTTTATCCTTATGTGGGTGTCATTATTAATTTCAATGGTTAAAATTTTATCGCACTCGATGCATTTTCCTCTACTTTTTCTTATTTTCCTTATTACCCACCCAACTGTATATGCATTGGAATGTACGCAAATTTTTTCTCGCACAGCAGTTTCAAGAATACTTTCTAAAAGCTTTTTTTCCTCAGGCGAAGTAAGTTGTGTTTTATCAGCACAGGCTGTACTAATGTTATCAGAATTAACAGTATCTGTTCCTTCAAACATTTGCGACACCTTTAATATTGGATTCGAAGACACATTCTCACAACTAAAATTCTCAGAATGGTATTTGATTATACCTGTAATCAAAAGAGATTTAAAAGTATTTACATAAGTGTGGCAGTCTGGGTTTGTTATAACGGCTAATTTTTTCTATTGGGTCAGAGTTGAAATATTTTGGCCTCATAATATTTACATTTTTGGACTGCAGAAACTGCCACACTCTTATATAACTTTTTAAAGTTGTCTCCCAATTAACCAAAGGCACCGTACATTGTCTACTCTTGTTTACTCTTATTTTTTTTAAAGTTTTGATTGAATTTTTCTAAAATTCCTCGTGTTGCGAGTTTGGAGTTGCCGCTGTTCTTAAAAATTTACTTTTTTGTTTGGTTGAGCCAATGGTCTTGGACCCATTGACACTGTCAAAAAGGTCGTCAAAAAAGGATATTGCTTCAGCAGTATTTTTCAATGTTGAGCTGACTTTGCTGCCATCAGCATATACAGCTGAAAATGTATAACAATTTATTGGTTTTAATAGGAAAACCTTTAGCATCAAATTGGGGATGCCTTAAAAAAGAGTAGTGAACTTAGCACAAGAAACCGGCGGGCATGTATGAAAAGGTGCATATAGGAAATAAATTATATTTTCGATTTCTTCGTCGGAAACACCTGCATCAGAGTCTTCGTTACAGTCCGGAAGTTCTTCTAATAACAAGGCTTCAATTAGGGCCTTATTACTTGAAATGTCCATTTTAAAACATCTGAAACAAAAAGAAGTACAACAGAATTAACAAAAATAAAGTAAAAAAAAATACTAAGACGAAACAGCCAAATACCCCCCTTGAAAATTTTAATTGTCTGACTGTGATGTGTTCCCAGTAAAAAGACATTTGAAATTCAAAAAGTCTTGGAACTCCATGTTCAAAACTTCAATTCTATTTTGAGGTGACGAACAACTTCTTACAAACTGTTGCCAGTCCCAAGGGATCATTATTTTAGTGTTTGTGTTGTTTATTTTCCTTTTAGCTCTTTCAATGACAGAATGTTGTACATCAACTTCCATATGAGTATGCCCTCTTAACAAAAATTTGTGATTAATTACTTTAAGATTAGCAAATTTGGTTAGCAGCCAAAAATAAAATGAAATCATAACATAATTTCTGTTTTGGCCCCCACAATTGTCTGACCATAGTGTAATTTCTTCTATATCGTTATCAATGCTTTCTTTCGCCCATTTGAAAAGACAAGAAGCTATTTCACAACCACCTCTACCACTAACTGTCTCATCCCACATTGCACAAAATATTTCATTCTTAGAAGCATCAAATATTGTTAAGTGTCCAGAGCTTTCTCAAGTAGAACATCTGAGAGTTAGTAAGATATGGTGTAGCTAAACACTTTTGCAAATCTATCATTATAACTTTCTTTTTTTTTATCAGCTGTAGATAGTAGTTTATCAGATGATTTCATTCTATATCTCCTCTCACTCTCTAACAAATGTCTATCATAATCTATTTGAATGAGCTGTTTTTCACTTGGTATAGTAACTTGTTCAATGGCAATTTTAAATTCATCACAAGTATCACATGTGTCATTTGCAGGTTGTTTAAAAGAAAGATTATATTCATTGTTAAATATATCATAATAGAGCCATTCTTTTGCAATGTTTTGGTGAGGTAAGTTTAGTTCTTTACATTTCTCTGCATATAATGAATACATTTTTTTGATACATAAATCATTACCAAGGTATTTACGCTTAGTTCGTTCCCTACTGTAATGGCTTTCTATAGCTGGAAATGTCTCTATGTGTCTTCTCACCGAATTTCTAACACTATCATCAAGTTTATTAGCTGGGGGATGTTTACCTCTCTGGTCACTTGTCACACTACCTCCTTCAATTGTTTTCACTAGTGCAACATCAACAAAGCTTTGTGATATAGAAAGTGTACTTAAAAAATAAGTTTAACATACTGGAGTGACCTTTTCATTAACAATAAAGCTATAGTGTAGACTGAAATTCCTTTTATTTTCCCTAGTGCCAGTTCGGGAACGCCTCCTCTTAACTTCTACTTTTTCCACTCTTTTTGCTACAAACAACCTCTTCATGTTGAGGTCAAAATCCTCCCTATAAAAAATATCAAATATACTTTGTCTTACTTCATGAGGTATTTTTTCTGTACATTTCTTTCTACATGATGCCAAGCATGGAGGCTTCAGAGTCAGCAGGAACAGTTTTATTGCCCTTAGCTGTCACATAACTTTTACCTGAACACCTTTTAATTTTACGCTGTTAACATTTCCATGCATTTACATTTCGCCTTCTTTTTCTAGTCTGTTTTGGTCCTGTAGTCTCAATGTTATTATTTGTATCTATGAATGATAAGGGTATGTTATCTTCTTCACTGGACACTTCTTTTGACTCTGGTACAGTAAAATTTGGATCATTGTCTGAATCCGAATAGTGAGTTATCGAATCATCACTATCGACAGGGTAGTGAAAGATTTCTTGTATGGTAGGAGAATTGTCCTAAAATGCAATAAAATAGACAATATAAGTTTAGATAGCTAGGTAAATAACATACTACTGAACTATATAACTTACAGGTATGTTTATTAAAATAATATTTACCTGAGATCTCTGATCACTCTGATCAGTATCAGTATTGGTTCTGGCAATTATCATTACATATTTGTTGGATTTCTATATTTTCTGCAATGAAATAAAATAGTTTTATTGAAAAAACCAAGAGTAAACAGCAGTAATATATGAAAAACAGCATTGAAAATTACCAACTTGAACACTCACAGTATTAAGATCAGAAATGCCCGAAGTTTGAGAGGATACGACTTGGTTTGAAGACAAAACATTAGAAGCTTGGTTCAAAGATTAATATTTGGATAAAACAAGCTGAAAAAGTAACACACGAATAAATTATGTGTTTAATCTTCCAGTGCTAAAGTTGAGTTGACATTTTATCACTACGATTTAATTCAGTTATCTATCATACTTAAATCAATAAAGTGTTCTCCACGAGTATATTTATTCATTTTAGCATGAATTATCATTAAATAACACGTAATTATTCATTAAAATAACTTAACTCAAACAAAAACAGGAGACTACGCGAGCAGAAAAAAAGAAAGTGCGCGGGCGGAATTACGCGGATTTTTCTTTCTTTAGTTTATGTCACAATTTAGTGTTGCCATACTGGGAAATAGTCAGAGCCATATTGTGTTAAGTTGGACGTGACTTGTTATGGCCCTGACTGTTAATGGACATAAAGTAATATAATTTTAAGTATTTTTCTAATACGGCGGCCCCGTAGGACTTAATACATTGTGGCTCCGGAAAATATAAATGATTCTGAGTACATAAATGAAAAAAAAAAAACAATATGGCTAAAGTGGACTTAACATAGTATGGTTCTGTGGTACAGATTTAACCAAATTGTTAACCGATAAAATAATTAAATACACTTCCATTTAAGTTAGCGTCTGTCTTAGTTATCAAAAAGAGATTTGTCGAGTTTACTTTTCATAAAATATAAAATTGACTTCCGATCAAGTTAAACTATCAAACTTTACTATTACATGACTGATATTGATTACGATATTGATATTGACTGACATGATAATTACATGAATACCTAAAATGGCTTGACACTAAGCTTATTATCCTAACACTACAAAGCAAAAAAGAATGATGAATTCATATTATTATTAGAAGAAAATGAAAAGGGAAACAAAAAACAAGAAACTCTACTGGGTTCATCCAATTATACAAGAGAAAAATGAGTTTGGTGGGTTCATTACCCTTTACAGTGTAATGCGACAACATGAGAAAAAAATTGTGGATTATTTTCGCATGAAAATGACTACGTTTGACAAGCTTTTGACAACTATAGAAAATAATATACGACATGAAAATACCAAAATTCATTAGATTGGTCGCAACATTAATTCATATTTAATATATAATATTCATATTCAATTATATAACAATAATTACTTGTGAAATTTGGTGATCCAGAACCAAGCCCTCCGTTGTGTTCTCGACTTCAGAGGAAGGGTTGGATATTAAACATTCTATAACTGCCTCTGACCTAGGGGGAATAATATAAGATGGTTGGTTAAAAATAATTGGATAAGAATTGCCTTCAATGAAAAGAGCGTTTTTAGAATATTGAATGTCAGCGTTTACCTTTTTTAGGAAATCGCTTCCCAATATACCATCGTAATTAAGATGAACATCATCTGAAATGACATGAAACTTATACTTAAACATAGTTGATTCTAAAGAGGTATCTGTAGGAGAACATTTGAATGAGAAAAAGAAAGATCCTATTGTTTTGCAAAAAGAATTGTTGTTGTTCAATCCTTTCAAATTTATTATATCATTTAAAAGAGGGGGTTTGGTTATGAAGTTTTTTAATTTAATTATACTGACGCTAGAGCCGGTATCAACTAAAAAACAGAGCGGTTTCTTAGCAAGGTCAGAATATAAGTAAATATGGGGTAGAGATATTTTATTATAGGATGAACTTATCTCGTAAATTGGAATAGGAACTTGACATTTGTCGCTCTTATTATATGGAGGCTTAGAAGTAGAACTCAACGAAACAGAGGTTCCCGAAGGAATGTGTTGAGGTTTTGAATTATCACTCAACAAAACAGCAGTTCCCGAAGGAATGTGTTGAGGTTTTGGATTATCACTCAACGAAACAGAGGTTCCCGAAGGAATGTGTTGAGGTTTTGGATTATCACTCAACGAAACAGAGGTTCCCGAAGGAATGTGTTGAGGTTTTGAATTATCACTAAACGAAACAGCGGTTCCCGAAGGAATGTATTGAGGATTTGAATTAATGTTTTTGTTACACCCAAAATGGTTTGAAGATTGAATGTTATTGACACGCTTGGCCTTAGTAGTTATGCCTTTGAAACGAGGGCTACGTCGGCACGGAACTGTAGCCCGATTATTCAGTTTACATGAGGTTGAGTGAGGAATGAGTTCTCAAATGTGGTTTCATCAGCGGGAGTTGGCGATGGCGCGCCGGACTGCGGCGCGTATAAAATATGATGTGCCGCCTGATTATTGTTGCCTCTATATTTTTCATTATTATATTTCCTTTTACGGCAATACCTGCAGAAAACGTGTGATTTCGTTTGTTGCGAAGCGGATGGCTGAGACTCAGTAAATATACGTGGTTGTAATACACGTTTTTGCCTGCTAAAACATTCGGTTTCGGAATGCCCAGGTTTTCCACAGGTTTTGCAGTTTACTTTGGTGGAAGCAGTTTTATATAAAAGATTTTGAATTTTTTCTTCCTCAATGGCTACATTAATAGCATAATTTAAAGTTTTTGGGTCTCTACATCGGACGTTATTACCAAGTCTTGGATGTAACCCTAAACAAAAAGTATAGAGCGCTAAGTCTTCCGTCATCGCTATGCGGCCGGGTAAATCCTTTTTTAACGAGTCCGAATTATGTACTTCAGACTGTAAATCCGTAAGGCAACTCTCTATTCTCAAACCGAATTCAGAAACAGTCTCATTTGGCTGTTGTCTACATGTTTGTAGGTCGAATAGTAAATGATTGTAATGTTTTCTCTCACCGAAATTTTGTTTGAGAAAGGTCTTAAGAGATTCGAAATTATCAAATATTTTATTCGAACATGCTACTTGCGCTTTTCCTTCTAAACGGGCTATTATATATTTAAATAGAAGGGTCTTTTGAGTCGCTGATGCTAGATCCAATGCGTTTTGACAGTTTGTCAGAAACGCGGTGAGTGTTTGTCTCCTCTATACGGGTTAATAAAATTGCATAACACTCCAATGGGAAATGGTTCAGTGTTTGCCGTTTCGACCAATTTTTGATTATCCATTTTGCTTACAGACATAATTATGATATTAAATATAGAAAAATACTATTATTAGTCGGTAATGTATGATGTGCCTGAACTACCGAGAAACAATATAGAAATAAGGAATAAAAATGGCGATAACAGAAAATAATAATGTAAGACTCACAAAAGTGTCAGGATCAGAAGAACTCTTAACATGTCTTGTATTGTATAGTCTTGAAATTGATGTAGTGATAGTAGCACGAAGATAGTAGCACGGCGATGGTGATCGCGTCAGCAGCGACGAGACGGCGATTACGAAGTAGTAACACGGAGGTAGTGGCACGACGATGGTGATTGCGTCGGCAGCGACGAGACGGCGATTACGAAGTAGTAACACGGTGTAGTGGCACGACGATGGTGATTGCGTCGGCAGCGACGAGACGGCGATTACCATGTAGTGACACGGTGATGAAAAGAGACACCTCGTAATTTATTCTGGAGCTTGTCGAGGCGCAGTCTAAGAGTTGGCACAAAAAGTCGCCCCGGAGATTGGACGGCGGCGGTAGACAGAGATAACAAAACTTTTTTTGTGACCCGATAGGAAGTCCAGCGGTGCTATGCGGAGCACACGACTTAAACGCTGGAATCCCACTTCTGACACCACTGTTACGGGGTAGGTCAGGAATAGCTTTTGAAAACAAAGTTTT